>CAJNOL010000248.1:0-89191 GCA_905250125.1 Rotaria sordida
CACTCCAGCCAACAAGATGAACCTTGCTTAGACCAAGATAATCAAGTTAGACTAACAACATCTGAAGTCATCAAATCGTATGTAATATTGGCAGACGATGATGAACTTCGACCTTGTGCTCGAGAGTCCATTAGAATACATTTGTAAGTACTTTGAAGTTGTTGAACTTGTAGACCCCAGTAGTCACTATTTGAAAGTCCGCCATGAAGAAAAAGAACAGGCGTACCATTTTCTGGTCCATAAATAGTATACCATATGCTGATATTATTGATCTGTGCATATTGACCATGATGAGGATAAGGAAGTTGAGGTGTGGGTGGAAGACGTAACCATGGATATTCTGAATTGAGTACAGTAGAATTTTCACTTTTAATCGATGTCAAAAAGTGGAAGAGTGCGAAAACGAAAAGATAGATGGTATTCTTATTGTTCCGTTGCATTCTGTCGTGATGAAATAGTAATAGCTATTTTCCCCAATTTCTGCTTGTGGTTTATGAATAATTGTTCAATTTACAATCAAATATAGAAAAAAACTGAAATAAAAGACAAAAAATAGATATTTTAAATATGTGAACATTTTCATGTATTCAAACTTCTAGTAAAAACCATGTATATACCACGGACACAAAGCTATATGCAACATATTAGATGCAAGTCGATTATGTATTTTGGCCAACATCGGTGTCTACCAATTTCTCATAATGTGTCATCTGTAATGATGCGAGCAGAACGAATACGAAAATTCAGTACAATCGGTATTACAACGGACTTTTTAGACTGTCCTATTCGAGAAATTGAATTGACCTTGTTCATTCAGAGTTTGAAGGTGTCTGTTCAAAAAAGAAGTCAACGCTCTTCATTTATAAGTAAGTATTGATGTTCACCCGAAAATCGTACTTTTAATGCATAAAAGAGAAGTCAACTTTCTTACAAAAGCCAGTTCATTACTACTTTGTTTTTATGAGATATTTTGACTGGAATGTTCTATACTTACGATAAAGAACGAAAATATGAAGAGTAACATACAGAAAAACTGTTTTCGTTCTCACTACTTGTGATCACTTTTCACTATTGATATTCTGACTGATAAAAGAAAAAACAAAACCATGCGCGCATTTTTCTATTGCTGCTCGTGGATGATGCAGAAAAGGCAAAATGAAACAGGATTGTATATTTTGAGAATTTTTTTAAATCTCAATTACTTAGATAACAAAAGAAAAAAGATATTTTTGATATAAAAGACATCAGATCCTAATTCAACAATGCCATAGACAAGAATTTTTCTAGGCTTTCTTTAGTTTTATTAAAATCTATCCATCATCAAGATATGAAATCAAATGATATCAAAAACTATTTTGACTAAGATTTGTCATTATGTAAAAAATTTTCAATTGCTATCGGAAATATTAACGGAGTTCTCAATTGCATCTAATGAAAAAAGTCATCAGCTACTGATGCAAAGCTAACAGTAAATACGAAGTACGCATAAACTTCTGCTGTAAGACGATGAGTTTCATAAAGTATCTAGTAGATATATTTAGCATCATCCGATTCAAAAAAAGAAAGATTCATTAATTTTTCATTTTCGTGTCCTTAATATGTCCATTAAATTATATACCTTATATACGCAAACGATAGTTGTTATTGTTATTATTGATGCGATAAGAAAGCCAGAAAACGACTGTTCGAGTGTAATTTCCTAATGTTGTCGTCTACAAGAAGAAAGAAAAAAAGTCCATCCTAAATACACACAGATGGCTTCTTTTTTTCCTTTGATATAAGTATAACGATGATCTGAGGTAATATGTAGAAAAGAAGCGTTATCACCAAGGAGAGAATTCTTTTTCTTCTAATCTTAAGCAAACAAGTTGTTTCTGATATACGTCATCGTCGGAAATAGTAACACCAAGACGTTATTACACTCATTTTTTTTTCTCTGACGAACAATAAAAATATATCCTACTGATCTAATACAACTCTGGTTTATATGGCAAGTATTTTTTACTAAATACTAAGTAAAAAATTCTTGTTCTTCTAAGTAAATTAATAAAAAAATCCTAAGTAGAAAAAAAATTTTTGCTAAGTATTTTATTTAAAGTCTAAGTAAAAAAAATTGATTTTTTAAGCGAAATTTTACATATGTCTTGATAAACAAAACAAATTTTATTAAGTAAAAAGCTATAAATATACAAGTAAAAAATCTAATTACTCAGTTATCGTATTAATAAACTTTTTGTTGCTTTTTGTGGTCGTCCTCGTTTTCGTTCTTCACCTAAAGGTATATTCTTCCCTGTTGAAAGTAGTTTGCAAAATTTCAATCTAATTGCCATACTGACAATGTCTTTGCAAATACTTGGAGTAGACCAAAAGTTCTGATAAACGCTGAATAAAAATCAAAAAGATAAAGAAACATTTTTAGTTTTATTCTATCAATCGTTCAGAATAGTTGCCATAATTACTTATATCAAGTTCGATACTATCTAATACTTTGTTAAAAATTTGTTTAAGTTCTTTTTTTTAAAATACTTTTTATTCCCTTGAAAACTGCATGAACTAATCATGCTTAATTTGCTAGGGCAGTTTTAACTACTCTTGATATAATCATTTAGCCAAAAAATTATATAGTGCAAGGACTAGTGTTTACAGCTAATGTGACATTATACTGATACCTTCTTCTATTGAATAAGTAATAACATTTGAATGAGTACAAGGTAGAATATTATCGTCAAGGAATTTTAAAACTTTTGTATCTAATGACTATCTATGTTTCTATTTCATTGACAGAGACGCTTGAAGCAATGTTTGATATAATACTTTTGATTTACAGTCTTGTCCTTATCTGTACTATGTATAAGAGCAGGACAATTTTATTCAAAGGATATACAAAACAACTGTTTGTTCAAATGTGTCTCCATGAACAATAATCTTTGAAGATTCATATACATTAATCCAGCTGGGGTCACATGACTTGCGACCAGCCTATCTAAAATAAATCTATACCTCATCAATAGAAGTACCGGGACACTACAGATATGATCTTTGAAAAAATTGCCAACTTTTTAGACAAATTCTTGAAACCGAACAGAAAAATAAAACATGATCAGCTCATGCGATTTTCAAGGGAATAAAAAATATTTTAGAAAAAGAGCTCAAACAAACTTTTAACAAATTACGAGAAAGTATCGAATTTGGTGTATGTAAGTAATTATGGCAACTATTCTGAACATTTGATAGAATAAAAATTAAAGATATCTCTTCATTTTTTTTATTTTTATTCAGCGTGATCAGAATTTTTGGTCAACCTTAAGTTACCAAAAATTAGGTTTTCGTAACAGCGTTACGATTATCTATCTCAAAACGCAATATTTTTGAGAAAAAAAGTAGTGCCTCAGAATCGACGTGAAAAGTTAATTATGGTCCACTGGTTTGTTTACTGGTGTTCCGTAAGTGACTCACCAGAGTTTTAAAATATGGTCTTTCTGTAATGTTGTTACAGCGATATTGATTAAATTTTATTTTGAAAATATCTCAACATGGAGGAAAGGACAAAAGTTTATTCTTGTGCCAGCAGAAAGATTGTACTTTCAAAGTAAGACAAAAAAAAACTGCAATGGACAATATGACAATAAGTGCTTAGTGTATACGTCTTTAAACACTCATAGAAATAATTTTTCGAATAACAAAATATACTTTCTTGCACTTTCAAATGTGCTCGACAATGTACTATAAACGTTTATTTCGAATTTTGAGATAAATACTTAATGCCTGAGGCGACCCATTACGTAGATAAGCTGTAACATTGGACGTGGTTTTTGAGATTAAACATTCACTAGTAATAGCTGTTAATCCTTGACAAGTAAGGCTAGCAACCTGTATGAGATAGAAAAATATTATTTCAAATCTTTTTGTATTCTTGCTTACTCGATGAAGTTTTTTACCACCAGATTGAAAGTGTGATGGATTTCTCGGATTATCATTTGTTGTATTATTTACTGTCATCCGATCCAATTTTTGTTTTAGTTGTTTAACAAGTGGACTTATTAAAGATTATTTACATATGGTATTATCACTTTTTTTTCTGTTCAATATATCACAAACATTTCTCTTTTATGCACTCATCAAATAAATACTAGTGCTAATTTGCAGATGAAAGAAATACAGTATTAACATACGTTTAAAACGATTTTTTCTCTATCAAAGGAAAACTGCTAACACTATTTCCTGTGGGATCAAAATGTGAAACATGATGAAGCTACTTACATTGTAATTGAAAGAATTTAGTAATATATCTTCTGTTTTTAAATTAGTACGTACTGTCAATATGTGTCCGTGACAAAAGATTTTAATTGCAATATATTAAACTGAATGTGGAAAGAGAGCGAGAGAGAAGCATCTTAGTCTTTCCATCCGCTCATAGACTGTAACAGACATTTAAAGAGTGTGAGGAGTGGATGTGAATGTGGCTGTTAGAGTGGATGTCCACATTTTCTTCTCCTCATTTACAGAAACACCAACATCCACACCCTCACGAAACAAGAAAAAAATCGAGTATCTTCGTCATAATATGATCAAATGGGTTGAGATTTTTACTACTCATAAAGGAATGATAATAAATCATATTCATAAGAGAAATATTGTCAAAAACTGTTTTGATATACCACAGCTAGCTTC
The DNA here is from genome assembly GCA_905250125.1 of Rotaria sordida. Classification (NCBI taxonomy): domain Eukaryota; kingdom Metazoa; phylum Rotifera; class Eurotatoria; order Philodinida; family Philodinidae; genus Rotaria; species Rotaria sordida. Next base: position 4,672 of record CAJNOL010000248.1, read on the forward strand.
AACAAAGAACTGTAGCCTTTCACGAATTATGGAACACCAATATTCTAGTTTTCTCAACAAATTCTTGCTATTTACGGCCGAAGTTTTCAGAGTACACTGAATAAGAAGATATGTATTTGTGGTATAAAGATCATCCTAAACAACACTAGTGTGAAGAGTTAATCGAAAAAACTTAGATGTCGCTTATTCTTGTCTAAGAGAACAAATATATTGGGGTTGTTCTATATAATGTCATTCACGTAATACGCATGAAGTCTGTAGATCGGCAAATATAAAGCTTATCTGGTAGACATCAATGAATTGTATTTACAATAAAACAATTAGAGTCTCGAATTTTATTATTCGAGAGAGATAGGTTCCACAGGTTTGAGTGGATTTTGGCTATTTTCATACAACTCTAGAAAATAGTTAATCTTGTAATTTATATTTTTTCAAGACGGTAGCGACCAAAATCAATTCCAATTATATACTATTGCTCCACAAAACACAGCGCAGCCACACATATGCCATTTTCCATTTTTCATTGATATGTACGGATAGGCTTGATGAAGGTAAGAGACCCAAAAAGAGGTCACAAAAAATCCCTTAAGATCGATTCCATGATTTGGTGACATAGTGAATTCTCTAGAGCAATATTTGCTCTACCAGATCTTGTATTTAGAATTTTATTCTAAGTCAAAATGGCTTGAATTTGGTTTTGAACTTGTTTTGGACAAGCATTTTTAAGTACAGTAAAAATCTGTTATTCATTAGTTTGGTAGAAAAAACCATTTTTTGATAAGATGTAGTAGACTTCTACCTAATTGAGAGATAACACTCCATCAATCTCTTATACCATCTGACGAGACTCTGCAGCAAGACCGAAATGTTAACGTCATAGTAGCTAGGAGTCTATCCACTACGATAAACTTACAGCCACATTTGAAGAAGCAGCCATTAGGAATGCATTTAGACGATATTGATGGCATTCTTTTGGCTTGCTGGATATTTCGAAGTGTTCTTGTGATTTATTGAAAACATCAAATTTTACTTTCAGCATTCCGCATTATGGTTTGGGCTTTTAACAACAATATATTGAAGTAAGAGCAAGCTTTTCACGTTGTATGCAAGAAAGAGCCATTCATACAGGTAATGAGTATGCTTCCAACCTAAAAGTTAGACTTCAGTAGTTGAAGAATCCTGCTGACAATCAACGAATGCAAACTTTGCTGTTGTTACTTGAGACATTCTTAGTACCACGTGTCTGTTTATCTTGTTCTTTTGATAGAAAGCTACGTAAATACATCAATCTCAGCGCTTGGTCAATATACATTGCTCTTGAGTTTTTGAATGCCTTGTGCGAGTACTTATCAGTGAAGCAATTGCTCGTGAAAGATATCCAACAAAGCACAAGAGAAAAATATTGTGCGCATAAAACTTTACGAAATTAACATAACGAAAAGAATACAATGCATCTCATCCTTCTCGTGTTCGCCTATGTCGTTCGATTCATTACAGCTGAAGATACGACAGTATTAAATTCAATATATCCATGGCTACGACTGCCACCAACGCCTCAACTTCCTTCTCCTCGTTCCGACCGATATGCAGAAATCAATAATATTAGCATCTGGTATACTATTTATGGACCAGAAAATGGTTTTCCTGTTCTTTTTCTTCATGGTATATTCGCTAGCAGTGATTGGTGGGGATTACAAGTTCAAGAGTTGCAATACACTTACAAATGTATTCTGATGGATTCTCGAGCACACGGTCGAAGCTCATCCTCATCAGAAAATATTAATTATGATCTAATGACTTCTGACGTCGTCGGTCTGCTCGACTACCTTGGCATTAATCAGGTTCATGTAGTTGGCTGGAGTGCTGGAGCAAATATTGCGTTCAATTTGGCGATGAATTACCCTCAGAGATTGATTTCATTGTTTGCATTCGCAGCAAACTATGTTTTTTCTGATATAAAATATGTGTCTAAATCGTCGGTTGCTATTGCGTATTTCACACGTGTACAGGTCGAATACGAAACACTGAGTCCAATCAAGCAATTTCAGCATTTGTACAATAATTTAACAGCAATTTCGGGTAGTCTTCCGAATTGGACGAGAGATGACTTTGCCAAGATTTCTCCAGATTTGCCTGTATGGATAGTAGTTGGCGATCATGAAGAAGCTATCAAGCGAGATCAACCAGATACGATGACTAGTTGGATTCCACAAGCAGGTGAACTCATCCTGCCGAGAACGAGCCATTTTGCGTTTATGCAGGATCCAGAAATGTTTACTATGGCTCTAGTAAAGTTCTTGGCTGAGGCGGATTGCCCGGCATGTGACTATGGTAACGGTTTAGCACGTCGCAGTAGCTGTTTGCGACCCTAACTCGACTCATTTTCTAGTTTTATGTTGCCAATCATGTCTCTGCATGCATTTGTCTACATTGTTCAACTCTCACACTACCAATATTGATCATTTTTTACTTTTCTCGTGAAAAAAACATGACAATAAAATGAACTGCAACATATGTAACACCTCAAGATAAAAATCAATTGTTCTAGTTTTATTCATTCAAACATTAACTCTTCAAACAAACTTGTTAATTATTTCGTAGTCCACAAAATGTTCTATCTTTCAATTATGTTCCATCACTATTTGTACTAAAGTCCATCTTTTTGAAAAAGATGTCCTCTTTTCATAACCTGCAAAAAGCACGATTTTAAATTAACAATCTTGGAATCTTTAGAAAATTTGATAAAAGTTTGAAGAGACATGAATGTTACATTACATAGTTACCTCATAATGAGAATAGAATTATGAATTCGTATGGAATGAGCAAAATAAGTCAAATTTCGCTTGCTTTCAAGCCAGTTTCAAGAAGTTGGCCTGTGCGTCATAATACTTGGGTCAAATGAGCTTCACTTTTTCACCTTGTGCAATAATAGAACGAACACATCAATTTTTCAGAAAAAAAACATTTTGGAGGGTTTATACGTTGTAGAAGTGTAGTATTATTCCGCCATTTTTGTAATTGAAAGTTTAGAGCAAACGTTCTTATGTAACTTCGTAGAGAATCGAATGAGGAATCTTTTAAGACTCAGCATGAATTTCTGTTTTTGATAACAAAAGACTATTTCGTTCATCACTCGAAAATTTGATATATTGATCTCGGAGGCTCAGACATCAAAACCAAGACAGACTTTTACACTATTCACAAGGACCTATCTTATAGCAATAGTTCTATACGAAAAATGATTTGATATCTGAACAGATTTTCTTGCAAGATGCAATTATATTCAGCTAATCGTTAGTGATCCATCATTTAGACTGATCATTTATACTCGATTATTTCAATTAAATTCTCTTAACATGGAAAACTAAGAAGAAGTGTCTCTCTCGAACCATGATCACCAATGGGTAATGTTATCTTTATTTCTTTTGCAAAATTAAATAAATATATCGCATTGGGCTATGGTATATCTCAGGATGTTCTTTAACCCGTTCTTCGTATATGGTTCAAAATAATTAGATTCGACTGTCAGTATTCGAGTCCCATGACATCATCCTAAAATAAACATTGAACCTACATTGTCAGATAGGACACTCTGTATAAGATCAAGTTTTGAATGATGACAACTTCGCATAGGTACACAAACTTATGCTTCTCCGTTACCTTGAGCCGTGTAAAGCTGTATTCGATTTTTTCTTTAACAAATACAAATACTTCCTAAATTGAGATAGTCCTTAACGATTAAGCATCCTATATAACTATTCTCTTGAAACAAATCTTGCATCTTCTTTCAGTCTTAGGAAAAGAAAAACCGTAGCGGTTACTTTACTGACACTTTGATGTCATCATGTCTGAAATCTGATACAAAAAGTCTCTAACCAAAAAAAGCTAATGAAACTACTAGAGTTATGCAAAGTAAACATTTTCGATTAATAAATAGTTTTCAATGTACTCAATCTTTCGTCGAACAGCCAGAGAAATGAATTCATCCAGTATTATCATGATTATAACATTTGTGATAACAAATAGGGCAATATGCATCTAGCTCACTGTTTTATTTCCCATGGTTCGTGTCTCTTATTAAGGCAATGAACTCTTTACAGAGTTGAGCGTAGAGTTTGACAATGTGGAATTGACATTGCATGACTGATGAACTAGACAAACTAACACATTCATATCAGATCTATCACGTGTATTGTATAAAAGACTCTGCTTGGAAAAAATCAGTCTTCAATTCATTCAGCGATCGTCTTACATATGATTATATTGAAAAGACTATTTGTCTAGCTTTTGATCATGCCTATGGTCTTCTCTCTGAACTTGATGTTAATATTGCTTTGGACAAAGCGAAAAAAATTATGATGAAACAAGTGAACTCGTTTATACGAGCTCAATTTAAAAATAAAAAATTTAAAACGTCTCGTATTATGACTGTCTCAGCTACTCATTTGATGATAAGTCAAACTACAAATTCAAATTTGGTGTTATTTTTTTTAACGAAATCAGAGGAATATAGTTCGTCTAAAGACGAAACTGATAATGTGCTTTCTTTTCAGCAAGGGACAAATCTCGATTTCATGGAATGAGAGTCTTCGACGATATCTTGTTGGCTTTTAACAGATGATACGACTGTGCCATAAGCTGATCGGCTTAAATGTGCTCAAGAGTCGAGTCGCTGGATAAGTAAAAGATTACATGGAAGATACTATAGATTAGTTTGATATTATATGTTCTTGTTATTTCCTGTTTTCTCTTTTTTTTCAATAAAAATAAGAAACTAAACTATTTTGTTGTCCCAGTTGACTTGATGCCTATATTATTAGATGACGTGTCTAGACTACTGATGGCAACAAATTGTTTCGTTCTCAAAAGTTTAATCGAGTAGTTCTGACTATATAATGTGGTGAAGATCCACAGAACTAAATGAAGTTTCCAGGAGTACGATGAAGATCTTAAGATCTAAATGAAAATTTTGGAAATACAATGGGAATTCTCGGAATCCTGAAAATACAAGATTCGCCGTTTTCTCCTTGGGTTAGTCCGACGAATGTAACTCCGATTAAAGTAAAGTGACAATCATAGATAGTTGTCGACAATATAGTTCATGCTGCGTTGCACATTCTCTACTCACTCTTTAGAGTTAGCCACCCGATAAGTCACAAGTCCTCACATGAATCAATAGTATAGAAAAACTGACGAAAATGTCGTCTACGTTAATTTCAATTGCACTGTGATAGAAAAAAAAATTCAGCGCAATCTCTGCGGAATTAAAATGTGAAACACAATGACGTCAATTTAACCGTAAACGAGAGCCCTCGCCACATGTATTGTCATCCATGGTGAGGTTAAAAGACGAGCATACGGAAATGTTTGTCACGATCTGTGCGAAAGGGGATGTTCACTTTCCTCGCCATATACTTCAATACTCATTTCATTTTATTTGTCGCAATAGTCTATGCAAGAAGACATCGGTGTCGTTACCATTTGAAAATGACTTCTGATTGAGATTATAAGTGATTTCTTTGTGCTTTGAGGGCAAGCCCAATGGTTCTGCCGTTGTGAGTCACGCAAGCCGAAAAGAACACTGTGATAGGATTCTCGGTCTGCAAGGGAAAAAATTCTCACGGAAAACCGCTTATTCACCTTGTCCATGACAACAATCAGTCAATCAAGGTAAGTAGTCCTAAGAAATCTGTCTTTAATAATGGTTAATGATCAACAATCTATATCAGAGTAGAAACAGGAATAACAGCAACAGTTGGTAGCTACATTAACTTGGGGAATGAGAGAAAATAGTCCATGGAAATAGGGTAATGGTTTACAGTCAGAGAGGGCGAAAGACATTAAGTCGAGTTTTCAATCATATGCGCTGTAGATGACGGTCATTTGGCAAATGTTTTGTGATCGATGCTTAGATTTCTGATAGAAACCTATCCAATGAAAAAGAGACATTGAAAACTTGATTTTGTACTCGTCGTTCTCGCTGATCATATACCATAAAGGGAGAAATGGGAAACCATAGATATAGGAAAGCTACAACGTGTCTCTAGTGAGACAAAGATGATTAATACATGAAAAGAAAGAGAAAGAAAAAGAATAGAAACAGGTGTTTGTCAATAGAAAGTTACGCAATATCTCTACTGCTAGTTAGTGTTAATATTCATGTCATCATTGATGCACCCGTGATCAACAATTTGCTGTAGCGATTTTGCATTTGCCAAAGCTCGAAGATGTTTGGCTTCGACCGATCCGCCCTGTTCGACGAGTGAAGTAAAATGAGAAGTGGGATTCGAGAGCAGCACAACGGGCGTGTCGAATTCGAGCAATTTCCCATTACTAAGTACCTTCAACACAACAAATTAGAACAGAAACCAAACTCTAGTTGAAATTTCCATACCAGAACGCGATCACTATCGATCACTGTCCGCAGACGATGAGCCACAGTCAGAATTGTACATTCGCTAAACTTCTCACGAATGGTTCGTTGTATTAATCCATCCGTGCTACATATAGTATGATATTTAACGGCTTCTATTAGAGTTACCAGATCAAACACTTCAATATCAGAATTTTTTTCTCAAAATCAGAAATTAATTAGATAGCAATGTTTTTTGGCAAACTAGTGGCTATTACGTTCTCATTGGGGCTCTAAATGGAATTTGCAGGCCGTTTCATCCTATCCCATTAGTCATATGTAACAACTAGTCTAGTGAAAATATTTTGTTAAGGCTTGAATCGACTTCCATGACTTTCTTATTCAATCATTTCAGTTTCTCTCTATCTGTTTCCGTTATGGCCAGTTTATTTCGCATTTTAATTTTTTTTGTACTAATTACATAAATCTTACTGCTTTCTTCAAGAACAAAATTGTGCATTTATGACATTAAGATCTTGATGAACTACAAAGAACATGATAGTAAATTCATCGAAATCCATTGACATCCAGTAGAATTTATTGGGCTCTGCCAGAATTTAGAATTCGTCTGTTTTCTTAGAAGATTTCAATGTCATGTCTCTAAGCATTAAGAATTCATAACGCTTCTTCTCCAATGCATTTTTCATTCATGAATGCTCAGCTTCTGATGACTTTAATTAGTTTTCCCAGATCGTTAAGGATCATTGAAGATCTTTTCGTATTCTGGTACAATTCGGTGGATTTCTCTAGATCTTCGCGTACGCTTGTAGATTCTATCATTGTTACGACTCAGCAGAATCCATCAGGTTTTTCTATCTACCCATTGGTCTTCTCTTAACCAAAACTTATACAGACATAACGTGGAAAACTAATTTGAAGTAGAGATAGTAAATATTCCTTAGAAACTTGGCTTTTTTTTTCGTATAATCAATAGTTATGGTGGGAAAGTATTAAAAAACTTTAATGAACTTAAAGTATACAGAACTCCTCAAAGTTAGTTTTAGTTTTCATTGTTTAAACTACTGTGAAAATATTAAACATTTTTCTATACAAAATAGGACAAGAAAGTAAGAAATGAAACTGTTGCTATTGAAGAAAAAGGCTAACAATGAGAGTATAATAAACCCTATGGTCTAGCACTCCTATAAAGTATCTTGAATGCCTATTTCATTAGAAAAGAGTCTACGTTTTTTCATGAGATAAAAAAAAGAAAATCTCATGGGATGGGATTGGTCCATCACATTCAAAGCTCTGTTAAGAAATTATCTAATAATCAAGAGAGAAAAAAGATAACGCCTATTTATGTTCTATTGGTCATAATCACATCTGCTTTTACTGGGAAAGCTACAATCTAAAAAATTTTCATAGTTCAGAAAAAAATTAGAGAGAAATAGGAGAATCAGAAAGGGATAAAAAAAATCGGTCAAATTTTAGAAACTTTCCTGATTTTTCAGAAGATCCGGCAACCCTAGTTTCTATAAAGAGTTGTTCACGTACACATTATCGACATTGGCAGTGGCTTCATCAATGACAAGTATTTTGCTCTGTTTCAGAATAGCTCGAGCCAAGCACACGAGTTGTTTTTGGCCGACACTCAAATTCGAACCGCTTTCGCTCACCATCGAATGAAGTCCATTCGGCATTCCTTCGGTCACTAGTGTTTTTAATTGGACCTGTAACAATTTCGAGTTAATAATACAGTCTTACGAGGAAAGCTTTTGAGCTCAAAGTTTGTCCACAAGTAGGCGATGTATAGACTAGAAAAATCCAAAAAGGATATGGATGTAAGTTGCGATTGGGCTGAGATATCGACGTTTTACTGTGATTATCCTGAAGCACTTCAATTTTTCGGTAAAATTAAAGTTTTGACTTTTGACCTGAAGCTTTGCCTACATCAAGACTTCAGTCAGAATAGCTTTACTACAAAGTTTAAGAGTTTTTGGACAAATCATATTTGAACTATTACTTTTTCAAAATATTTATGCATAACACAAATTATATAGAAAAGTGTCCTTCTACTAGCACACTGGTATCTCGAAGATAATTTGTCCAAAATCAGTGAAACTTTGTAGGTAACCTAGTCTGATTGATTGTTTGATATGAGCAAAGTGTCAGGTCAAAATTCAAAGCTTTGATTTTACCACAAAAGTGGAGTACTTCAGAATAATTACACTAAAACGTCGATATCTCAGCAAAATTGCAACTTGCGTCCATATTCTCCTAGGATTTTCCTATTCTATACATTGCCTACTTGTGGACGAAGTTTTGAGCTCGAAAGCTTTTTAGCAGATGAAGAGGTTCCCCCGTTCGATTAGTTGACAAAAGACCTGTTCGAGCGCATGCCATATTTCCTCATCTGAATAATCCATGAACGGATCGAGATTGCTTCGTATAGTACCCGTGAAAAGCACAGGATCTTGTGGAATTATTGAAATGCGACGTCGAACATCGTCCAAGCCAACAGAAGCGATATCAATATTGTCAATTTTGATTTGACCATCAACAAGTGTGCCCATACGAAAGAGCGTTTGAATGAGAGAGCTCTTACCGGCACCCGTCCTTCCGACAATGCCTACTTTTTCACCACCTTGGATTGTCATCGAAATATGACGCAAATCAAGTGGTAAGTATGTTTGTGTGGAATGACGCATTGAAACATTATCAAAGACGATTTGACCATGGGATGGCCAATTTGATGGCGGCCGAAGATCGTGCGGCACTTGAGCTGGAGGTTCCTGATCTAGAGAACAGTAATCGAGTACACGTTCGACGGAGGTCATTTGTGTCTCAATTACCACAGATTGTCTGTAACAATCAACAATTCATACAAATTTCATTCATACTATTTTTACCTGATTGTCCATTGCAGCAAAGCCACGAGGCTGAGACTATATGAGAGAACGAGAGCAATCTCGGCCGGTGAAAAATGGTGATATTTAGTGACACGTAGAACCATTGCAAGCAATGTAACTAGACTGACGAAGATAAGTGCAACCCAATCGAAGCGGATCGCAGCCCAACGATTAGTTGCGATGATTAGATGGTTTGCTCGTGTATTATCATCCAGACGCTCTAGAAAATTGGCCGACCACATATCTTCAGCACGATAGGATCGAATAACTTTGAGACCATGAATAGTCGATGTTAAGTAAGAATAGACAGGACTTCGTGTAATACCTTCGAGTCGTTTCAAATCACGAGAAGTTGACGCAAAATGATAGCGTACAAATAACAGGCCCCCGATAGAAATTAGCGCAGGAATGATGGACCATGGATGGAGCCAACACACTAGGACAACTACGCCGAAAACTTGAAAACAACACTAAACAACAAGAAAATACACATGAATAATATTTGATCGACTCACATCGAGAAAGTCAAAAGCATCAGTTGGCAGAGAATCATCCATGATGGCCACATCTTTAGTGAAACGATTCAAGATCCGGCCTATAACAGCAAACGAGTGTATATATATATGGCAAATATGTTTAGTACAAAGAAATGTTCGTAAAACAGAGACTGGGAGATGTTATAGTTTGTGCGATGATAAAACATTTCTGGTCCTTTCACATACATATGCCTATGTGAAACACATGTCTTTTCTATTGTCGATGGAAGTAATTACTTCTAATAATTATGTTACAAAAGTGAACTTTCAGAACTTGACGAACTAATCATAATTCCAAATTGTTCCATGGTGGATCAAGATCGAAACGTTTTATTGGTCTTCTTACAATTATGGTGTAGAAACTTTTTCAAATTCAGAAGTCTGGTACGAAATATTGTGTTAGACAGTACCGAACTTCCACTACAAATGCTCAGAAATGGCACTGAGTAAAGAATCTGCAAACAATTGAATCATCCATGGTACATATCAACTCGACATTTGATTTCTACAGTTACTTGATGATCATTCTTAAATCAATCTTGAAGAGAAGGTCATGTTGTCGACATGACACATTGAATGCAAAATAATTGGTCCCATTATTTGATCTTGGGCTGTGTGTTATTAATATCTCAGGACTGACCAAAGCGCGGAGGATGACACTATAAAGTTTGAAAAATCTTTGTTTTCTCCAGCAGAAGCAAAAGTTTTTTCTTACGCTCTGTTGATTTCCATGGTGATTTCACCAAAAACAAATCGGCTGACTCTCACTCTAATCGTTGATCCATTCTGACCAATCCTGAATTATCTTCTTGTGCAAGGACCAGATTATGAATGCAGAAAGCAGACGTTTCTTTTTTATCCATAGAAGTCAATGATGTAATTACTATCCTCAACTCCCTGTTTAGAAGATCTTGTGTTTTCTAATATGTCTCAGAACAAAAAGTTTCAATGAGATCTTCTGTTAGGTCGTACTATTTCTAATAATTTTTCAGAAAAACATGAAGGATTTCAGAGACTTTTAAGGGCGTTGGAGAGGAAGAGATTTCCATGTACAGAAATGATTTTGTCCTCAATCTATAAAGGTTTTCAGCTCAAAAGTCTGTCGGAAGGAAAGATTTCTAGTCAATATGCTCCATCACTCTAAAGGGTGCTTCGATAATACATCTCCATTATATTTCACCTACCGACAGGATTTGTATCAAAGAAAACAATAGGGGCTCGAATCAGTTGTCGAAACATCCTATTAAAGAAAATCAATTGAGGCGTTACATCGAAACGACGGAAATATTTACTTGTTGTGAAGCACTCGTGCAGCATTTAAAAACATCAATTCGATGACAGCAGTGCGGAAGAGAGTAATCAAAACAAAAATGAGTATAATTCCTAAAATTTAATTTGAAATTTCATAGAATGAGCTCACAAAATGTACACAGACCCCAATAGATATAGAATCGTCGATTTCGATAATTATTCCATTCAGCATCAGTCATAGACCATATTGTGTTGTGTTGTTGACCAATCGTGCAATTGTCAAAGATTTGATGTCGATAACTTTCGTCATCATTCCATGCTGCCAACCACCAACTGCTAAAAATATATACTGCTTGTTGTACCGCCAAAACGAGCGGTACAAGGAGAAAGCCAACAACAATGCCAGCACCGGCTCGCACGTATGCAGCATACACATGCCATTTTAATCTGCCTTTTTGTTTTGTTTCAACACTTGTAGACAACACAAACAACTCGTCTTCTGTCTCCGAACTTGTTGAATTGATAATTGATTGTTGACGGCAAAGATCGACAGGATGCTCTTGTTCGTGTTCATGATGAAGATCGACAGACTGCTCTTGCTCGTGTTGATGCATATCGTCGAGTAGATGATAGAATAATAAGGATGAGGCAAGTAAATCATTGTAGGTACCCATACTTGCTATTTCGCCCTAGAATAGCATCTGGTTGCTGAAAAATTCAATGCGTAAAACACATACATTGTAAAGAAGAATGATCTTGGTTGCATTTTGCAAATATTGAATTTGATGTGTGACCAAAATACAAATTTTCTCTCTGAGATAACCTTTAATTGATCTATAATAGAATCGATAATTCTTTCTTTCTTTCTTTCTTTCTTCAACTAAATACTAGAATTTGTCTACTTTTCAAAGAGATGTTTGGCTACTTTGACATCGACGGCCGAAAGAGGATCATCCAAAAGATAAATGTCCGCATTTCGATAGAGTGCTCGAGCCATATTTACTCGTGCCTTTTGACCCTAGACGAAAAACAACGATTTACATAGAATCTTTATTCAAGTGAAACTATTTACACCCGATAACATGGCGCCTTGATCGCCAACAAGAGTGTTCTCTCCGTTTGATAATTGAGCAAAATCCTATTGCACAAGTATGTCATATATGAAGTATTGTAGTTAAGTATACCTACGGAATCAAGTGTAGTTGCTTGAACAACACGTTGAAACAACTGTGGATCATAGCCTTTGCCCAATAGAATATTCTTTTTAATCGTCGAAGAAAAGATCCCTGATTCAATCCATAATAGTTTTACTATTTGAATTAAAAATACTCACATGATTCTTGTGGTACGTAGCAAAATGAACCGTGCAATCGGACATGCCCATCGAAAAAGGAGATTTCACCTGTAAGTGTTTGCAAGAGAGAACTCTAGAAATCAATACTAGTGAGTATTTGTGTTCAAGATAACTTTCAGACCTTGCCAGATCCAACGGGTCCAACTATACAGATTAAATCACCTGGATGAGCATTGAATACAATACTGTCGAGAGAAAATGATGCATTCTAAATGAAAGACGAAACATCAGCAAATTAATCCACAAATCTACTACTACACACGTCCAAAGACTGTATATATGGTTTTGCACATTCCAATGTATAAGAATGATATTGTAAAAATTTCTCAAACCAATAGTTCTCTAAAATATGAGATGCTACTAGTAACAAAATTGACATGATTTAGTCCTCGACTTGAAAATATCAACAGAAAGTTATACGAACATTATCAACGTGCAATCCTCCGAAAAACTATTGGCTGCAACATCTGGCATCGATAAAATTTCACTGTGTCACACATGAACAGTGCAGCTGTCCTAAGCAAAAATTTTGATTTCTGCTCACTAAGCTTAGTTACTTTCTTGGAAAACGTCGGATTCCATAACTGTGTTACAAAACAAGCTTAGTCTGGTGAGATCCCAAATCTCTCAATTTTTCGCATAGTTTGGCAATGCAAACGTAATCAGCAGATTTCAAAACTTAAGAAAATTATTTTTTAACTTTTAATGTGGCTACAATAATGCAAAAATGACAAATCGAGTTTATGTACACGCCCTTTGCTCTTTCTTAAAAGAAACATTGGTATAAAGTATTATCTACTCTTGCTATTTTGTCATTGGATAGTTGTCTCTACCAATTCAATTGCGTAAGGAAACATCTACTAATGAATAAAAGTTCTTCTTTTCATGGAAAATAAGTTGCTCTACAACTTCTCGAATCGTAAAAGTTTTGGTTGATCACCACAAGTGGTACATTTATTTTGATGAACGAATCGGTATGGCACTTCAAAACAAGAAATGAGATAAAATGCTATCACCTGACGCCAAATTTCAAAATTGAAATTCGATAGTATCTCTAATAATTTTATTAAGGCCCACAACGACAATTTTTGGACAGCAGCGTCATCTAAAATCCAGACACTACTATTCTTAAGAATTTGGTAAGGTTTTGAAGGTCGAATGAAATATAAAGCACAGGCTTTGTACAAAAAAAATCTGTAGGAAACTCAAAATATCGATCTCAATTCAAGCGAAATAAGTATTCATGTATTCTGGGAAAAATTATGAGCTGGAAAGCGGCTTTTCTTCTTCAATTTTTCGAGAACCATACCATTTCCCATTGTGCTCGTTCCAAATTGCATACAACACTTGGCGATATTGTTGGAGTACTCCGAAGCATCACTTGTCCGTTCTGCTCATCGGACGCAAGCTCTGTTTCCGATCGGGACAATAATCGTTTGTCTCGTTCAGATTCACCAAGCAGAAGAAATGTCTATTGATAAATATTGTTCAGTAAGATACAATATGCGTGAACTATAAAACATGAGTTTCTCAGTATTTTCACTATATATTATCTTTCGTTCAACTCTTAGACATGATTGTTTCTCCAAAAGATGCGCCCTTAAATTCTTCATAAAATCTGATCAAATCTATTTCTATAGAAGAGTAAAGGAGAGAAATTCAACGAAGAATACTCAACATGAAGCAATAGATCAACGTTCTAAACTATTTTATTTTACAAATTTTAGAATATTTTAAGCAACTATAAAGACTATGAAACAAAATGAAGCTATTTTCGAGTACTTTGAAGTGCATTCTTTCTCTTTATACAGTTCACAGCTCGTTCTAAACTAACTTACCATCGAAAAATCTAATATTCGCAAATCCATTGCAATCGATCAAAATCTGCAATTCTTCTGCAGATGAATTTATGTAGAAACTTTGAAGGTAAACTTTCGCCGCTGAGTCTGGTACAAGAATAATTTCTGATTAAACGAAGGAAATGCTAGCTAAAGAGTACTATTTTGAACTTTGTTATGCGACATTTTCAAAAGTTCTGAATCCACACATATAAATTGCCGAATTTTGGGAATCCTCGAAAGAAAGAGAAAATCGATATTAGCCTCAAAAATTGAATTATCATTTTGTGCATATAATAATGATTGATAGAACTTCTCAAGGACTGCAAAATGCCTATCTTCTCTTCTTTTTATCATGAAGTTCAAAGAAAGTAGTTTAGCAAAGCGCTTTTTTTAGCTTAGAAAGTTGTTCGTTTCATCATGTTGAGTCGTCTTCGTTGAATTTTTCTCTATAACTTTTCTATAGAAATAAATTTCATTAAGTTTTACGGAGAAATTGACGAGGCATTTTTTGAAAAAACAATTAGATCAAAAGATTGAAAAGAAAAAAGTTATAGTCAAAATACTGAGAGGATCGTTATTTATGACCCATCTGTTACGAATAAAATCACATAAACTAACTTGAATCCGTTTCTGAGCAGCCATATAATGAACGAAAGCTTTGACACCCATACTAAAAAACTCGACGATAGGTGATCGCATATAGGTAAGCAAGCAGGATGCAACGGCAAAGAACTTTGTGTCAAATCGAATATTCAGCGCCCACATTGTTGCATACATCATCAGAAATGTTACACTAATGTAAGTTTGCGAACAAACCAGTTGAATACAGTCGAGTATTGAACGACAGGCATATTGAATGATTTCGCGTCTAAAACCGATTGAGACTAGACGGTTGCATTCAATATAAAAAAAACTTACTTTCTCACGTGACAAATATTCTTATCGATCGCCGATTCCCAACAATACATTTTGATGACACGCATCGATTTGATTATTTCAGACATCATTTTTACACGTTCATCCGTTACTTGCAAAATTTTATTTCTACCATGAGAGAAAATGGTTATAAAGTAGACGAGCATATGCAGAATACGCACTGAAAATGGAGGAATATACGACTGAAGATGGTCTGAATGGCTAGGAGCACAAGGGTATATCCGATGGCAATCAAAGCAACGTATTTGACGAAATACCAGAAGAAGTAGACCACAAGAGCAATTTCAAGTGGAGACAGCTGAAAAATAATAACAATAAACATTATTACAATTGGCAGTGCCTTCAGATTTTCATTGCAACTGATAGCAGATTGTTTGCTATGTTCTGAATGAGCACAGCGAATTTTAACGCATTGAAATGTTGGGAGCGGGTGTGAATGTGCGTATTAGTCTTCTAACCCCATTCACACCCAGTAAAATGAACAAAAAATCCGGCTCAGTTAACGACGAGCATCATGCACTTATCGCTCACAGAAAAAATGCACATTTACTTGTTATTTAGACAATGATATGGTAGCTCGTATATGTTCATAACAAGACTGTGTGGCAGAGTGGCTAATGTAAAAGGTTATGAAGTAGGAAAGATGTGTTCAAGTCTCGATCATGGCATACACTACGAACTATTCACAAGTTAGCATCAAGTGTAACAAATATAAGAGAATCAAGAGAGAATAAGATAGAAAAGGGATAGAAGAGAAGATACTAAATATAATTAGATTTTTTAACTTCAACTGTTAATGATTGTTCAAATGTATTTAGTTTTGCACATATTTGAATCAATTTTATTTGCATGAATTTACAATCATTTAATTGCTGAACGCATTTAAATGCATGTAAATGCATGGGAATTTATAACTTTATGCAAAAATAAATGTATTTAAATCGTAAAAGTTGTCCGCAAATGTATTTAAATTCTCGTTTTTGGCTAGACGAAAACTTAAATTTAAATGCCAATTTTGCCATTTACGGCTTCATGAGCAAGCAGTGACGAGTGACGGAAAAATTATACTATTTCGTTGTCTGTAAAGAAATGACAAAATGTCATCCCTAATGACGAGCACACATTTACCTATTATAGGCTGACTAATTAGAGATTTATGATGCGGAAAAAGTATCACCGACAAAATGGGGCAAATGAACCATGAAGTGCGAGCCTCAGTGGATCTTCATCTGTGAGCACTGTGAAGGTTAGTGACTATAACTGAAATGGTAGTGTCACTGGATATGTAACCTCGAGACAAGTTGATCCTATATGAAATATCAGGTAGGCTCAACTGACAGCAATCCCAGAACTCAGCGAAGCAATTTCTTCTGACCATAAAGATTTGCTAAACGATAGCTATTATCAGACATTGAAGGTAAGTTATTGAAAGAAACTTTTCGAGCACATTTGAATCCTGGAGTTCTACTTTGCTGATAATAAGGATAGAGTACGATATATTTTAGGAGAAAGGCATCATGATCTACTTAGGGTAAAAAATGGGAGTTTCATGAAATATTCGTCAGAATTACCAACATACCCACAAATAATTGAGGAAAATAAGAACCGTTTCAATTTGACTGGCATCGTTTGATAAAATGTTCGTGATTTTACCGGAACTGATATTGTTCATGGAGTAACTCGACAAACGAAGCACCTAAGAATTGAAATTAATTCAATCTGTCATCTCATATACCATAATATTTACTTTTCGAAAAACAAGACCAGTGTAAGCAATACGCATTTGTAGGGCCAGGGATAAAATTTGATAATAACTCTAGAGAAAAACAATGAAATTTTTCGGAGAATATAATACTGACCTGATTGAAAATAATACTGGACACAAATGCTACAAAAACTGTACTAATGGCTAGGAACCATGCGCGCCAAGCGGACATTGCAGAACACGGCTCGAAGAAGTCCATGAGAAATATGAGCAAAAGTGGCTGAGCGATATTTAACAATTCCTGGCATATATATACATGATGAATGAAATGACAAATCGAAATGTAAGACTTACATTGACAAGAAGTAGTAGTCCGAGCAGAAGTGGTTTCCATCTCATGGTCCGTAGTGTGGCTCGAAATAGACTCGGTTTCTCCGGATTCTGTTTAATTTCGTCAAACCAGTTAGTTTCGAGTTTATCGGTGAGTATTGTAGATTCAAGATGAGGAGGAAGATTGTAGAGATCGGTAATTTGAAGTGTGCCCTCTTTTCGACTTTGTGTGAGGAGAGAAGATACCCACCTATTTTGATAGATAGCATGGAAGAATACAGGAGAAAGGCAATGATTCTTACCCATAAAATAATTGCGACCATTTGCTAGCACTTAGGTATGGATTCGGATTTGGTAACCGTTCAGTCATCTGAAAGTAATGGTTTTCAATGAATTATCCTTTAGACTGAATGAATAGGATCTGGGAACGTAAATGAAATAATTTTTCTGTGTGTGTCTGAAACAGATTTTAAAAATCACTGATTGGCTGATATAGAATGTTTAGGTTAAATGTTCACAACTAGTCAATAATAAATAACTGTTTATGTGTCACTGATCATCTTCGTATCTTCATATGATGCTTCTGAAAGATATTTTAACTTCTCATTCAGATGACCATTGGTCTAACTAAAAGGTATTGATTGGGATTTCATTTGGTCACAAATTTGAGTTAAACATCTATGATCGTGCCAAAAACGACCCTTCTAAAGATTATTTTTATAAAAGTCTTGTAAGATTGGGTATGGGTTTTTAGTGTAAGTGACCATAATAAAGCCTATGTTTTGAACTAACTGACCATAGAATGACCTTGATCATATATTAATTCATCGAAATGTATGAAAGGGAATATAATTGTGGTGTAAGATGCGAACAGATTACGTCGAGGTTAAACATTATTACCTTCTAGAAACGGGAATACGTCTCTATATGTATGTCTACCTCAAGTACAATTTAAAAAACAGCTGATGTAGTGTTTCAGATTTTATGGGCTTAACACGTCTTTAGCAAAACTATTTTGATCCCTATGGCCATTTCTGAGACCATCTGCCTGTTTTACAATATTTTTCCTGACGTTTAACAAATAGCCGATCAATCTTTTGTCTCAAGTAGCTCAATTATATCAGCAATTGATCACTCTTTTGTCTAACAATAACTAAAGTACGCGCTTTGTAAATCAAGAAATTCACGCGTCAAGAAAGTTAAATAATATTTGTTCAATCAATTTGTTCTTAATATAAATTTTAATGCTATTCTGAAATCCTTCAGTCTATGGTTAGGTGAATCAGTGTTCGATGAACACAACTTGTTTACTCAACTTCAATATGTTTTGTGAAAGTGCCTATCTTAAAAGACAAATAGAGAGTTTACTTTAAAACGATAATTTTGACACGTCCCTCTTCGCGTCCAACACTATGCATTTCTCGCTTGGCAGACGAACGTACAGTTTTCATACTTGAAAACGAACTCCTTTTACTGATAATTGATTGCTTATAACTCAGAAGACTATCGTGAAGAGAATGAAGCATTTTTTAAAGAAAAACAATTTTGACAAAATCGATGTATTCCCATATCCACGACGTATAATAATCTTATTCTTATTTTTCGAACATTCCCATTGCATTGTTCGAAAATCACAAATACGAATAGTCACAAAACTTGACTTGACGTAACTGAGAATGAGGAACCTGAATCCGAGAGCAATGTCGTCGGTTTGATCGATTCTTATAAGCTGAGTTACCATCCTCAATGGCAGAGTTTTCCGATAAAAAATACGGATATAGAAAAATTATATCTTTGAAAGATTTCACGTGACCATAGGTGCGAATGAAATAACTATTCACGTCCATATCCTCAAATTCGGATAGGAGGCATTTTTGTGAGTCTGAGGAGTCATTTTACAATAGTACGGATGCTTGAATAGGTGCAGTCGAATTCACAATATATCTGTTCATATGTCGGATACCGAGTCAAATACCGATTTTTTTGTGGTTTTTCAAAATCAGCATTAACAGAAGGCAGAATGAGTAAAACCATTGTGTTCATCGTTTCGATTCACCTATATGTGTTGATTAAGATGATGCTTTATCATCGTTCAAGTTAGTAGATAGAAGAACACCCACCTCCTTCTCCCATAATAGACGATCCGATCTCTTCTTTTATGTCATAGCTCACAAAGTTTTCTGCGGACTTTTCTATTATGACACAATTTTTTTCATGATTTTCAATTAAAAAATTTTCTGGAAAATCTCCTTAGTTTTCGAAGCTTCTCCAGGATTTCAGGTCTTCATTTAGTAAAAAGAAATCCTGAAAAATAGGCCATTTTAACTGAAAAATATTAATAAATGGCTTAATATTATCTAACTATCAATTAAAATTAGGAGTCTTCTATTATGGGAAGTTTACCCCATTGGTAGGTCATAAAGATGAATCAATGTCAGGGTCGTTTCTAGAGACTCCAAGTTAAATTTCGCGTCAACTTTTAGACTACAGGTCGGTATTACAGGACCAACTACTTCGATGAAAATCCACCCAGTTTTGTTCTGAGGAATCACTGGGTAAAATTAGATTTTTGATCAAAGTTTCGATTTTGACGAGATTGCCCAAAACAGACACTGCGTTGGCGAGTATTTGAAATTTATACCACAAAGAGATCTCATTGAGATCCAGTTGTAAGTAAAGTTTCAGACTTAAATCTCTTCAGTCCTGAGGTAATGGATGGTAAAATTGACTGCAAAGGGCATTTTATCTACCATAATCAGCACTGATAGTTTGGCTTTGGTACATTGATGTGATCTGAAATGTTTTGTATGAGTAAGGATACTGGCCATATATGGCGTCCACAAAATAGTCTTAGCTCATTCAATTAAGTCTCTCTTAAAATATAATAATTCCAAAAAGACGCGTGATACTGGTGTATTTTTGAATTTTGAGAAAATTCGACATAAAGTCCAACTTTTCCTGTTTTCTGAATCGGCTTGCGTAAAAAAAATGATTAAACTGTTTCTTCTATCATATGTGTTAAGATGAGTACTCTAAGACGTGGCTTACATGCATTGTCTGTTATCGTCTTTTGAATCGTAATAAACATGTAGAACGCCAGTGCGGACGTTTTAAATGCACCCATAAATCGTGTTCCCACCACAGCTAATCCACATGCAAAAAGGACAAAATTCTTTTTTGCTAGTTTCAGACGCAAGAAGAGATTTTCACTCAGGTTGTGGCCGAACCTACGGTTCTCACATCCAGCAAGACCAATATCCAGTCATCGCAGCCAAGTATCTCACTCAGGAATTCTCAAAACCTACGGTTTAAACAGGTAGGCTCTATCTCTGATAAAAGCGTCAACGTTTCACTATTTCACAATTGTGTCACGATTAGACGCCAGCAGGATCAGTATTTTTTCGTCCCGGTCTCGGGCACGGTTAGAAAAGATCCTTGGTTCTGGTTTCGCGCTTAGTAATGCATATACTAGCAAACAATTTTGTGTGATTGCACAGCAGTATCAATAGCCTTAAGACATTTTGTACGACTCACATGACCTCTAATATACTCCCTCTTGGAGGTTGACTACTTTATTTTAACTGACTAATACTTCGTCTATTCTGTATATTGATGCGCTCGACAAATATATTGTTGACGAAAAGAAAGGATTAATTTTACTATCAAACTTGTAACAGCAAGTATTGAAGTGATCATTCCTGAATAATTTTCTACTAAACTTCACCTTTAAGTGCTAAGCTTATGCTTAAATAGTCTTGAGAAGTTTATTTTTGTTGATGCAGTAAACTTCGTATCAAATTTTTGAATGAATTTTATAGAATCTTATATTGACATGCTGTCATTAATTATAAGCAGGAATAATCGTTTTTGATCTCGGTCCTGGCCAGAAAAAAAGCGTTGGTCCTGGTAGGACGAGATCATTTTGCTCATGCCTAGTCACGATCTTTCTAGCAGATTCGTTTGTACTGGCAAACAAACTTCTTATCTTTCTCACTTACCTGCCGTTCATTTGTCATACGGTAAGAAACAAATAGAAAGCCATGCTCTTTGTTTCACACCTTTTGCTGTTATGACGAAGAAAAAACTCCATTCTTATCTTATTCTCGCTGTTAATGAAGCCATAAAATACCAGTATAGAACTGGATTTCTGTTGCACAACAACCTTGCAATTCTCCGCCATTTTAGTACCTACCACATCTCCAAGCGCATTTAACTACATTAAGACAGAGCCAATTCTTACTTTTTATTTTAAAGAAGATAACTCTTGGGGTTAGCAACTTTCGTCGCCTTTTTTTGATTTTCTTGATTTTTTTACTTGTTGGGCCATGTGCGAGGTCGAAATTCTATGAAAATAGTGGAATTTTGAGGAAAGATAAAAAATAATGAATACATCGTTTCTTTGTTTAAGCCTTTTTATAAAAAAAAAGACCACGAAAGTTGCTAGCCCTAAACACGAGCTTTCAAACAAAAAAGATTTGACTTTATCTCGTACTGTGATAGAATGCTGCTGGAGATGCGTCGTCGAATCCGCGTTCTAAGAAAAACGTGAAACAAGTTTTTGAAATATCGTGTATCGCAAAAACAGTTTATTATGCGAATATTGCTGCATAGACAAATGATAAAATTTTGTTTTTTTTTCAGAAGGACGTATTTGTTAGTGATTATCTATTTTCAAACAAGCTTATTCCCATAGACTATTTGAAGTTTCAAGCAATATCTGTAACTTGAATTTTTGTACAATTCGTACATTAACTCTGAAAATAGTTTCCTCAATGATGAAAACACTTCAAGAGACTTGTTCAAAATAATCCACTTATCAATAATCATATGATCAGAACAGCATAAACTGTAGACTATCTGATCATCTCTTACGCTCAAAAAGTGGTTTTATGATGCAAAAAGGCGTTTTTCCCAAAAAAATTTTTTTTTGACAAAAATCCATTTTTTCGAAAAAATAGCTTTGTAATGAGAGAATCGACTTTTTTTGCCGAAAATCCACTTTTTCGGAGGAAGAAAATTCAAAGCTATATTGATTCTTAAGGCATAGGATTGAGAGTGTTCAGTTATATATTTATTGAAAATTTCGTTTTTTTTTGACGAAATTAGACATTTTCAGAGGAGGGCAGAACACGACAAAGGTGAAAGTTTTCTTCTTAGAATTTTTGAAATGCTATTGGGTCCAAAGTCAGTTTCAATTTATCTATCTTCATGCATAAATACTGCTCAAGTTTGCTAGATTTTTTTCAAATCGAATTGAATTCGGCAACATTTGGATAAAACTTACTGCAATCTGTCTTGTCTTACCCTATGGCACTGCTCTGCTTCGTCCAGCCGTACAACAGAATAGGACAAACTTGTTTCTTCGTTTTGTCTTGTGTGACAGAAAAAAGCAGGACGATACGTCAGTTCTGTCCTGTATTTATCTGTAATCAGAATCAATGAATTAAACATAAGCGTGACAGCAACAAGAAAATCTTTGACTACCATACTCGTCAGAAAAGACAATACACAGAGCCTTTGAATATTTGAGATCACCGTGACCAGGACCAAATTTTAAGAGACAGTTCATGAGAATATCGAACATCGACTAACAGGGTCATACTCTCGATAATTTTGACCTTCCTGTACTTTTTGATTGTAAATGAAAGAGCGTCATCGAAAACCACTAAATCCAAGTTTTTAGTCCATTCTAACTTGCCCCTAAAAAGTTATGAAGTAAAAACTGAACAGACCTGCAACAAGTTTTTTGAAGAAAATTTTTTTTTATGCTGAACTTGGCTAGTCAGTACTTGATTATTTCCTTCATAGCAAGCTACCAGAATCTTTTCGAGTAATATCTCATTTGATAGAGCGAATTTTGCTCTACAAAATTGCAAATGCGGCCTTTTCTTCGACTTCCATTATGTAGGTACTACAGATGCAAAACAAGATCGGTCCTACTGATGTTTTCGTGTTTTTCTCGTTCTTTTTTTTAGTGAGAGCTGTATTTTTTTTTGCTAATGCTAACGGGTTCAGAATTTTTTTATGAATTTGCATAGAGCAAACAAAGGACTATCCAATGCCCTACGCTATGGGTCTCAATCCAGGTTTGCCAACGCATATTCAACAAGCAATGATCAGACAAGAAGCTGAACGAAGAACACAATTAAGATCCGACGAGAAAATGTAGATACCTTAGAGATGACGAACATTTGATTTGGAGCAGGGATTGAATCGATAATCAAGCATTTTCTTTTTTGAAGTTATAAAATTTTTTAATTTAAAATATAAACCAGATTTTACTATAAGCTTTGCCTGTTTTTTGATAATCATGTAAAGCCCGTTGGTCTTCCGTATAAGATGAAATCATTTTGTTGTTTGGTAATAGAAAAAAATGTACTGACAAGGAAATTTTTTACTTTAAAATAACTACTATCCAAATAGTTTTATCGAAAATTTTTGAAACATTAATAAATAGGTTTTATTTGTTCAGTTTCATTTGAGAAAAAAAAGATTGACTTCGGAACGAAAAGTGTGCACTTCTTTCCAGAAAATAATACAAGATATATGAAGATATTTGAGAGCATTTTCTTTTTTTTTATTCATATTCAATAATGCATCGTATTATAATCACTGATATCTTATGTCTGATGCAAACGTAAATGTATCATATTGTTGATTGACGTACCAATTTTGTAAATTTTTTCCATCCGAAAAGAGCATTCAGAAATAACAAGAATCAGTTTTTCGTGATCCACAACTTTTACTCTATCAAACCATTCTTGAAATTCTTCATTATGATATATTGGATCATTATTTGAGTAAACAACAACAAAATTCATTACGTTAAGCTCTTCACTCAATTAAATAACAAATGGAAATGGCGAAGATGTTAATAATTCAAATCGATCTTTCCTCAATCAACAACTAGTGGAACTTTTAGATCGATGAAATCCAATATATTTCATATGATGAAACATTGATCTGAAAAATGACAAATTTTAAAAAGAAAATGAATAAGTTCAAACACTTTGATTTATGTGTTCTCAAGAAATAGTACAATTGATAAAAATCATTTCAGACCTGAATGCTTTGATGAAATGAATCATTCATAACATCGAATCATCAGATATCTTTGCCCAATGGTTTCTTCCTTTAATTTCTAGTTAGTGTATGGTCAGAACGACAAACTTCGACACTTTGCTAAACATAGGTGTGCCACTGTATCATCGAAGTAAAATTTTCCTAAAAAAAGTGACGTTACGTTGAAATTGAATCTAAAAATTTATACAGATTCTATAAAAAATTTGGAGAAACTAAGAACTTCATTAGTTTTAGTCTAAACGTTCGTTAAAGAATAAAAAATATTTTCATTATAGAAAACTGGTTTTCTGAAAAACGTGCATTGGCATGGGTGTAGGTGGTTGTGATTCTTGCGTTTGCTCACACACACACCCTCGGAATTTATGTTTTTCGGATTTATTGGGAATTTTTAATGGGTCCTTATGTATTTTGGAATAAATTTCACACAATTTCTCAATACATGCGCGCATACCTGCAGTGTGAATACACTGAAATATTGACACAGTTAATAAATCTTAATAAATCCCAAAAAAATTAATTCCGGTATACCCTCTTGATCCTTCAACTTCACTACGTCGGCAATGATGTTAGCACTATGATCGCCAAAAAAATATTAAACATGACGTATTTGTAATAAAGAAATGCATAACAAAAGAGTTATAGTAGCAAATGCAAAAGACAATTATGTATATATATACAAAAAAATCATCAGACTTTTACCGATGAATTCATCGATTATAAATTTGTTCTTTGACCAGAAAACTAAGATTGATCTCTTCGACTATATCACAACAAGAATACATAAGACACATTGCTGATTATACGATACACTTCTACTTCTTTAAACGTGATTTCTTTTTTATAAATTGCTTCTTCATTATAAAACAAAACTGAATATTTATTATATTTGTTCAAAGAATAATATAGCAATATTAGTATGTTATTTCGTGGCTCTATCCAATAAAACATTGAGTGTATTCTGTAAAGTCTTCATACAATAATTAATATTCTTTAATTCTTCGTCGATTTTCTTTATATCATTTTTAATAGTCACTATTTACTCTATTATTTCTCTGGTTTTCACACTTGTATCGCGATATATAGTCATCAAATCAGTAAGATCTACACAAATGTCAATTGAATTTTGTTGATCCTGTCTGATGTTTTTGAAGAGAATGTATTGATCGAAATACTTTTCGTTGAGTCAAAAG
Source organism: Rotaria sordida (assembly GCA_905250125.1). NCBI lineage: Eukaryota > Metazoa > Rotifera > Eurotatoria > Philodinida > Philodinidae > Rotaria > Rotaria sordida. The sequence continues at coordinate 30,162 of CAJNOL010000248.1, forward strand.
ATATTCAATAGATGTAGATTTATTTCGACGTTTTAAATACCAGACTTTAAGGGGATCCTCTCCCCAAAAAATCTCGATTTTTGTCAAATTTGTCGATTTTGTCATTTATAAATCGTTAGATGAACCTAAGTGTCTACTTTTGAATGCATTATAGTTTATTGATTTTATGATGAGATTTAAGGATATTGCACAGGCTTTTCTGAACCTCTCATAGAAGAAAATAAGGTTTTTTCTCAAAACAAGAGTTTTGATATTTATGTTTCCGTGCGTCCCAGTTTTCTCCACCATTTTAAACGCTAGAAAGCTGGGTATGGTGTCAAAATGAAGGAAAAAATTAGCTCGACAACTTAACAGAGTCAAATTTTTCGATTTCCTCATTAGTGTTTATAAGAAACTAACTTTTCTGGACCTATCCTCATCGGCTTTTTCATATTTTATCAGAGAAATCTTCTAAAAATACAAGCTAGGAGTGAATCGAGAAATCGGGCCCTGTTAAGTTGTAGAGCCACATATTGGCTACATTTTAAAGCCAGCTCGAACATTCTAGCATTGGAAATGGTGGAGAAATTTGGGACGCACGCAAACCTAAATTTTGACCCATAACCTGTCTAGCTCGAGATACACCTCCACTGAAAATTTCATTGTGATTGGATGCTCGAAAAAAAAATTGATTTTAGAGAGAGGGGGCCCCTTTAAAGAGAATTTCTCAACAACAAAGAAATAAAAGGTTACCTGTTCTTCAAGCTTTGAAAGAAAAGAGAGGTGATGCTTGAGGGTTTCGTTACAGGTAGCATAGTAAGCCACGTGTTCTTGCTTTTCTTTTAACGAGTATTGTGCGCAATACTCCTTCTCTAGCAATAAATAGAGAATGTCGTTCTTACATTTTAAGAAAAAGTTGTGTGAGCACAATAACGTCTGTCTTAAAAGCTGTCGTGATAAACTTGCACGTAGCAACTTCTCACGCTAAAAAGTTTTATGTGAGTATACATTTCTCAAACTCCTTCAGCTTGCTGAGAAGACAGATCAACTCTTGAATCAAGAATACTGACAATGTTTCATCGTTCGCTAATACAAAGAGTGGTATGCATAAGTTGGAGTACAATAACGCATGCATTGCTCCGTAATAAAGGACACCATAAAACACGTGTCGTCTGCCCAGAAAGAAAGCAACAGTAAACGTCACTGCTTATCGCATTATATTTTCGACACATTCACAGTGTAGTTATTTTTCGTTGTTCTTAAGCAACAGAACAACATAAAGCGTTGTATAAGATGAGATAGAAGTGAAACAAAATTGCGCATGTTTTTAATCAGTAGAGACGATCATTTTTCATAACACACGATCATAATCAAACTCTACTCCCAAACCATGTGTTACGCTTCCCTCTACTACACAGTCGATCGATGAATAGCACCAAAACAAAGTTCGTTCTTAGAATAGCTTTGAATCCACCGAGTGCTTTGTCAGCTTTTATGCACGATTCCCAACTAACTTGCAATGACTCATTTCGATCCCGATGGTCCCATTGGACTTTTAGCCATACCAGATATAAAGTACTCAAACTAGGATCGTGATTCGGACTGATAAAACCATCTTAATCATGCGGGGGATCGCTCCAACATCCATAGGTGCTATAACATGCGTCACTTATGTGGCGTGGTCTCTTATAACATCGAGACTTTTCGAATGCTTTTTTGATGCATAGAATAGGCAGACTTAATTGTGTCGGAAAAAAACATTCCTTTAATAAATCCTTTGTAACTCAAGTTCTCGACATCCTACAAAATTGTAATTTAGTTTCCCGGACAGAGTAAACAATACTCTATCGATTGATATATAGTTCATTAGAAAATAATTGGGCAATGTCTAGGAAACAAAACATCAAAATACGACAGGAGTCAGTTATTGTCGAATTTTGACACTTTGTCTCGTGGACATTAACCAATTATTTTCTAATGAATTTTATATCAATCGATAGAGAATTATTTGCTCTATCCGGGAAACTATATTGCAACTTTGTACGATGTTGAGGATTTGAGTCACAAACGATTTATTAAAAGAGTGTTTTTTTCCTGGGCAATTAGGCCTACCTACTCTATATCGTATTAGCTGTCGTTATTTGGTATGTGCTTGTTAATTTGTTCATATCTTGTATCTGTTTCTTCCATGTTTTACTTTTGCCTCGTAATTAATTTAGGATACATGATCATCAACCAACTGCATTGCCAGATACAATTCAACTAAGAATCTACGAATTAAATCTATATATCAACGACAGCCAACGGACAAACTAAAACATCGCCTTAAACAGTTTACTTTAAGAACATCACTTTATCGTGCCTTCTTTCTAATTCTGATAGATGTTTATCAAGACTGAAGCTGGTGAACAGATCTCTATTGACGTAATCTCCTTCTCTCTTTTTATTCTACAAAACATAAAAGTGTCGCTTTGTAATCCTTAGATTGGAACATTAAATACGATCAGAGATGTGAAGAAGAAGATTCGACATAAGATGGGTATTCCTGTCAACAACCAACTGTTAGTCGCTAACGATGCAGAATTGGAAGACGATCGAACTCTTTCTGACTGCGGTATTGACAACAGTTCCGTCGTCTTTCTAATTTCAATGCACATTGGATTAAGTGGCACGAACCATACGTCGGTCAGTATGCGTCAGATGTCGTTAGAAATATTCAAAACGAGAACTTAATGCAAACTGTTTTTGTTCTGACTTGTTGAGCTCACATCATCACTGACATACTGTATATTTACAGATTCGATGCAGTTGATAACTCATTGATTATGATAGAGGATAGATGAAAAAACATCGTTGTACTAAAGAACTTTATTTAATAATATCACTTCAAATTTATGTCGATTTTTTTCTTTTAGAAGCTCACTGTCAAGACCGAGGACGGCGGTAGAATTACACTTGATGTAATTTTGTTCTTGTTTTTATTCCACAATAGGTGAATGATGCTAGTTCTTTTTTAATCATTAGATCGAACCATCTTGGACAATCAGGGACGTGAAAAAGAAGATTCAAGATCAAGAAGGTATTTTACCCGAACAGCAACTTATAGTAATTAACGATGCAGAGGTCGATGATCATCGAGCTGTTTCCTACTATAATATCGGCAATGATTCTAGCATTCATTTGATTAAAATGGGCGATGCGACGACTATTGTTGCTCATCCTCCGGTGAGTATGTGTGAGATATAATTCCAAATCGCCAAGACATGAATTTATCACATAAAGAAACGGTTAACCGATTGATCCATCGCCAGTGGAACAAAAATTGATCACTAAATCCAGTTTATTGCGCTTCGGGAAACGTTCGAAGACATGTTTCCCACAAAAATCTCGGAATGTTTACGATAACGACTAGAAATCGAATGAAAATCATTTGCAAGTTGAGGAAAGGGTAGAATTGATGAGCACTGTAAATATTTAGAAGCGCTTGATAAGAAAGTATTGAGAGTTAGCAGCAATCGGTAAATACTAATAAAAATAATGAAAAAATGAACTTTAAGTTTGAGTTTCTCACCTCCAGTGTGTTCATAAGAGTATCAAACATGACTAATAGCGTCAAGAAACTCGTTCTGAAATTTTGATTAAACAGACTGACGACCAATGAATATTCGTTGGATTTGTCCTTTCAAAGCCGATGACAATGAGAGAAATGCATTCGTTGTGCATATAGAAGTTATATATTTTGGATGATTTGATCGGTATACAAGAGCTTTGTGAAGGGTGATCTTAAAAACTGTTTATACAAAGAAAATAACAACAACGCTTTCAAGAAACTAACAAGGTTGGTCCTATGAAAAATATCTCTACATTGGAACTTCAATTCAATGTTTTCGATATCATTTGTTGCCTCGAAAGTATACCTTCAGAATAGATTGATAGGCGTCGAAGAAAAACTTTTATTGCTCACTTTAGAAAGTTATTCTTCTGAACGACTTATGGCAAGACAATCACGAATTAGATGTTGCAATTTGTTTTTCTTCATTCTTAGTTTTACATCAGTAAAGAATGTAACGAGTTCCGCGAGTTTAGTCCGATTTCAATCAGAATGGTCTTATTAGATGAAGATTGAAAAACAAAGAGAAGTTAACATTAGTATTTTCTTATATAACAGATGTGCGATATGCGAGAGAATCATGCAATCGGACAATGTAAAAATGCTTGACATCACTTCGTACTGAATGTTCGTTCTCTGAACACGCTATTGCATTCAAATGTGAAGTTTCTCATAAGTGATTAGTAAATTTTTCATGATTTATGATAAATCGAATAGCCAGTTGATTCACATCATTTGAACCAATACTAAAGATGCAATTTTAAACCATTTGTCATATTTAGGTTGTTCCAAGTGCAACGGCAAATGTTACTAGTGCACTGACACCTCTCTCTGATTTCTATGTGGCTTGTCAGGATAATGATGTTACGAAACTTCGACAACTTCTTCAAACACTTTCGGTTGAGGAAATGAATAAACTGGAACCAAATGGAAGCACGGCTCTTCACGTCGCTTGTTTTAGAGGACATCGAGAGGTGGTTAAATTACTTCTGAAGAAAGGAGTCAGTCGAAGTATCATGAACAAATACAAGTGTTTGCCGTACGAAGAAGCTGCGTCAAATAAAATTAGAGAACTTTTCGAACGTATACCCGGAAAGGACCGCTATGTGGCAAATTCCGGTAGAGTGGAATGGCTTCTAGTCGCCTCGAATGCACATGCAATGGCAGCTAGGAACATTGAGGCTGCAAAGGAATATGGAGTCCAACAATTTGAACCCGGTGCGAAACAAATAATGAATAATTACATCAAACCTCGTTTTCGAGATGTTGAAAACTACGATGAACTCTTACAATTTTTCAAAATGGCTCTCAGTGAAAAAGAGCCAAGATATCTTCTCAAAGCTTATACAGCAGAAACAGGCTTTTACACAAGACTCAACGTCGACTTAGCCAGTGAAACTGATGTCGGAAAATTGGAACGTCAAATCTACATTGGTATTCTTGCTTTTAATCCCTGCTTTGATCGATATCGTTTCAGTGGTGAGGCGTATCGTGGAATGCGTCTTACAGAAGACGACCTTAAAGAGTATGCAAGGGGAAAGCAAGTAATGATTAAATCATTTCTCTCGGCGACAACCGATAAAGGACAAGCGGAGTTTTTCGTGGGAAAAATTGAGCGAAATAATATTCATGGCGAACCGGTGAAAATGGGCGTCATGTGCACTTACATTATTCGAGATAAACGAAGTAGTCTGGACGTTCATCGTATATCTGAATATCCTAAAGAAAGAGAAGTACTCATCTTTCCCTACTCTGTCTTCACTGTAACCAATATCCAAAGGAGTTCGCAGGCCGACGACGATGAAAATATCGATATCACTCTTACGCAACACTACACAGGCCACACATAGTGACCAGCAAGATTCGCATAATCACGATCATTATTACAAATAGAATTCCAATCGGAAGCCAAAACATATCTCGAAGTGACTATTCTCAACTATTTATTATCATCGTTGTATGAATTCAATTTTGTTTTTCTTTTTGCACAAGAATAAAAGGTTCTAGATTGGTGTATATTCATGTTTTTCCAGTTGAAGTGCAACATATATGAATCGAATGCTTGTACTTTGAATCGAATCTATAAATTCGATTTGTTGAGACTGTGAGATCGATGTTTGTAGCATTTTTTTCATCAACGCTCACATCCTTAAGCTTTTCGAAAACAATTCGTTTTCCTTTTTCATCAGCGAAGAAACTAAGGAGATACTTGCAAAGTTCTTGTTTAAAAGTAGAATATTCTCATTGTGCTTTTCTCAACACTACTATCTCCATTCTTCGAAAATTGTTGTATTCAATTATATATAATCCTATCGAATGCTATGAACGCTTGTTATATCGGATTCAGATCATTAGAATCTTGGCTTGTGTCAAAAGAAATAGAAGACCTCAGTTTCTCAGAACATAAATATGTATTACCTTATGTATATTGCTACCATGGAACTTGATCGTCTTCTTTTCAACGCTTCCATTTTTCAGAAACAGATTATTCATCAAGTATTATAGCAGGAAGGAAGTCTCTCCTTAGCCGATATGATCACAAAAAAATACAAGTGGCGCCGCGTCAATTGCATTCGACAATGATTCGCGTATTAGTAAATCAAGGATTAGAGTAGAAGATGTAATTTGACAGAAATAGTTATCGAAGTCAGTCGCATCTTACATTTATTTCTCTTTCTTTCTGTTCTCCTTTGATTTTATTTTCGTTATTTTTCTTTCGACGTTTTTTACTTCGTCATTTTAGTGTTTCGCTATTTGAACACGTATTCATCTGATCCATCTAATTTTTTTTTTTGCAATTTTCGAATATCTACAGGTGAGTAGACATTGAGAATATATGTTTAATGAGTAACAACTAAGCTGTCATCCAAAATTTATTTTACTCAATTAGCAACATTAGTTTTTGAAAAAGTGCGTTGTTGAAAAAAATATTAAAGATTAAAATAATTTCATCAGATATGTTTCCTTTCACTCTTTTGTTTGAATTTTCTCATTAAATATAGAAAAATGACGTCCAAGTCTAATTCAATATTAAGCTCAATAAAACACATATAATAAAATTATTTTAATATTTGATATTCCACGTTAAATTCAACAAATGATGAAATAAATTTTCTTTAAAAACGCTAAGTTAATAACATTGGTGATTGATCGTCAAATTCTAAGGTAATTTTCTTTCAATAAATCTCTATTTAATCAATAGGCTACAGTAAAACCAATGAAGATTTTATAAATAGTCTGATTTTTTAATTACTTCAAGTAATTTTGAAATACAACACTGATAAATCATGAGAAAAATAAAATAAATTCATGAAATATTTTATATATTTATAAATATAGTCGAACATGATCAATATGAATTTATTTTAATTGTCTATTATATCATTATTTGTCATTTATGGAAATGTTCATTTTGAAGAAAAAATTTTTTCATTAAAAAAATCTTTTCTAATCAAGATGAGTATCAATATTTTTATTTATCGTAATTGATTATTTAAAACTAATATCAATATTGATTATCTCAGTGTAAATCAATAACTTTCATTATTTTTTTTATTTCCAGTAGTTCAAATTTCTCAGTAAAGAAATTGAAATTCGTAGATGTTTCAAATTAGATCTTTTAGATTGTGCATTTATTCAATTGTACATATAAATTATCTTTTTATTTCAAAAATGAATTTATGTACAAATACAAAAAAAAATTCGAGTTTTTCAATCAGATCTTCGTAATGAATTGAGAATATCGGCAACATCAGAATATAAAAATGATCAAGATAAAAATCAACATAATGAATAAAATAATACCATCTCGACAGTAAACATCATTGGAAACTTCTGATTCCGTACGAGAATTCAAATGTTAAATTGTCACATTTGATCGATTCTCATTTTATTACATAACGCATAATCTAGTAGATTGTTTGTTCTATTTTTTAACTTTTGTTTAATGTTCTAATGTCGATGTATGAATAGGGTGTGGGCCACAGTGGATAGGCAAGCGACAAAATCGATTTTCGAGACTCACATCCATATCGTAGCTAATATAGAAGCTACCATAGTGTTGCATTTAATTGCATACTGGATTCTATTTTATAACGAGTATCTGTTAAAAAACAGATACCATAAAGTACGTAAAACGGGTCAATATCATTAACGGGACCATATACGGAAGATATACGTTTTAAATTGATGATCTAATTATATTCATTAGTTGTTATACAGTTATACAGTGTTGTATATTTACTATATATTACAGGCCATTCGGACTTCTTAAAGTTCTTTAGGCCCAGTATAGTGAAAAATAGGTATTAGCCAGTAATACAACTCGTTTCCCAGATTTTTCTGGAGCTTCAATTCAAGTTATAGTTTGTTATTCGGTAGAGCATATGATCATCTATCTTCAGTGGATGCGCAAAGATGCACGTTTAAATCCTTGTTGAGATAGAGTGTTTCAAACATAAGAGTCGATGTGGATTTTTAGCACAATGTCGTGATCCCTCTCAGGTTCATCTGAAAAGTCAACTTTCGAATTTCGACTTGTAACTTTACGCAGAGAAAGATCTCAATGAGACTAGTTTATTCTGAAAGTTTGAAATCTCTTGGTTCTCCTATCCTTAAATATGAACATTTAACATTTTGTGCTATAAGTGATGTGAAAAAGACTATTTTTTTCCTATATTCGTATCTCGGAATAGAAGGAACCCAAAAATCCGAAACTTTCAGAATAAGCTAGTCCCATTAAGACATTTTTTTTTTAGATATATTTGCAAACTTTTGTTATGTCAAATGCGAAAACAACATAAAATTGGTTGTGAAAGTCTTTTTCTCGATTGATGGTAGTAGAACAAATTTGTAATGTTTCACAGTAATCATACTAAATATAAAACTGCCATGGTACGATTACAATGTTAAAGCCATAAATTAAACCAATCATCCTGATATTCAACTCCAAATGAGTCCTCTGTCAACAAATGAGTATTATCAATTAACCATTGTCGGAGATTTGTCTTTGCTTCATTCGATGGTGAACCAGCGACACTTAACGAAGGTAATTCTTCACTGTTCCAAGATTTTAGCAACGTTAGCGGGATCCAATCAATCAGTATTGCTGAATCTTTAGGAACAAGAACGAGATGATTAAGACTTTTAAACACTTTGACAATACGCTGTAATGAATCTGGTTCAATACCAGCCCATTCACAGATGTCCAGACGAATGATTTGTCGCTCAAATAGATCACAAATAGATTTGTTATCAAGTTGATGTATGAGACAATCGTGGTCAATACATAAATGGTTGAGGTTTGGTGACGCATTGATCAAGGTGAGTAGTTCAAATATTCCATAGACTTGCAATCTCTTGAGATATGGTAACCGGAGGACACTTTTTTCTGTGTCAGGCATCCTAGAAACTATGGAAAGAATGATTAGTTTGTAAATAAACTGAAGAACTTTTATTTTTCATTTTCGAAAACTCTACAATGTGTCATTCTTTTTGTTTTTGATCATTGTGAAGAATAGAGATAGAATATGGTCAATGGAAAAGCAGACTATTAGAAAAGATTTGAAAGAAATAAGAACCTTGTTAGAAGATTGAATGAATTGGATGTTATAAATTTGAATTTCATTTATTTACGATGATTTTTATTTGACTTTTTTTTTGCAAAAAAATCATACCTTTTTCCTAGTCTTAAATAACAAGTCATTATCAATCATTTGATTTTATAAAAATTATTTTGCTGTAGTTCAAATTAGCTCAGACTTTTCGCTTCTGCTGAAAATATAGAAGAAATAAACATAATTCTGATTTTGAACTACTAGTCTTATCTTTATTACCGTTTGTCAAAGAATACGAAATATGCTTTTGATATGTGTCCTTCAACTATATGCTACCGATTTTACCTAATTATATTTATTTAAACAAATACATACGAATTTCTGATGTGTTTTGAACATCAATCTCCAATGTGCGAATTCGATGAAAGTGTTGCAATATCAAAAATATTTCAGTAAGTGATGTTACATTGTAAATAGATAGATCTTTCACTTGCTGCATATATTGCCATCCTGGTGGCATTTGTTTACCAACGACTGCTGTTAGATTGATTGAACGTAAGTTACAAGGAATAGTGTAAAATAGAATACGTTGTTCTGCTTCATCCAATAAATATTTCATTGAGGAATCAGTTGTCCACGATTTAATCAATCGATCTATATCATTTTCTTGTTCAGACCAGTAGTATCGAATAAATAAATGAAGTTGTTGAATTGTAGAAGGGAAAACAATGGTAGTATGGTCATTATTGATTAAACGTTTGTCTTTTGTGCAAATATTGAGTGTCAACTTCTGCAAAGAAGGCATCAAACAAAGCATATCAGTAAGTTCATCGATTGTCCAGAAGAGATCGATTGAATGTAACTCAAAATCAGTGAGATAAACAAGAGACAATACATTAAGAAACTCATGTCTAGAAGCTGAACTTTCTGATATCTCGTTGAGATGCACACTTAAACGAGTCACATTTGGTACCAATTTGAAAAGATAAGATAACATTTGACGCTGTTTCAAGTTGATTGTTAGTTCTTTAATGTTCGGATAAGAAGTATCGTCATGCGGATAAGATAATTTCAAGTTAATAGAGTCCTGATCGAATGATATCGATACAAGTCTATTGTTATTGGCAGCTAAAGTTTTGTTAAGTAATGTTTCTTGTGCATTACCTTTGAGGAGTTGAATGTCAAGTTTGACAAGCCTCGAAAGATTTCGAAGATTATTAAGGAATAGCATAAGCTTTTCGCATGTGAACCATTTGAGCACCAAACGTTGCAGATATGGAAATGTATAGGATATTGGCAAACCAAAAAGAATAACGAAAGCTTTAGATGGCATCATTGTCTGCCAATTACCATTTAGTTGAAGAGATTGAGAAGAACAACCGATCTGAGGCAAGACTTGTGAGACGACATAATTAAATCTCTGATAGCTATAACCCGTTAAATGCAAATAACGATAATAATCTGTTATTGTTCTAGTGAGACGTGTATTCAAATTGGAAAAAGAATAGATAACATCGGTTCTACGAAGATATCGACAGACGTATAATATTATTTCGTCTGGTAACATCTCGAAAGTCATCAAATAGACATTCATCTAGAATAATCATTAATCATGTAAATTTTGTCGTATGATGTGATGAGTACCCATGTAAAAATATTTAGCTTAAGAATGAGCTTGACAATCGATTATAATGGTACTATTATAATCTAATTCTTAATCCAAATTTGTTTTACATGGGTATGATTCGAAACGATTCAACTAACCGTAAGTATATATAGCACAGCTTATGTGCGAGAAAAAAACAATTCTTTTTTTCTTTGCGTTATTTTTACTGTTTTGTACACTCATCGACTAGTTTATCGATATAAACTGTATAGCAGGAAGACGATAGTGTTGAGATTGGATAAAACAGTCTCTTATTTGAGTTCTATCTAACCTATTAATAATTTCTTGTAGTTGTCGCTTCACATCAATGATGGAGAGAACAAGATTAGAAGGCTTGATCGAATTATGCACATTTTGAATCGAAAAAAAGAAAATCTACTGAACATAAATAAAATAAGAATGGTGTATAGAACAATAAGAAGAAATGTGATCTATAACGAGGAAAAATAGCTTTAGATGTTGAAATAAAATCTCTGTAGATGTTGAGCACAATTTGATGATGAAAAATTAAAGTTTAACAAATTTAGTAATCGAATAGTTGGATAGAGTAATCATCTTTTTTTTTATTTCTGTTATCAGAAAAAAAGGACATGAAGAAAAACAGAGGCTAATATAAAGAAATTTAATGAATCGACAGCATTGATGATTCATTTCGTCAATTCATTAATAGATTACGCATAGATTGTATTCGAGAGTAATTATATATATATAATGTTGAATGTAACATTGAATCATTAATGTATTATTTGTCGATATTATAGAAATCAAATAACATGTTATTCTTTGATTATCTTTTCGATAAGATTTTCTATTTTTACATTCAACACAAGTGTAATTGTTCAACTTACTCATTTTCTCTCGAAAGTTTGTAATTTTCCAAACCAATGTTCCATCATATGAAACATATTGTGAATTATTGGCTTTTTCTGGCAATGATGATGAATCTTGATTATGTTTTGCTCCTTCCAATAAAGTATTTGATTCTTCAATGGATAATTTAATTATCAATAATTCTTCTGTCAATGTTGAAAATGTACTTGGCATTTGAAGTGATTCATTGTTGAGACGTTGTTCATCATTAGTCAATGTTTTGATGCCACCTACCAAGATATTGAGCATTTCATAAAGTTCTTTTAATTAAGCTGTAGCAGGATTATAAACTCCTGCAGTTGTTGTTCGAGGAAGGTCAGTATCCATTTGTCTATTGTTTAATTGCAATCACATTTGACGAACAACATTGAGTAGGGCATGTTGATGTTGTTTAGTCAAAAAAGGATCTTCCATTTTGGCACGGATAACCTAGAGAACATGACTTTTCCGATATCAATTTCATCTAGAAAATATTTATACTCATTCATTACAACCAAAATCTTTCAATAAACAGTCAACAATCAGTTGTTGACATTTGGAGACCTTATGTTCATTGAATTTGTCAACTGAATTGAACTGTTCACCACAATCTTCACATTTGACATTTGAATGTGATTGATCAAGATGTTTCTTTGAAAGAAAAAGGAAAGAAGGTTCCGAAATAAAATAAATATAAAATAAATTACTTGATAATTATTTAAGACATCAGTCCATTGACAAAAAGAACAATTAATAGGTAGTGATTTCATATCATTTTTGAAGCCTCGATCAAGTCGTACCTACCTACACAAAAGAAATATTATTTTCTCCTTAATTATGAAAAGATGTCTTGCATCGCTTGGTAATGTTTCTGTTGAACATTGTTGACATTTAATTATCTCTCTTAAAAAAGAAAAATGAAGAATAATACTTCAAATTGATAATGAAATATACTCTTGTTCAATATTTAAATATGTTTGACATAGGCGATGACCACATTCAGTCAGTTGTACAGGATCCCCGTCGTATCAATGAACACGCAGGACAAATATATTTTGTATCAAAAATATATTTATTTTTTGCATGAAAGTCTAACATTGTTTGAAATTTTTTTGTTGAATAACCTATAAATAGAAGAAAATTTTCATTAATGTCAGAACAAACTAACAAACATATTACTTTTCAAACAAAATGAACCAATAAAATGAATTTTTTTAAAATCAAAACATATAATAAATAATTTATCTAAAATTCACACATTAGTATTAAAATAAGGTAAGGATTTCAAATTTTTAAAGTAGAAAATAATGAAGAGTTCGAAATAGATTCATTTACTACTTTTAGATCAAACGTTGAATTCATTGCCATACTGACATTGAAAACATGATTGATATATTCGATGACCACAACTAGCTAGCTGAATTGGATCTTTTAATATCAAATGAAGACGCCATACAACTAAACTTTATATAGAGGACATAGTTATTTTTTTTGCGTCATTACTAAATATTGTCATGAATCTGAAAGAAAAAAAGTTATTCACCAAGAGTAAAAACGTAAAATTCTAGATGGATGTAGAGCAGGCTATTTCGTATATAATATAGTTTAGAAAAAAAATTATGATTATGAATGATGAATAATTGAAATACTGCTCTATAATGATTTCAAATGCTTATTCTAGTATTTATTTCGAAAATAATGAACACATTCAAGTGTATATATATATAATTTATAGTACAGTATGACATGAATGAAAAACCTCTCAAATAAGAGAGCAACAATTTGTAATATTTTTCACAAGAAATAAAGATTTTATCATAACAATATTTATTTAATAAAATGATTTGAAATCAAACCGTAGCATTATTAATAAAACTTACTGAATAATATTAAAATTACTTTCCAAATTAATTTAAAAAGAAGCAATGGTTGAAACAAAAATAAAACTCAATTGATAATATGTAAAGTTGATTTCACAATCGAAGAACTTTATATATATATATATATGTAATGAGCTTAAAATTCTGCACTTGGTGGACTTTAACGGACAAAATGACGTCAAAACTTGACTCATAATTATAAAAAATCTTTCTCATTTTGAAATGATGAACTAATTATTTGGACAATAAATTGAAATAATCGAGAGAAAGAAAAAGAAAAAGAAAGCATGGTATTATAGATATTTACTTAGCACTAAATGAGTCATAAAAGATTGAGTAGAATTTTCCATAAGACTTTCGTAATGCATTCTGTTCAGGAAATCTATTAGAAAAAAAAGTTTAATTGAATTTGTGAAACTATCACCATTTGTATCCATAGGACTTCTATTTATTAACAGCAAATGCTCAAACTAATTGATATGAAATTCATAGGAGTTATTTTTGTGAATTATATATTTGATGAGAAAGAAAAATCAAATATTGATTAAATTAATTGATAAACATCGATATTGAACAAAAAATTAGTTTCACTAATAAATTACTTGTGACACATAGTTTACTTACTTAGATACGAAATTATTTATCAATTCACTATTATAAACTATTTATACTTGATTTAAGTTTTAAAGTAAATAAATGAACAATAATGACTTAGTATTATTTAGCGAATAAAAGTGTCATAATCATATTGACTCATTCGTGTTACTTACAAATTTCCAACTGAAAGTAGAGTCATTTATTTTTATTTAAAAACAATCAAGGACAAATAAATAAAGAGATCTTTGTACTATCCGTTATTATAATAATGATTCATTTTACATAACTCACATGATGACAATTCAACTGTAAAAAGAAAATATACTCTAGGAAGAATATATGATTTTCATATCAATAAAATCAAGAAAAAGGTTTTCTCAATAATATTACGCAATACATTTTTTAAGTTAATTTTTCGAATAACATAAAGAAAAAAAAACTATTCAAATTCCTTCGTGCTTTTTCTTTCGATTTAGATTCTTCAAATCTAATTGATGAGGGTTTGAGAGAGAAAAAAATAAATATTAATGATAAAAGAATAAAACGTGTTTTTTTTTGTCATAATTGTTTACCAATTTTTACTTTTGACTAACTTTAAGGTCAGAATAATTAAATAGAATACTAATGAATATTGATTTAATGAATTACTGTTTTACCATAGAACTATGATTTATCAAATGAAATGAAATTTTAGTTTTATTTTTGTGTAACTGAAATTAATATGAAAATTTTAACCATCATTGCATCATAAATGATTGATAAACAGCTCACGTTGTTAATTTTTCATCAAAACTGTCAGTTACCGGCAATTCATAGGAAAATCGCCGGTTTGAAGCGGTTTCTGTTTGTTTATCGATTTTTTTATAATTCTCCTTCTAAATTAATATTTTTAAGGTACATTCTTACTTTAAACACACTTCACATTGATTGGTGTAAATTACACACGCACATCACAGCATGCGGGTGAGGGCGCTGTGATAAGTGTGTTTAAAGTAAAAATCTTGCCATGGAAAAAAACAATAACATCATACGTATAAAAGACAAACAATTAATTGAATATATTCATTTATATATTCATAAGTAATTCGAAAATTGAACAAAATTTTTGCTTTTTTTGCCATAGTTATATAGAGCTCGTCAAGTTATCTTTAAAAAGGCTGTTTTTAATATATTCAGACGATATTTTTCTAGCAAAACTTAGAAAAATTAGAATAAAATTCAAATATATCAAAAACATAAATTTTCAATGATTCCAACATGTATTCGAAATGATATTTTGATTTAACTCATCATATAGTGATGAAAAAATGATTCATGATTTTTGATAAGTATTGTTCTATTGTTGAGAAAATTTATTTTTCCGATATGATAACAAAACATTATAAATAGAAATTCGTATTTTGAGATTTTGACTATTAGAACTTCGTTTCTGAAAGAAATGAATATTATATTCAGAATTAGAGCAAAAATCAAGAACGGATTAAGATAAATTCGAGTATAGAAACGATAGTTTTTTGAGTATGATACAAAAAAAGCAGCTAATTATATTTTTAGCATTTATTTTGAATGAAAATTTCGTTTTATGAGTCTTTGCTTATTGAGTTGTTGATGTTTTTCTAGTCTATTTAAAACAAATAAATATAACACAAATGATTGAAGAATACATTACAGATAATTAAGAGCTCTTATCATTCGATAAAGGAAGTTATGTCTCTGTCTTCTTATGGTATTCAATCAAATTCTTCAAGCTGAACATGATTAAATTGGTTTTTTTTTGATTTAACGTTGATACGAAGTCAAAAAGATCTAGTGTTTATACTTGTTTTTTCGATCAAAAGAATCAGTTTAATAAAGAAAATCGAATTTCAGTTCTTGCTTCCTTGTACAAATCTTAAAAAAAAAGAGTTTTGTATATCAGCTTGGCTTGAGCAATTAATTCTTGATCTATTTTGTTGAATCTCTTTGAAGACGTCTGCAAAAGAATTTGACGGTAGAAACTACACATTCTATGTCGAGGAACCATCAATTAATACTGATATCGAATTAAAGAATACAAGCATGAAGGCATTATGTTGATTGATTTCGAATGCTATCTTGGTCCATTTATTCATTTTTTCGATGCCGAGACTCAGCGAAATATGTGTCGATGACTCAATGGTCTGGTCAAATGGGCTATTGCTGATGTCAGAAAGTTTTGCATGAATGTAGGATGAGGTGACGGATGGCGCATAGCAAGTGGAAAATTTCACATTGCAGACGATAGATGATGTGAAATGATATCAGTCTATTTTGATACTGAGCTGAGGTGTTTGTATTATCAGTTTCATTTGGTGAGACATACTATTTGATTATCTATACTTTCGTTTTCATTCGTAATTCATTTTTCGTTTAAAGAAGACACCTTGATTTTACCTATAGCTATGATTTATCTTTCAGTTATTTTTGTGGCTTGTGCCCTCTACCAATCCAATACTATGTGACGAGTTTAGAAAGAAAAAAGCTCATGATAACATTTAAATTTCTATTATAAACAAAAAAAAGATCATTATAATATTGTACAAAAGAAGAATCTAAAAAGTTCAAACTAAAGTGATATTTGCAAGATAAAATTGAATTTGTACAATAATTTTATTTCGATAATAGATTGTTTGTTGTCGTTCTATCAACATTATACAGCGATTGAATGATTGTTTGAAATTGTTTTCGAGCATTCATTCGACGTGTTTTAAGTGTCATAGTGAGAAGACCATTCTTGAGTGAAAATGGCTCAGAATGAAGATAGATATTGCTTATAGTTTCAAAATATTTAAGTTTGTTTTCTTTAGCTAAACGAATTAAATCAGACAAAATAATTTGTTTCAATTTTTTTTCTTTGCACAGTTCCAAAAATGTCATTGTCGTTTGTGTTGATAGAAAATTTTTTCGTACATACTGTTCATCTGGTATAACAATAGCTACTACTGTTGCTTCTGTTGAAATTCCATCGACAAATATTTGTGCGATCCATTGAGAACGAATATAAATATCTTCAAGACGTTCAGGAGCAATATATGTACCTTGACTCAATTTAAATATATATTTTGCACGATCAATAATACGTAATGCTCCATTACTTATCCATTCTCCAACATCACCTGTATGTAACCAACCTTCTTGATCAATTGCTTCACGTGTCTTTTCTTCATCATTATAGTAACCTATAATAAAAATGAGTAAAACTGATCATAAATGGAGAATCTCTCGATGTGACAAATCGCTGTTAAGTCGAGATTATATTCATTTGATAAGCTCTAGTAAGTAATGAAAAAATCTAGAATAGTTTGGTTTTCCAAGAACTATACTCAGAGAAAGATTCCAATGAGACTAATTTATTCTGTAAGTTTCAGACTTTTAGTTGCTTCCATGTTGAGATCCGAAATATTATTAATGCGAATTATAATACAAAATATTTTACGTTCACTTTTTAGGATACCAGCAACCAACGAATCTGAAACTTCAAGAATAAACTATTTAGTCTCATTCCGACTTTTCTCTGTGTAACATTTCAAAATGACATTCAAAAATTAGTTCTCCGAATAAATTTAAGATTCGAGATTATTTGCTCAAAAACAAAATAAAAATACGATATTTCACGATTAAAAGTTTGGAAAATCGAACCATTCGAGTCATTTTTATTATTCATTAGGACCTATCGAAAGAATATAATTCCGATCACAAAAGCGATTTGACATCTCAAGAGATTCTCTCATCAGTAGCTACCCATTAATGAATAGAATTTTACCTTTAAAGACAGTTGGACCTCGAATGCAAATTTCTCCTTGATTCATTTCACTTCGATAATTCATATCTGGTACATCAATTAGTTTAATTTCAACAGTAGCAACAGGTGAACCCACTGTGCCACAAGACATATCAGGAGCATGAGTACTCGTACCACAAGCTGTCGATTCTGTTTGTCCGTATCCAGTCATAATAGGTATATCGAGAGCAATACGAAAAAAATGTAATACATCAGGTGTGATTGGCGCTGCTCCAGTAAACATTGCTTTTAATTCACCACCGAATAATTGTTTTACTTTACGAAAAATTAAACGAGATAACCACCATGATTCTTCACTATCTAATGCTTGTTGAACAATATATTGTTTTATCTTACTTTTACTAACTTCAATCATAACTGTATCATAAATTTTGTTAAGAATACGAGGTACAACTGTAAGTTGAGTAGGTTTTACAATGGAAAAATATTCAACAAGTTTTTCGGGTACTGAACAAAATACTACTTGAGTACCACGTAGAAAGACTCCTAGAAGAATAAATCGTTCGAATATATGAGCCAATGGTAATATTGAACAATGTCGAATTGTAACGGATCCTTTGAGTTTGGCTCGTTCTATACGAAGAATATTACCTTTTGATGCTGCCAAAAGATTCTCATGTGATAACATAACAATTTTGGGTTCACCTAAAAAACAAAGAATAAATTATTTTTATTCACGTTAAAGTCTTGACGGTGTAGAAAAATCTTTTTTTTTTTATAAAACGATGATCAAGCATCTTTGATCTCTTGTAAAATACGTTTAAAGAAAACTAAAAAATGGATATAATCTTATAATTTTCATTAAAATAACTAGATCCTTTGTTTGTATCAGATTAAATCAACCAAAACAAGGTTTTCAATCGAATTTATAAATTATTGAATTTTTGTATTTTTTCAAAAACAAGAATTCGAGATTATATTCAAAAGAACAATTTTCGAAAATCAGAACATCATTGATCGAATCTTTCAGAAACCATAAATAGTTAAAATCAACATACTTTTCATATGTTTCTTATTTAATCTCACCTGTTGTTCCACTTGTCATAATGAATATTGCAATATTTTCTGGATTGATGATTGGTCGTTCACGTATATCATTTGTTTTCATCGTTTTAAAGATTGATGACATATTTCGTATTTTATTATGCCCATCGCAGATTATATCATCCATGATAATGATCTCTTTAATATGATCATTTTTCAATAAATCATCTTGAATTGATTGGATACGTTCAATATTATCCACAACAAGTATTTCAGCTTTAGTTCGATGAAGTAGATTCATAATAGTAGCAGAATCATAACTAGTATAGAAATTTACAAGAATAAATCCATACATATAACAGGCTTGTTCAACGAATAGATATTCAGGTCGATTCGATGAAATAATAGCCACTTTTGATTGGATTGGTGTCAGTTTTGCTAGTGTCCATAGATATGAACCAATCATGCGACTTTGTTCAATTACCATTGAATAGGATAGCCATTCTATTGAATCTGGACTATTCGTTGATTGTATAATACCTACACATGGACCATTATTGGAAGCATCACAACCTTCATATAAGACATCACCGAGTGTTCGTACATTTGGACAAATTGTCTTGTATAATGTCCAAATGTCAAGATCTTTATAGAATGTACATCGACGAATATGTTCAATAGGATTTATTTCAACTGATTGTTGTTCCAAATCTATTCCATCGTGATGTATTTGTTGAATACGTGTTAGATAAGTACGTGTATTTGTATAAGTAACTGTAACTCCTCGAACAATTGATATAGTATATGCAGCTCTTGATTTTAATAATGAACGCAGCATTAATTTTTCTGTTGGTTAAATAAATTCTGAATGTAATCTATAAAACTTACTGAAAATCAAAGTAGATATATACTAAACCAAATCTTTTTGATTTAGAGTATGAATCTAATGTTTAGTTTTGTATTCTTACTGTATCTTAATAAAAATACTCGTCTACACTCCAACAGTCTTATCTTGAATAGGAACTTGAAAAGTATTCTAGAAAGATTTAAAATAGTCAATATATACTTGCTGCTCCATTGACTATTTGATGTCGTCAACCGACATTTATTCTTTGAATATCACATGAATCTATTCTATGACAAAGATAGATTCAAACAGTAAAAATTGCAGCTCACTATCCTGTTTCTATGAAAAGTAACTCCAAAAACACGTACTTGTAATCTTTTTCTTAAATGGGTAATAGTTTTGAAACAAAAATGCAAAGCATGTGCATCTTCTCACAGAACGAAGCAACCAGAAAAGAAGAATATCATGTGACTTTGATTGTTGACTAGGTGTAAAGCATGTGCTTTTTCTTCATGCTCGTCAATGACTACAACGACAAAAAAAGAAAGAAAAAAAAAGAACAGCGTGCGTACAGAAATCGTTATATTACAACTTTTTGTAACAATGCTAGATAAGGATCATCAAAAAAAAACACTGCATAACGTCAGTTCGCTGATACATGGATTGTAGAAAAAAAAAGAAATCTTTTTCTCAACTATTTCACAATCAATCCTTTTCACAAAAATTTCCTATTGAACTTTCTCGAAAATTTTCTTTGATCATTGTCTTGTTTTTGGTCATCGATTTCAAAACTTCTTGATACTAGTTAATTTGCTCACCTATTTCAATCATAGTTTCGACTATATCTCGAGAAGGGAGAGTCATGGGCACGAAAGCTTTAGTGTTTTCTTAGTCCCACTGAAACCTACTTGTAGCCAAAAGATGAAACCGAAAGCTCGGAATCAATTCGAGTAGTTCCCTCGTCAATCTTCACATTCACACTTTCATTCACTGAACTCCGAAGACTCAGAAAGTTGATACATTCACAGCTATATAGCGAATAGCTCTGAGTGATCGAACGACATACATAAAGCCTGACAGTCACTGAATCAGCGACCTCCAAAAGTCCCATTGATTGCTCTTTATCAAAGAATTAGAGCTCAATGAAACATATTAGCATGTGAAAATTTGTTCTTTCGAGATAGAAAATTGTATTCCAAGTCACACAGGCTGCAAATTTAAGCAATCTATTTTCTGACTGATTTTCGGTGGAGCTCTGTATCCTAAGTGTGAGATTTCAATTTCATTTGTAGTTCATTTCTTAGCTATATCTATTTTTAATCTATCTTTATCGCGACAATATATTGATTATATACGTGACGATAATACGGAAAAAATCCAAAGAATATGAAGAGGAAAGAGAGATTCGTAAAACTAAGATAAACTTAGAAGATCAAAACTGAAGGGACGTGTTCATCGCATATATGTATACAAAGAAAGGGAAAGCTCAAGCGAGTTTGAATGATCATGAACAGAAAAACTACTTATGGCTACATCGGAAGAAGATGCAGCTTGTAACACGAAGTTTTATTTCTAATCGCGCATTATTTTACTAAAGTATTTTTATGGCAACATTGCTATGATTCAAACCATCGTCTTAAACTACTCTAGAAGAAGAAGAATAATAATCTGCATTTCAGTTGCTTTATGATATAGGATGATATATGAAGATAGTTTGGAAGTCTCGATGTTTTTCATACAACTATTACTAACTATAACTCCGGAGAGAAAGCTGGCCTTCCTCAGGGTTTGTTCCGCACAAGACGACTGACCACGCAGTAGTCACAAGAGCTTTAATGGTGCAAACCATATTTCAATACCAGACTGTCTTCTCGAGAAAATGGCCATATGTCGTTCCAGTTATCTTTTCTGCCCGATATATTCTGGGTCGATTTGCTCAAGAGAATGTTCCAAGTGCAACTCGACGAGCTCTATTTAATGGTACAAAACGCATATAAATAGCATTTCCTTTCTCGAGCAAAATGCCGATATAGTGGGCCTTAAAAGGAAATCGAGCTGATACATGGTCATTTTTGTAAGAATTCAGTAGTCTGTTAAAATATTACTTTGAACATTGGATAGAGCTCCTTGAATTACACTTGGAACACAGACTACGTTTGTTGGAACATTTTTCTGAGCGAATCCACTCAGAGAATACTTTGCCAAATCTTATTTTCGATTGGCGAATAGATGATATTGTGAGAACAGAGCATTGTGATGAGATGTGGTTTTCACTATTGGATAGAACTCTTAGAATAGTACTGATATTCATGAATAGCTTTGTTGGAACTCTAGTCTCGGTGAATCCGCCCAGGAAATATCGCGGGAAAATGGTTACTCGGCTAGTATGTTGGCGATTTCTCAAGAAGGGAGAGAGCTATCGACATGCGATTTTCTGCATTTGATCGAGATCATCGACTTGTGCTTGGAGCATATGAAAACGTCGTTGGAACATGCTGCTTGGTGGATTGATATCAAGACAACAAAATTCTTGTAGTAGAAGGTATGGGTGGTGTGTGTGTGTGCGTGTGTGTGTTACGGAGAGAAACATCGACAGCTACACCAACACACACACGCACGCTCATACCCCACACCTACATCCTAGTGGTAAATGCATCAAGATCTCGAAGGGAATAAATTTTGAACAAAATATGCTTTTGAATTCTCTCCTTTATTTTGCATATAATCTATTCTTGGTTAGATTTTTTTTCTGTAAATCTATCGATTTTAATCGATAATTGGATTATTTAGAGATCAGCTCGGTTAAAACAAATTTTCAGGGAAATTATTGTATATCAATTTTCTTCGGCAAAAAAAGACAAATGAAAAACTAAAATAAGATTTAATTCAAAGTAGTCTAGTTAGATCGATTCTTTTTGATTTCTTCTACGTCATATATTTGTTTATTAGTATCTCAATAAATAAAGTATTAGGTTGATAAACTGAACAATATACAGTTGATATTTATTTAACAGACATTTTCTCATATCATCTTCTAATATATAAAATAGTATTCGATCATTTGTTTGTCTTTTTTAATTACTGAATACATGTCATTGAATTATTTACATTGTATGATGAATTCCACCGCTACTCTGCAACTCATTTTCATCAAATCACCAAACGTATATTTGTGTCTTTCAAAACCAAGTTGGTTAAGACATAAGTTATACACTAATTATTATTAGATCAGAAGCAGAAATAAGCTTTAAAATAAAATCGAAAACAAAGAAAAGAAAAAAGTCAAATGAAACATATAGTTCAGTTCTAGCAAAGATTTAAAAGAATTTTTATATTGTCTATACCATATGTTGCAACAGCGATGTCATCCCAAGTATCATTGTTCAAATCTTTAAAAACTATCCAAGTTGGTCGAGAATCATAGCCTAATGCATACCATGTTTGATTGGTAAACGTTCCATTATCATAACCAAAAAGAATGCAAATATTGTTCGTACCAAAATTCGCCACTGCGATATCCTTTTTATAGTCTTTGTTAAAATCACCTACAGCAATTGACATTGGTTGAGAATTATGACCCATTGAATAAGTTGTTAAAGTAAAAAATTCTCCATTACCTAAGCCAATAAGTATGATAATATTATCAGCCATAGAATTTGCAACGATAATATCTGTTAGAGAGTCATTATTGAAATCACCGACGATCAACGATAAGGGATAAGAATCATCACCAGTCGAATATGTTGTAACGTTTGAAAACGTTCCGTTTTCATATCCCAAAAGTATGCCAATATTGCTCGTACCATAATTGGCGACAGCAAGATCTAAGTGACTGTCATTATTGAAATGACCAACAGCCAGTGCAGAAGGATGAGTACCTTGACCAACGTCGTAGAATGTTGTTTGTCCTGTGAAAGGTTTAGTACCATTTGCAAGATATACTTGAATATAGTTATGGCCATAATCGGCCAAAGCGAAATCCAAGTGAGTGTCATTGTTGAAGTCACCAACAGCAACGTAACCTATAATAGACGTAGTCTCTGATAAGGGAACTAACGATATACTGGCAAATGTTCCGTCATTATAACCAAAAAAGACACCCACATATTGACTATTGCTATCGGTAACGATGATATCTAGTTGATTGTCATTATTGAAATCACCGATTTCCATCTGCTCTGGATGCAGACTAGTACCAGTTGTAAACGAACGCAAAGTTCCAAAAGTACCGTTGTCGTATCGATAGAATATTAAGATATTACTTGTGCCATAATTTGAAATAGCAAGATCTGCTCTTCCATCGTTGTCGAAGTCTCGAGCGATAGCAACCGTCGGAGAAGAATCAGTACCAGTTGAGAAAGTCATTTGTTGCGTAAAACTTCTGTTGCCATATCCCAGAAATACTCCCACCTGATCGATTCCTCTGTTAGCGACGATTATATCTAGATGAGTATCATTGTTGATATCGAAAATAGTAACCGAATTTGGACGAGAAGCTTTGCCAGTTGACAATGCTATTACATCTTCAAAAGTCCCGTTTCCATAGCCAAAGAAAACACCGATATTGTTTGCACCATAATTTGCTACAGTAACATCGAGACAATTGTCATGATTAAAATCACCTGCTGCGATTGAACGTGGGCGAGTATCAGAACCAGTTGAATACAATAGAGGATCTGCAAAGGTCCCGTTTCCATATCCTAATACTATACTAATACTATTAATACCTCGTTTCACTTCTATAATATCCAGTTGATTGTCGTTGTTGACATCACCAACAGTGACGGCACGAGGTTGTGAAAACTGCATATCTGAATATGTACTTAATGGTGTAAAAGAGCCATTACCATAACCGAGAAACACACCCAACTTACCCCCATAATAAAGTGTAGTCACCATATCTAAATGACCATCGTTATTGAAATCACCAATGGCCAATGAATCTGGACTTGAATCCATGCCGGCGTCACATAGCTCTTGATTTTTGAAAGATGTGTAGTCAAGTCCAAAAAATATGCCAATAGTATCTCGTTCCCTATTAGCAACGGCAAGATCCAAATATTTATCATTATTAAAGTAACCAACTGCAAGAGCACTCGGCTTTGATCCAGAACCAGTAAAATATGTCAGTTTTGTAGAAAACGTTCCACTCCCATTTCCTATAAGTATTATTACATTGTCATCATTATCGTCGGTAATAGCAACATCCAGCCAATTATCTCTGTTAAAATCATCCATAATAACATGGCCTGGACTAGAACCAACACCAATTGGATAGATTATTTGCGTGGCAAAACTGCTATTACCATGTCCAAGAAATATACCGAGATTTTCATTTCCTGAATTAGTAACAACAATATCCATTTGTGTATCATTATTTAGATCACCAATAGCAATAGAGTACGGACGAGAACTAAAGCCTGTTGAATAAATTGTTTGACTTTGGAAATCTGCATAATAGTTTCCTAATAATATAGGTTTATTATTAATGAACCAATTTGCAATTGTAGAATTCGATTGATTATTATGATAAACTTGTGAATCATTATCAGTTGTATTGGTTGTTTGATTTGGAGCATTTTTAATAGGATGGCCAAGTAATATAGCAACATTATTGCTTTCATAATTGGTCACGGCAATATCTAATCGATTATCCTTATTGAAATCACCAACGGCAATTGAGTTCGGTTTCGAATTTAAACCAGTTAAATAGATTGTTTGATTAGCAAAGTATCCTTGACGATTTCCAAGAAATATACCCACATTATTCGTCAAGGGATTCGCGACAGCAAGATCGAACGAACCGTCGTTATTAAAATCAGCAACACTAATCCAAATAGGCCCAGAGTTCAAGCCTGTTGAATATAACAGCTGTTTATCAAAGCTGCCGTTGCCAAATCCAAAAAATACTCCTATATTGTTCGTGGCAGAATTAGAGACAACAAAATCCAAGTGATTATCATTGTTTAAATAGGCAACCGTAACTGATGACACATGAGATTTATCTCCAGTCGAACAAAGAGTGAATAATGTAAAGCTGCCATTACCAGATCCGAGAAAGATACCAATGTTGCCAGTGCCATAATCGGCAACAGCAACATCTAAATTATTGTCATGATTGAAGTCTCCTGCGGCTATGCCAAACAACAGTGACTGACGTCCGAAAAGATATCTCATTAGATTTCCAAAAGTTCTATTCCCATATCCGAGAAAAATACCTATATGACCACTCACTTGATCAGTAAAGACAATATCGAGATGATTATCATTGTTGAAATCATTAACAGTGATCCACCTTGGGGATGAAGGACTTTCAGTGAAATATGTTACTACTGGAGCAAATGATCCATCGCCATATCCGTATAATATTCCTATAGTTTCGTCATTAGAATTAGCTACAACAATATCTAGTCGATGGTCATTATCTAAATCACTAAGGACAACTCCACGCACATCAGCATTATTCGCAGATGGATATTTTATTTGTTCTTGGAAACTTCCGTTTCCATATCCAAGAAATACACCAAGAGTACCGGTGCCAGAATTGGCAACAACAAGATCAAGATTCGTATCATTATTAATATCTTCAATAGCGACATGGTAAGGAAGTGAACCGACTCCAGTAGAATACGCTGTTGGACTTTCTGATTGTAATAAAACATATCCAATAAGTATCAATATGTTGTTCGTACCAAAATTGGCAACAGCAATATCCGATTGATTGTTGTTATCAAAATCACCAACAGTCATTGCGAATGGAATTGAATCAGTATCGGTTGAATGCATTGTAGGTATTGCAAAGCTCCCATTGCCATATCCAACTAGAACGCAAATATTGTTTGTGTCATGATTAGAAACAGCGATATCTAGTTCATTATCTTGATTGAAATCACCAACAATAATCGATTGCGGACGAGATCCAGGAGAAATTGAATATGTCGTTTGTGATGTAAATGTTCCATTTCTATAACCAAGAAATATGCCAACATTGTTCTTACCAGAATTGGCCACAGCAATATCTAATTGTCCATCTTTATTGAAATCATTAACAACGATCGAATAGGGACCAGATTGTGGACTAGTTGAATAGATAATTTGTGGTGTAAAATTCCCATTTCCATATCCAAGAAATACGCCAACATTATTAGTACCATAGTTGGCTACTACAATGTCTAGATTATGATCATTGTTAAAGTCATCAATAACAATGAAATGAGGAAATGAATCGTAGCCAGTAAAATATGTTATCGGATCTCCAAAAGATCCATTTTCAAATCCAAATAGTATGCCTATATTGTTCGTACCATTATTGGCAACGACAATATCCAGCCAATGATCATTATTTAAGTCACCAACAGCTATTGAGACTGGATGAGAAGCACCAATAGAGAATGTTGTTTGGTTTGCGAAAGTACCGTTACCATAACCAAGAAATATACTTATATTGTGACTATCATAATTTGCAACAGCGATATCTAAATGAGTATCATTGTTAAAATCACCTGTAGCAACTGCAATTGGTCTCGAATGATCTTCTGTTGATAATGTCATTTGTGATGCGAAAGTTTTATTCCCATAATTAAGAAATATACCAATGTTATTTGTGCCAGAATTAGCGACAACGATATCAAGTAAGTTATCATGATTAAAATCACCAGTGACAAGAAAACATGGATTCGAATTATGATTAAATGAATCACCATGTATTATTGCTTGAAATTTTAATTGACATATTTTACCTAAAGAACATTGTTGAAATAAGTTATATACTTGAAAATATCAATCAGTGAGCAATAGTACGACATTTATCATAAAACTGATATCTATAGAATGAAGATACAATCAGTCTATATACTTTCTAAAAAGTATCTTGAGAGATTTTGTCTTAATAATCAACGAATACAATGTTGTGTTATCTGTTAGATTATGAAAATCTGATAAAAACTACAATACTACATAAATAATTGTTGTCAACAACTATTTGAAAAAGCTGTTTAGAAAAAAAAACGCGAAAGATATATCATCAAAATCGTAATTACAGTAGTATGTTTAATGATATATTTAATATGTCGTATAGATGTAATAATGATACTATTTGCGAAATAGACTTTTCTATAATCAAAAAATCTTTTCAGAAATGAATAACAAGATATTGTCCAACATTAGTCCTAGATATATCGATTTTTCCTTTCGAACAAATAAAAACTAATTTAGTTGAATTTTTTTCTCGTTAAAATATGCAGAATTTAATTTTTTTTTCTTATTTCTCTTGTATAGGAGTATTTGTTATTTTCTCAATATAATCTTTTTTTTTTGTAGAGATACTAAATAGTTTACTTTGTACTCGATATTTTAAGTAAATATTACTAAAAGTATCAACTATGATACTGAGTACATTCGATCATTGTTTCTAAGTACTTTCTAGATATAATGAATAACTATCTTTGTTGCAATTTTAAAATTAAGTCAAAAATGCGAGCATTTATAATGTATTACTTTTGAATATGTCTTTTCTAACTTTTTAGTTGATATATTGAAGATCAACATACTTAATTCTCCCGTTGTTAAACACACCACCAGAATAGCAGAAGTCATTACTATAAGTATGAATAAAGCAGATCCAAAAACAGCAATGTAAGACCATTTTTTCGGCGAGCGATAGTTTATTCTAATAAAGAAATATGTGAATTAGTTTAAATTAAAAGAATACAAACATACTCTGATGTAGAAAGCTTATTGGAAGTTGTCAAATTCCCAATATTATTATCAACGTTCACTGAAGATCTTGGATTGATCGTTGAATTTGAATTTTCTTGTAATTCGGAAATACAAATCAAATCGCGAGATAGATGTTCATTTAAAACATCTTTATTTTTGATTGACATTATCTCAACCTGTAACAGACAACTTTTATAGTTTTGCAATTAATGGATAATGTGAATAAAAAAAAAAAGATCGAAAAGAATATGTATTATAGTTCGATAAAAATAAAATCATGATTGTTTTATTCGATTTTGTGATGAAGAAAAACATCAATAGAAAAAATAAACTAATGAATTTAATCTGAAAGATCTAAAACATTCAGTGCAAATGGTATTTTATTTATGATCCCCTAATGAAAATATTCATTAAGTGAGTACGACTTTCCAGTATGAGTACTCGAATTACTTGCGCGAGTACTAGGAAAATTTTATGTGTAATTATACTTTTCGAGTACTCATATGAGTTGTTTCTCTAAGATTCACTTACAGACGAAAGCATGAGTATTCGATGTAGTATTCATTATCGTTTTATCAGAGTATTTGACAAAACACTTATATATTCGCATATTCAAAAATAGATTAAAGTTGTGTGATAAAGATAATGATGTAATTAAATAGAAAATAAAAAGAAAAACTATTTTTTAATGACCTATCTTTATTATCCTCTATATTTTTTTCTAATGAGTCATACATATTACAATACTTTAATGAATGAATGAATGATTATTTCAAGAATAGAAAAACGACTTGTTATTTTCAACTGTTCATTTCTCAAATAAGACTGAAGACTTTTTTTAAAATATAAATCATGCCCAGGCGAGCAAAGGACGGGTAAAAAGACTAGTCATTTTTCTAGTCATGACTATGCGTCATGTCTAGTCTTTTTCTCAAAAAGTCCTACTACATGACTAGTCCAAAATGGTTTGGAATCTTTAACCCCGTCTGGACATCCCGTCCGAAAATAGATTTTAAATTAAAAAAAACAGAGCGCCTGTGACGCGACATCTATTAGGTTTCAGTCTTATGTAGCGGTCTAGTTCGGACTAGTCTAAATGATAGAAATATGTGCAGAAAGTTAGATTCGTACATACATACCTTGTGTTACTTACTCGTCGTCTACCCGATTGAGCCATATGATCTAGTGATCAACTTTTACATGTCAATACACATCTGAAGACACTAATTACTACAGTTTGACTCGGCGTTTTCTCGAGTATTAATATTTATAGAAACTACTTGTAATAAAATCGAAAATTAGTTAAATAAAGCTAAGCAAAATTAATTCAGAATTTTTTTAATTTCCTTCAACACAATTTTTTTTTTGATTATCGACATCTGGAAAAAGTTATTTTCTATTGGAAAAAACAATTAAAATTTAAATCAAAATCAAAATAATAATATACATTTCAAAAAAAGATCTTGCTTTTCATCTCATGGTTTATGTTTATCTTAATTTAAAATATTTCCTATTTAAATTTGAAAATGAACTATGATTCTACCGTTTAAATCCATTTTTAAATTCAAATCATTAGGTTTTATATTGAAATAAAATAATATCCTCATATCAATATATTAAAATTAATTTTTCGAATAAAATTATTCTTGATTGTTATTACAATTTAAAAATTTAAAAGGACATAAATAGCCAACTCTCGTTAGATACATCGTTCTAGTCCCAATACAAACTAGTCAAAACGAATTGTCCGAATGATTAAGTCCAAGCAATAAAAGACTGTTTGGAAGGATAGACTAGCCTGGACCAGAATTGGCATTACTTTCTCGAAAACGACTAGTCATGACCAATATAGATGACTCTTGATACTAGTCCGCGTTACCTATTGAAAACAGTCTAGACTAGTCAGGTATCCAATATTGTCGGCTTGAATGCTCGAATCCACCTATCGCCTCCGTTTCTTCTAGCTTTTGCCTTCAAGTTGACGCGTCTGGACAGTATGCACATACAAAACGGACTAGCCATGACAAGATTAGAGCATATTTTGGACTAGTCTGTTTTAGATGCAAGACGTTGCTCGTGAAGACGACTAGTCCTGACTAGCTGCAAATCATTTCAGACTAGTCCAAACGGCAGTGCAGACATTTTAGACTAGTCTAGACGGGTACTACGGACAATTTAGACTGGTCATGTCGGGCGTCACCCCTTATTTTTTGCTCGCCTGGGATAATTCATTTAATTTTACATCCTAAATTTTAGATGAAATATTCTTCGAGCTCAATATATGGTTTTTTTTCAGGTTGATTATGATAATTAATGAAACAAAAGATGACTGATAACGTTTGCTACAAATCGGTTCAAATTTAATACTATAAAGTCACATACATCATACTAGAAAGAATTAAGTTTTTTTTAATATTTTTTGTTTTTTTTCAAATATTACTAAATAAAGTATTATTGTTATTCAGTTTAAAATATCTGTTTGCTTTTTTGTATGATAATCTGGGCTATGCGTTTTATTATTATCGCACACCTTAATTTCATGAATGATAGATTATTTATTTCTCTTTACTCATGCTCTATTGCTTTCAATGCGTGTTTTTATTTACTTTTTTGTTATTTTCTAAAGGTGAAAAATTTATCTCGATTTTTTCTGTAAAAATATATAAAAATAATATAACATCTTCATTCTTCAAATTTTTCTGATGTATATTTGTATTTTTTATTATTTGTTTTTAATTAAATAAAACGAATATAATACAACAGTATTGAATAGAATATAGCCATATGATTATTTTACAAACACTGTGCACGAGTATTCACAAAACATTCAATATTTCAAGATGAGTACTCAATAGTAGTACTCAGATATTAGCACCAATACTACTAACGAGTACTCACAACATTTTCTAGCATGAGTACTTTTTCAGTGCTCGCTGGATCAATACTTTTACTGGGGTGAGATTCTAAATTCTCGAACAAACATCATGTTCTATATTCTTGTATGTAACACAAAAGGTTTTTTTTTTGAAAGTATATTAATCATATTTGAAGCCTTATTTTATATTGAACTTTTTGAAAATACTTGAAAACATGCACAAAAAAGAGAACCTTAAAACAGTCATATAACTTTGTGTATTATTAGAGTATAGATTTGAGCAAAAATATTAATGAATAAAACAAATGACACACATTTAAGAATAAAATGGAAAAATAAGTAAATAATCTTTGCTAAAACGTTTTTCTAATAACATAGATTGAAAAAAGAAAAGTTTCGTGTATACTTCTGTAATGAAGTAACAATAAATTGACATATTTATGTCAAGAATAAAATGTTTAAAATATACGTATATGTTATTTGAATAAAGATATTGATCCTTTGATTTTGTTAGAAAATAAATCAATGAAAGTGTCAAGTTTATTTTCTTCTGTTTTATGAAAAAAAAAATTTTTTTTTCGATAACAATACATTAGAGTTTCAGAAGAAATTACTAAAATTCGATAACAAAATTCAATGCAGTACTTTACTTCATGGAAAATAAATCTAATTTAAACTACGCAAAAAAAAACATATTGTTAAAATTGAAACTATTCACTGCAATAATAAAAAATAATATTTATACGAATTCAGAAGAATACGATTGTGTTAATTATAAGAAAAAATGTATTTCTTAATTATCGAATGGGTCGTCAAATAGTATTTTCCTCATACATTCCTATCATTAATTCCTTTAAAAAAAAGACTTTGAAAAAGTATTTATTATTTCCTACCTTATGTAAATTATACGTATGTTTATTGGACGTTGGTATGAAAAATATTTATATTTTTGACTTCAATGGGCTTTTTTGCTTGTTATTGTGACACGTCAACTAATTATATATAAAATGCACGATGTGCGTGAAAAGAATCACATAAAAAAATATCATTCTCTCACATTTTTTGATCGTCTATACATCATTTATTACGTTCTTTAATCTTTTCTTTTGATATACTCCTTACTACGACTCATTATAATGATGGGAGATATGAATCATCAAAGGTTTAGGATTTGTATCAACAGCACACGCCGGTGCAAAATCGAAAGCAAAACAATGGAAGGACCACATATACACGTCCTAGAAGTAATATCTGTTCACTAAGTCAATAACAAGCTGCATTATATCCAAAAAAATGGAATCAGTATCACATCTTGATGACTCATCCAACAATCAACTCAAAGATATCATTTTCACCGATCGTCATCAAATTTAATGGTGAATAACAATTTTCGATTAAGGAAATTACTGATGATCTAATCTCGTAATGGAAAAATCAGCACAGAATTAATTTAATAATTACGGTACATTTTGATCATGTGCACTCTCTCTCTTGTTATTTTTGTCGATGACTCATTAATCTTTGAATTATTATTATTATCGGAATTTTAAAAGAAGGTAATCGAGGAGGGTTGCCACCTCTTCTGCTCTTTGCGGAAAAGTTCCGCTTTTTTTCCGCTGTTCCACAATTTTTCGCTTTTTGATATGGGAAACTTAAAATTTATTCTTTATTTAAAAATTTGTGGCAATAAAATTCATTACGATTATGTTCACTATGTTAGCTGTAGAGACCTGCATCAAAATGAATTTCGAAGTTGTTTTGAAGTCAACTAAATATCTTGCCAATAATTCACTTTGAATATCAGAATCTTTGTGCTTTTGTAGGCTTTGCTCTTTGATTGATTTTCTATAGGCCGATGTACCTTGGAGATTCGATCAACATCACATTGAGGCCTACGAACACGAAGAGAAAGTGGGAATCAACTTTGACTCCGAGTTTTTCCATTCCGATTTCCTCTTCGTGTCGGTACACTTCAATGTGACGTTGATTAGGCCTCCAAGATATATCCGATTGTGGGAAATCGACCAAAGAGCAAAGCCTGAAACGCATAAAGTTTCTGATGTTCAAATGAATTATTGGCAAGAAATTTATTTGACTCCGAAACGACTTCGAAATTAACTCGGATGCAGATCTCTAGTTATCTGTCATTTACAATCTATTATTTTCTAAATGATGCTTTCCGTGTTCTATTTCGGAAAGCAGTGCTACTACCGTAATTGTTTTTTCGGAACCAATACATATATCCGATAATTACGGCAATTGAATGTCAGTCGATTCAATCGTTGCACAAATGCAGATTCATTGAAATACTTTATTGTCACACGAACACGCATATACTTTCATGATTTCAAAAGGAGTTTCTAAGCGAAAACCATTGGAACGGCACATGTAACTGATTTGAAAAAATCATGTGCTTAATAAAATATCATCTTCCTTATGTATTTCTCATTGTGTTTTGGAACTTTGAGAATGAAGAAGTATCACAGAAAGAAGCAAAAAGTTATTTAAACCCATAGCAATGTCAAAGTCTCACAAAAAACAGCTTTCCGCAATTTTCCCATTTTTTGTACTTTCTCTTTCCGCATTTTTCCGCTTTTCTGACTGAGCTTTCCGCTTTTTTGACTTGACCAGGTGGCATCCCTGTAATCGAGCAAAATGCTTATAACTTTTTAACGAAGATAGCTAGGGCCATGCAATTTTCACCAATCGAAAGAAAAGACATGGGGATGTCTTTTTCTTCAATATTGTATAAAAATGAAATCACTGTAGAATCAATCATTTCTACAAAACATTACAAAAAATGCATGAAAACGATCTGTTATACTGATGAAATTTTGGTTTTGACATATGATCTAGAGAGAGGAATTTCAGATCTATAGTTCAAGATATAATTCGGATCATTATCTTCTCACATTCTGATGTTGAGCAAATAAAATCGTCTATTTACTTCCACGAAAATTATGAATTTCTTTTATTTTTTAAGCAAATATCTTAACTTTTCGTCAAAGCTTCATCTGAATGACAGACCATTTTTTATTCATTATTTGGAATGTTTTACAGAAATGACTGATTTTAAAATGATTTCGTCTTATACAATATTGGAGAAAAAGATATCCCCATGTCTTTAGGGAACTGCGGACCCACATTTTTTTTGGATCTGGACCCCATATGATGCGCTATATTAGTTTCCAAGAAACTCAATAGGTTTCTGGACACCAAATCAATTTCCGAAAACTGCATTTCGTTTTCCTAGTGGACATACTAGGCATAATGGACATATGATACTTCATATTGTTTCCAAGAAACTATATATGACTTTCCGGATATCAACACACACAGCATCTTTGCTACTGTGGATGATGGTGAAAACAAACATAAATAATGTTCAGTGCCTTTATGTATTTAGAATATGCGTAAATCAATCGGTTTCCTTTTCTAGAAACTAGTTTGATTCGAAATTATGTCCATTATGCCCATTGTGAACCTCTTGTCCATCTCTTTGCAGTGAAAACAGTTTCCTGAAAACTAATAGAACGTGTTGAATCCCAGATCCAGACATGGACCCGAACAAAGTTTAAGATTTGGATCCAGACCCGACCTGGACCCAAAAAAAAATTAAAAATTTGCATGTGCACCCAATCCAGTTCCCGTTGGGTCCCGACCCGACCCCAAGCGGATCCAAACTCGAAATTTTTTCCATTGATACCTAGCATCCTTCGTGTACATGAATAAGTGAAGGATCAAGATTTCAGCTATTTATTTGCTACACTCAGAAAAAATCTCAACGTACAGTTATATCTTGTTGCTGTATTTCTTACCTGGACAGCAGGGGTCCATAAAAAAGTGTAACCGAGCCCAACAAAAGATAAAAGGTTGCACCCGGATCCGAAAAAAAACAACTTTGGAACCAGATCGGGCTGGGTCCGCGTTTGGGTCGAATCCCGATCTCGAAGGATCTGCAGCTTCCTATATATCTCTTCTTTCGGTCGGTGAAAACCACAGGACTCTAGCTATCTTCGATAAAAAATTATAAGCATTTTGCCTGATAACTTTCTTTTAAAACTCCGATAATAATCAGATGATTAGTGAAATGAATGATGCATTTTAAACAAGGGGGAAACAGCGATCTGTGATTTTGTGATCTAAAATGATCTAAGATGATTTAAATGATTTTTGGTGATTGAATATCGTGCAAATATTTCCCCCCATAAAGTGATTGTTAGAGTTATTTTCGATTAATATCTTCTATGAAGAAAAGGTAATTGAAATTTACAGTGTTAATATTTAGTTTATTCCGATTATTGATGAAGTGATTGTTCGAATATTGGCTCTGTATATTAGAAAAAGCCAAAGACTTGTATAGATAAAATCATATTCATGTAACATAGTGTATGAGTTATACATTTAGATTCTTCTTCTTGCACATCTGCTCAGTCAGATACATTTATTGTCACTGCAACCCAGATCAATCATGGTCGGTCGTACACTAACCAATCATGGCGGATAACGGCGACTGTTTACGGTAGCCGTTTACAGTCATGGTAAACGATACTTTACAGCATATTACGACCACCGTAAACAATGCCCGTAAAAGACCACCGTAAACCACTAGCATAATAATACGGCGACTGTATACTTTGTTCGAAAAACACCGCCAGACATCGAATACGTCAAGTGTTCGCGGTAGCCATTTACAACAGTCGTAAATAACGCTTTACGACATATTACGACCATTGTAAACAACGACCGTAAAATGTCCCCGTCAACGACTAGCGTAGCAACACAGCGGCTGTATACGTCGAGGAGATAAGATGTCGTAAAACATCGTGTACATGAGTTGTATACGGTAGTCGCTCACAGCGATCGTAAATCATGCTTAACGGCCATCGTACACAATGACCAAAACAAGTTGCCGTGAACGACTTCCGTAACAATACGGCGAGTGTATACTCTCGTCAGATAATATCGCAAGGTACCGTCTCGGTCTACTGGAACTTGTCTGATACAGGATCATTATTTTTTATCGTATTTCGTCGTAAAAAGTTGTTAACGTTGGCGAACCCCACTTATTCAATATAAATAATATGCTTTCAGGATCAGCTAAACAGGTCGCTAGATAACAAGAGTTCCATTTCGACAGAGTTGAGAAAGAATCGCGAATTCTGCCTTCTGCCATGAACAATACTTTTATAAAATTCAAGATTTTTAGAAGTACCTTATTTATGCGATTTCGGTTGATATCCCTTGGGGTCTCGATAAAAGGATGTGGATGAGAGGGGTATGAGGTGTGGGGTGTAGTGTGGGTGCGGATGTGGCTCTCGGTGTAAGTAAAAAGAAAAATGACTCCCACACCCACACCCACACCCTTGTTATATATATAAATGCATTAATGATGAACAACCAACAATTCGTACATTAACTGACGAGGGAACATTCTCAAGTGTCACATCGCTTTTGAGTCGAGCGTATGTGCATCATGTAGACCCTAATGATCTATGAATACTCTGAAGAAAGTTCGTGCTGCTAGCTTATTACTGCCGAGATATTGCATTTTTATTGTATGTTTAAGAAAAAAAGCTGTGGTCCCCCTCAGGAACACTAGAAAACCCAAGTTTCGAACTTCGATTTGAAACTTTGCATAGAGATAGGCCTCAGTGAGAATAGTTTATTGTGAAAGTTTCAGATCTTTTCGTTGTTCCTATCCTAAGATACAGCTATGGTAAAATAGCTTATATACATCAGCAGATTACGATTTTCTTATTTCAGACTAGGAGTAATCAAAAGATCTGAAACTTTTACAATAAACTATTCTTATTGAGACCTGTTCTTGTACAGAGTTTCAAGTTGAAATTCGAAACTCAGTTTTCCTAATGGTCGTGAGGGGGACCACGGCTTTTTGCTTATGCATACAGTAAAAATGCAATATCTCGGCAGTAATAAGCTAGGGGTACGAACTTTCTACAGAGTATTCATAGATCATTATGGTCTACATGATGCACATACGCTCGACTCAAAAGCAATGTGACACTTGAGAATGTTCCCTCGTAAGATTGAACTCCTCTTCAAACACACGATCTGTCACTACACATTTAGTAAGGTTTTACGATAAATTATTGGAATGTGACACATTTTATATTAGATTGAACTATCTTTTAATAGGCAGTCGTACATGGTTTTGTCAGTTTGTCGCAGAACATTTTGAGGATTTTACGTTTTATCCGACAGCAGAACACCCAATGGTTTTTTACTTTTGACCTTTGATCCTGACACATACACACAAACTATTATATTCTTTTCATATGACCGTTCCTTCAGTCGAGGGAACCATACCAGGAACACAATGAGAAATTAGGGAAGAACTCCTTCAATTAGAAATACGCAAATTATGTCAATTTTTACCACATAGTTTTTATTCCATTTATCACCTATTCACCACTGAGCAACGGTCAAAAGCTCTTCAGTTAAACGATGAACGTTATAAAATAATACAAGAAGTAAAAAGACAGTAGTGGCATGTATCTTTGTCTGTTTATGAAATTAAATTACAAGGATATGATCAATAATACTACCACCTTGCTGTGTTTTTTGATTTATATTTCTAGATTCGATAACCGATAGAAAGAAGCGCTAACTCTCATGAATAGCCGATCGGATATTGGAAGATATAGATGCAATCCTTGCTCTAATTTCATGATCTTTGCTTAGTGAGTGTTTCATACTTATTAGAGCATGTTCATTATACTTTCGTAGACAAGTGTTATGATTTATGATTTTTAAACTTTTTAATTTCATTAATACACTCATTCTCACTCCTTGTTAAACTATAATCTGTACTTATTGAAAAAAGGGATGATAACACTTGATGTAGCATCAAACACAGTAGTGGTACAATCATTCGTTCCCACCTTTCCATTGCACTTTGCTGGTAATGTTGTACGAGGCCATCCATGTTGCCCTTCAGTGATCTTGTATCCTATAACAATACCACCTGCTTTACAGTTCGTGTTCCACGTTTGAATTTCAACCAGTTGTTGAGGGTCTGTTCCTTTCGATAGATGAGAGATTGTCGCGTTGCCCTGACATCCATTGCGTGATGCCCATCCTTGTCGAAAACTGTTAATACTGACCTGCGGCGCACCGTGTGCTTGTCCACCATTATATGCCGCCACACTGTCTGCAGTACCGTGAAAGTCGAGAATGGGTATGGCACGTTGAGTGGGACAATCTCCGTTGAATGTAGTCGTATAGAAAGCTGCTGAGACAGTTGCAAAGGCGGCAAACTTTGCAGCTATCCATGGTGTACAGGCGAGAAGGTTGACGAATCCTGCACCTAGACAATTCCGAAAAACATTATCCAGCTTTCATATATTTTGCAAATTTTGGAAGAATTTCTAGGAAAAACTCGAGATTTCGAGCTCGTTTGGTCTGTACGGTTGAATTCGGCTTATCACTACGACAGGGAGTATTTAGAAAAAGAATGATAAGGACTTTTATAATGGCTGTTTTTACTTGAAGATACCGAAGAAAAGTCTTATAGAAAACTGACTTTTGTTGACTAGGGCCATAAATTGTTTTGGCGCATACAGTAGAGCTTTCTTTCTTTCAATAAGCAAGGATCAAGTTTGAGAACAAAATTTCGTTTTTGCAAAGAAGGAATAACTTACAGAGAATGTGTTTATGACAGAAGAGAAAAACATTTTAGGTATCCGACCACAAAGCTGGTTTTTTGTTAAAAATCATGATTCTTTAGAAACCAAGTTCAAATATCAATTCCAAGAAGCTTTTTTTCTTCTGTTCAGCTGAAACTTCCGAGTTTTTTCTTCTTAATGCCGAGAAGACCTTCATTCATCAGTCGTCATGTATATTTCAGTTATGGGTTCGCTTAGATAATGAATTTGAAAACTATTCACTAAGAGAACGATAACTTTCGCAATGGGTGAATCCATAGAGCGTCTACTACTTCGAGTGAAAGTTTTGAAATATTTCTGTACCTATGTAGAAAAATGTCGAATTTTAATCAGAGTATGAGAATTAATGACCAAACCAGGTATAGCTCTCTTCTATGAGGAATCAGGTGTATTCATGAGTGGATTGGATCTGTAGGCTACATGATAGAAGCGAGTTTTAGCTTTTTCGTTCCTTGATTTTCCAACCCCTGTGATTGATGTCAAATACTGAAAGTCACTATAAAGAATCTTTCTAACCTGCGGCAGAGTTCCGTGAACTTTTGTTCAAAAAAAACAGGAGAGGACCAGAGCTAATCCGACTTAACTTATTCGGACTCATTATAGAAGACAGCTACATCCAACATGGTCGCTCATTTACATAATCGGAATAAATTTTCATCTTTTTAGATAGTTATAAAAAATACATCAGCATAGTCGTCATGGAATAAAGGTGAAACTCGCTCTCTCTTTCGTTCATAGGGATAGTAGGCATGCAATACAAAATCCGTCCGAGAGGGGGTGTCCTCAAAACAATCGACAGACGAACTTAACGTTCTCTTTTGTTTGTTCTGGAGAAAGTTCCACAACATATCTAAAAAATGTTTCATGCTGCTGGTAGAAACTCTACGGATTGACACACTAACTTTACTGAATATTCAGTAACCAAAGAAGTATAGACCGGAAAGAGCTGAGTGTTTCTTTTTAAAATCCATTTGTATAGCCACGACGAAGTGACAAGGGAATGTATATTCGTTACACTTGGATAAAGAATCTGATCGTCAAATAAATAGTAAAAACTACAACATACCATTACTCTTGCCAGTTGCATAGATTCGAGACGAATCGACACAGAATATACTTTGGAGTGTGAAGATCATTGTGTTCACAAAAGCAATCTATATTGCTAACTCTTTCTGAATAGAAGTGGAAGAGGATCGAAAAGGACTCACATCATCTACACCGGGAGCAGAATATGGCGCACCTTGCCAAGCAGTCTGTCCATCCGTCCCCAGCTTTCCCTTAGGATAGACAGCGATGATTCCCGCACCGCTGATAAGTAGACCTTTTTGAGATAATTGAGATAGATCTTCTTGTTTGTCCATATCTCCATTGTGACCATGAAAGGAGAAGACAATAGCGTGTCCTCGATTGTTTTGAAAGTTGGCTGAGAGGTGCACCTTGTAGTGACGAACGGGTTGACCATTTGCCGCGGGAACCCTTATTGATGTCGTTTGACCCGCAGAAAAATCACTTGGCAGAGGTTTTCCACAGCCAGAACTCAGTACAGATTCCGATGGAAGCACCATCAGAGCGAGAACGCTCGCCCAACAGAGTAGGAGTTGTTGTCGCATGAATGTCTTCGAATGAATGGAAAGACACATTTATATAAAGAAGATAACGTAGCAACGACTAAGTCGCTCTTTCTCTCTCGAACGCTGGATGATACAAAACTCATTATAAGTAGATGTTGTTTTGTAGTTTGAACAAATACTTGTCTTCAATTTCTTTCTGTAAATGCATATATTTTATCTTATGTAATTACATTTAATATTTGCGAAATCTATACTGTGAATGTAAATACGCTTTTGTGAGCTCTCTCTGAGATGTGATCTAGACGTCGTTTACTAAAGAATATATTGTGATAAAAAGAAAACTCCAAAAAAATGTGTGTATTACACATAGGGAGAAACATTTGGTACGAAACTTTTTTCAGATCGAGAGAAGAAGAAAGGTCTGAATAAATACCTTTTTTTTTGAAAGTGTATCATAGATAACAGTCTTTAAAAAAAACAGAAATATATAATTGAAAAAAGAAGACGATTAAGCGAAAGCTGTGTAATCGCTGATAGCTGCCTCGTATTAGTTGCTAAGCTCTCGTTTTTTTACTCATGTCATGTGATACGAAGAAAATGGAAATTAAAGAGGAAAGAAAGCGAATCCCTTATTAGCGCTGCTCGACAACATATTGCGCAGTATTTTATTTTTTATTTGAACTCTTCAATCTGCTTTCTATTTTATACGTAAACGAAAATGAATTCGGATCAAGCAAAATGCGTGAGTATCTATGTGGAACTATAAAAAGCGGGGTTTTTCAAGTAAGTGAAAAGACAAAGTTTTTTCTTTTCAAGGAAATTTTAGCTCCGGTGCACGTTGAGAACGTGATGGATTGTAAAGAGACTAGGAAAAAAAACAATCCGGCTGCTAAAATAAATAGAGGACATTTTAAATAAAAACCGAAGAAACCTAAGGAGGTAGACGCGAAGATGGATGCTAGAGATTAATAAATAATATTCAAAGATCGACGAATGACATCACAGCTAAAAAAGATTATAGATATCTTAGGGTGTGGGGCTTCTTCACAGCCACAGCTACAAGCACACCCATCCACACCCACACCTCACACCTACACTCATACCAACACCCGCCACCCACACCCATTAAATTTGATTCTATTCTTGCGATTGTAAAAAGCCATGTATGAATTAGAATCATTGATCCTGGAATGATTTTTTTGCTGAGTTAAAATGGTTTAAAATGATTTAAAATGATCTAAGATGATCCAAGATGATTTAAATGATTTAAATGATTTAAGATGATTTATTTGATCTAATTTTGATTTTCGGCTGATCTAAATCAGTTGTTTCTCCCTTGGTTTTAAATGACTTTATTTTTCGTTAGAAAATAAGTACACGCAATAATCCGACATATTCTCGTCAGGATATTTCTATCAATACTTTATTCTGATAATAATGATCTTTAATCGAAAACAAGTACATTTGAAAAGTCAATCTGACTAATTGACTTCCATTTCAAATTGTTCCGAAAGTCGTTCAATATTCAATTTCATCTTCCATAGAATTTCATGTCCGGAGGGCAGACATTTCCTGTAGATAGCCAACGCTTGTTGATAATAATGAAGTGCCAATATAGATTTATGAAGGTTTTCATAAATCTCACCTATCTTCAATAAACTATGGCCAATGTTCTCATGATCTGGTGGTAAAACTTTGAGACGCTTTAA
This sequence comes from Rotaria sordida, assembly GCA_905250125.1. NCBI lineage: Eukaryota > Metazoa > Rotifera > Eurotatoria > Philodinida > Philodinidae > Rotaria > Rotaria sordida. The sequence continues at coordinate 72,510 of CAJNOL010000248.1, forward strand.
GAAACAATTCTGTTGATATATAAGAGAAAGTTCGTGCTCGCCTCTTGTTCTTTGTACTTGTGACAACCAATCAAGTATGTTAGTGATGGATAGATCTTGTGAAGGTAGGCTAGTTTCTTTAATTAATAAACACCTTTCCAAATATTCAATAGCAAGATCAAACTGAGACTTTCTATTAAAGTTAGTAGCAATCCAGAATAGGCAATGAGCAATTTCAATAAGATCATCCGGATAATATTCTTCGAATATGATCAATGCTTGTTGATAAAAGTCGAGAGATTCATCATATTTTGTTTGCTCAAACAGAATACTACCGATGTTCTTAAGATTGGTAACAATTCTGAATTGATCTCTAGGTGAGTTACTTCTAAGAACGGCCAACGCTTGACGTTGAAAGTGGAGAGCCTCATCATATTTTCTTTGCTTTTTCAAAGTTTGAGCGATGTTATTTAAACAAGTAGTGTAATTTGAATGATTGAATGAATTCTTCTCGTAAAATGTCAGTGCTCGATAATAAAAATCGAGAGCTTCATCATATTTTTCTTGATTACTTAGTATATTACCAATCGAACGCAAACAAATAGCAAGCTTTTCATGACCGGATGGATAATATTGCTCATAAATTGTCATTGCTCGTCGGCAGAAATCGAGGGCTTCATCATATTTTCCTTGTAGACTAAGAGCGATACTGATATATCGCAAACTTCCAGCAATATCAACATGACCAGATGGATAGCAGTTTTCTAAGATTGTTAAAGCTCGTTGATAACAATCAAGTGCTAGATTATATTCTCTTTGATCCATTCGAGTGTGGCCGATGCGATTCAAGCTATCCGCAATTTTCTCATGACAAGAGGAATAATTTTCTTCTCGAATTGCCAATGCTTTCTGTTGAAACTCAATAGCTTCTACATACTTTCCTTGTTTTCTCAGGTCATCAGCAATATTGATAAGACCATTAGCAATATCAATAGAATTCGATGGGCAACATTTTTCGTAGATTTTCAGCGCTCGTTGATAGAAGTTGACAGCGTCATCATACTTTCTTTGCCAATGCAGAGCTTTTCCAATATTGCTAAGTATGATAGCGATGTCAGCATAGCCAAATGCATGGCATTTCTCTCGAATAACTAATGATCGTTGATAGAATTCAATAGCTTCATCATATTTCTCTTGTCTATATAGGACATTACCAATAAAGTTCAGGCTCTTCGCGATATCATCATGAGAAAATTCATGATGTTTTTCTTGAATAGCCAAGGCTTTTTGATAAAGCTGAAGAGCTTCATCGTACTTCTTTTGTTTATATAGAGTGTTACCAATAAAGCTGAAACTATGGGAAATTTCGATGTGATCATCAGGATAGAAGTTCTCCTGTATTGAAAGTGCCCGTCGATAATAGTCAATTGCTATATCATACTTTTCTTCATCGTACAGAACATGACCGATATGATTGATAGTATCAGCTATGAAGACACTACCTGATGGATAATATTTCTCTTGAATTTCTAATGCTTTCTGATGATATTCAATTGCTTTATCGAAGTTTTCTTGTCGATGAAATGTTGTACCAATATTATTGAGGGTTGTCGCAATGTCCACATGACCATTTGAATAATACTTCTCTTGCACTTCAAGTGCACATTCATAAAACTTCAAGGCTTCATTGAATTTTTTCTGTCTAATGAGAAGATTACCGATGTAATTGAGAGTATTAGCTATCTCATGCTGACAAGATGGATAATATTTTTCTTGCATTTCGAGTGCTCTTCGATGGTAATCAAGAGCTTCATCATACTTTTCTTGCTTGCGTAATGTAACTCCGATATTATTCATATAAGAAACAATGGAAGAACGATCAGATGGATTATGTTTTTCGATAGTTGCTAGTGCTCGTCGATCCAAATTAACAGCTTCATTGTATTTTTCTTGCTTATGTAAGATGTTAGCCATACTACTGAGGCTAAAGGCCATTGAGACACTACCTGAAGGGTAATAGCTCTTCTGCATGGTTAGCGCTCGTTGACAATAGCATAGAGCTTCATTATATTTTGATTGGTAAAGTAGTAGATCAGAGATAAGATTGAGAGTGTTGGCAATTTTAGCATAATAAGATGGATAATATTTCTCTTGAAGTGCTAGTGCTCGTTGATGAAAATCAAGAGCTTCATCATACTTTCCTCGTTTCTTTTGTATATAGCCAATGCTGTTTAGAGTACAAATAATGTCGTCATGACCAAGAAAATAATATTTCTGTGCAATTTTCAGCATTTTTTCGTGAAATGTCAGAGCTTCATCATATTTGCCTTGTCTACAGTGAACATTTCCTATCCCACAATAACTATAAGCTATATCGATATGACCAGATGGATAATACTTTTGTAGCATTGTCAATGCTCGTTCATAAATCTTCAGAGCTTCATCATGTTTACCTTCGAGATAGAGAATATAACCGATGTAGTTGAGGGTGGAGGCAATGTATATATGACCATCTGGATAATATCTTAGATAGATTGACATTGCTTGTTGACAGAAATCGAGAGCTTTATCATACTTTCCTTGATACGTAAGAACCTGACCAATGTAGCCAAGACTAACAGCGATATCGATATGAGGCGATTGATAGTATTCTTTGAGCATCGCTAGAGCTTGTTGATGAAAGATAAGTGCTTCATCATACTTGGCTTGCCGAAAGAGGATTTTGCCAAAGCTACGAAGATTAGTAGCAATCAGGACATCACCACCTGAATTAATCTGCTTCGTTTGCAACGAGCCACTTTTCTGTATGTTTCGACATATGTTCATCAAACATCTTTCTTTCAACGGTTTACCGATGAGTCCCATTTTGTCGGCGGTATACTTCAATGGAAATCGAAACGAAATTCGTCGAAATTTTGTAGTGCAATACCATCGAAAAATTCGTCGGAACTTTATCGTACAATACCATCGAGAATTCGATTGAGAGAATCCACTTGAATTCAATGAAACTGGCCAGAGTGATGCTCGAATATGAATCAGCACACTATTAAGTTGATAATTCGGTGGACAAGGCCTATTATTCTTGGTAGAGGAATACTTTTGTTTTCGTATTGCCAATGCTCGCTCATAATAATTCTGAGCTTCTTCGTACTTTCCTTCTAGATAAAGAATTTCACCAATATTGAAGAGTATATTAGCTGAATCCTTGATTTGTGTTGATTTGATATTCGTCATCCGTTCATAAGCACGATCATAATATTTTCGTGCTTCATTCCATTCTCCTTTCCATTGAAGAACCTCGCCAAGACTATACTCAATCTTTACGAGATCTTCATTGTTGGTATTCGAGTTGTTCAATAAATGTTGAAAGAAGTGTTGTGATTGATTCCATTGACCCATATCACACATCAATCGTCCAAAGAGAATTTTGATACTTAAATCTTCCATTTGACGATGTGAGTCTTCGATATATTTTTCTTTAATAAGTTGACCTTCATTTGATGCACTAATTTCAATCAAACACATTTTCTCTTCCATTCTCACACTTGTCAATAGAAACGTGACATTTAAATCGAAGATAATTTCTTCTTGTTCTTCATATGGAATTCCGTTAAATTGCATGATGTTAGCAACAATGACACTGTTGTTCATATATTGTAGATCGCATTCGATTACTAGGAGAACAGAAATAAGATCACTTTGTTTCGAAGGTTTCATTGCTTGGTTCAATGCAGTTGAACGAAGAATATTTGCTGTGAAAAATCCATTGTTTGAAACTAGTTTACCTTCGTTCTCTTTGAATTTCTTGATTTGATCACTTGTCAATTTCATTCCTCGATACATGAATAGTGTTTCTTTATCAGATTCGACCATCTTTTTGTGTTCTCGAACGAGACTTTCTGTCAGATCTTTCATAAAATATCGAAATGTGAAGAGTTGATCGATATCTTTTGTTCTCAATGCTTTGTTGATGTTTTTGTAGAGAAATGATTTCTTCAGATACCATTGAAGTGCTTCTTCTGAACGATATTCATTTTCAAATTTCTTAAGCACTTCCAATTCTTTGATATTGTCTCGATAATAGGAACGACATGCATCGATCATTTCTTGTTTAGCATCTTCATCATATGTTAACTGAAAAAGAACATCATGATAAAGTTGAAACCAAAGAAGATCAGCAGTTTGTTTTGATAGATCTTTTGTCAAGCGTTCATTTTGATCAAAGAAGCTGAATATTTGTAAATCTCGATCGAGCAAATCCACTTGCTCTTGAATTGATAAACACAATAAATCGAGTTCATCATAGATACCAATAAATTTTGAATGTTCAAGAACAAAATGTTCATTATCGACTTTTTCCCAGTTGAAGACAAAGATACTATCAATTTGAGATAGAGTTACAATATGAGGCAATATTTGTGGTGCATCATAAATCGAAGAGATGAAAAAGACTATTTCATTATGAATCGATTGAATGAAACTAATGCAAGATTCGACCTGAGTATGAAATACAATAAAATCATTGATTTGACGTAATTGTTTCTTTATTTGTTCTACATAATCATTAGAACCGATCTTTGAATCGCACCAAATTACAGTAATGTCCTCTTTGTTATTAATTCTATTCATTATTTTCGATGAATTTTCTAGAATAATAGAAGATGTTGTAATCTATAGTAAAAACATTACGATAGTTGTTCAATTGAAATGTCAAATAGTCATTTGAATAAGAAAACAACTGACTTTAAATCTTGCAATAATGAAAAAAAACTGTAAATTTTCACGACACAAAAAATGTGAGTGTACAGGTCACTCATCGTGCCATCGGCATTGGTGGGTTCTGTTGGGCTTCGAGAGATGTTTAACTCAAAATATTCTGTCATGCAGTTTACTAAGCAGTCCTGCTCGGAAAGAAATTGACAGAAGAAAGGAATCTGTCAGAGGACTAATTGATGGAATTCGGTTGAAAATAATCAATGGTTCTTGGCCTTTCAAGAAAGAGACCTGAATGAGAGCGTTCATTTTCCAATATATGCCCCACAAAAAAGGAAAAAGTCTGAGTTATTCTCTTAAATATTTCATTATCATGATAAAGGCACATATGAAAAAAATGACTAGATAATCTGAGAGCAGTATAGAAATATCTAATCAATTTTCTATAAACACAATATTATCGTGATGGCATATTCAAGAAAACAACAGAAAATATTTTTATCCGAGGATATGTATTTGACACACAAAAATCAAGAAGGATTAGTTGAGAAGTACGATTATCAGAGACACAAGCATTTTGAACAATTATTTTTAGTATTTCAGTGACACTTAGTATTGCAGTACAAATATTAGAGAGTTCTTAAAATCAATCTCACTCTTGAAAATAGTACTAGATAAGAATTGCCTACGAAATCGAAAGGTACAGGATTCAGATTGCAAAAAAAAATTGTTAATTCTTACTTATGTGAGAATAAGTAAGCAAAGAAGAAAGAAGCCATTACTATCGTCTATTCATGTGACTTGACTTACCTTATAAAGTAAGACTAGTAGAACGAGTGATAATATTAAAATATACGCATTGATCGGCTAATATGACGCATACATCGTTGAAAGGAAATGACTAGTTGTATTCAAATGCGATATGTTTATATGTGCAAAAGAAATATTTTTTCTTTCACAACGTGAGTAGACTTCGTAATATAGATGCGTCACGCTATTGATCCTGTTCTGTTCTTGCACAATATCAATCATCTCTCTTTCTCTTACTCATTTTTCACCTTTATGGGCATTGTAATATCCTTCAAACGCATAACGATGCATTTTTGTGAACGACCAAATTTTTTCCGAAAGTTTTAAAGTAATAAGTTGAAAAGTTTCAATTTTGAGTAGCTAATCATGTAGGAAACTAATAGAATTAGCATTAATTGCTTGGAAAGATGCTGATTGTTATTCATTTTCAATAGTCATTAACATCGTTGTTGAAGAACATACAACTTGCATATGTGTACGAGATGTTTTCGATTGTACTTTCATAAAAGAGAAACATTGTACTAACTGTAAATGGATTTGTGAATTAAATCGTGTAATTTGCATTAAACTGGAGAGAGAGAAAAAAAGTGCAGAACAGTATCTGAAAATAACTTCACTGAGATTCACCATTTCAACTTTTTGCTGAATAATTCACAGAATGTCATAAAATATGAGTACATATCTTGCTCATCCTTCCGTACTACATATGATTTCCGCTTATAATGGCCACTATTATCCATCTAGAAATATAATGTGCTTCAATGTTTTTTGAATAACTCAAGAAGACAAATAGGTAGAGATCTGCGGTTTGCACCAGTTGATAGAAGACGATGGTGGACAGAAACTTATAAAAGAACCAAGAGCTCGTCATACTTTAAAAGTGATGCATTTTCTAAATATTTCAAAGATTCGATTATAAGATTATGATATTTCAATAGATTTTTAATTCTTATACCATTGATATATAGGCTGGAGCATCTTCTTTTAGCCTATCTAAGCCCGACTTTGATAACTATTGTAATTCAAGAGATAAACCATTTTTACTGAAGTTCACTCATCACCTTATCTTTTAGTTTGCGTACTCTGAATGCAAGTACAAATAGAGTTAATTAACTACGATAAATCTCTCATTAGTGGTCGTTATGTATGAAGGATACTAAGTAAAAGACAAGACGATCAGTGAAGTTCAGTAAGAATGTTTTTTTTTCCTTGCATCACAATAGCTATCAAAGTCGGGCTTAGACAGACCAGCAGAAGATGCTCCAGCCTATATATTCCTGATATAAGAATTAAAAATCTTTTGAAATGTCATAATCTTATAGTCGAATCTTTGAAAGATTTAGAAAACGCATCACCTTCAAAGTATGACAGGCTCTTGGTTGTTTTATAGGCTTCTGTCCACCATCGTCTTCTATCGATTGGTGAAAATCGCAGGTCTTACCCTATTTGCCTTCTAGAGTTATTCAGAAAACAATGGAACACATTACATTTCTAAATTGACAATCATTTTAATTACACAAAAAATAAAACTAAAATCTCTCTGCATTACATAAATGATAGTTGTGTAGTAAAACGATGATTTATAAAATCAATATTAATCGATGCTAATCTTTAGTCGACTGAGGAAAGAAGTTTTTGATTGTTGGATTAATGAGAACAATGAAAAGAAAGAACGGAAGCGAAAACGACTACAAAATCAGGTGCTTTTCAATTCTTTTAGAAGTGATCTTTGTGAAAAAAAAGATGACTTGAGTTTTGTTTAGATATTATGTTTTTTTTCTTACATTTTTCACCAGTCTTTAACAGATTTTGATTGAAAAAAGTAGATGTTTAGTGGAAACTAGTAACATATTTAGCATCAACATAAAACACTGAGTTGACTCATGTGTTTCGAAATTTTTCAGCGAACTATTTTTTATCGAAAAAATTCTTCGAAGATCTACCTCGAGATTCGCTGAACAAATGAATTTTATTAGAAAATCATTTCATCAGTCGAAAACAATTCGGAACCTATAAAACATCAGTGAGACACAAAAGAACAAATAACTAAAACAATAAAAATGGTATTTTGATTAAATTCATTTTTTTTTACTGGTCTCTAAAGGAAATCCAGCTGAATTTTTCGAGAAAAAAAATTTCTCGATAAACTCCAAAATATATATGAGTCGACTCAGTTTTTTATATTGATTTCAAATATGTTACTAGTTTTGATTAACTCTTTACCTCCCATTGGCAATTGGAATTGCCATTTTTAGAAATACCGTAAACAATTTAGCATCTGAAGTATTAAGAATCTTCTTGCATATTTTCTGTAGCAAATTCCCTAAGCTATTGATTGGCAAAAAAAAGAATCTTTAATCATGGCTCTGTTTCCAAGATGTCAGACTTACAAAAAGGTAAACAGACTGCCATTATTTATAAAAGTGAGCATCATTTGTTGTTATATAAACCTTTGAAGCAGATGTAGCTGGGTGTAAGCGTCGAAATTGGACAAGAACATACTCAAACCACACTCAGATTAACACCAATATTCACACCGTAATTTTTTCAGATCTTATCATATTTGAAGTTGAAGAACAGCGTATCAATAATTATGCTCTTTATTTATCAGTTCAGTTATTTCGAGAAGATCAGAGATTATCTGCATATAAACTTGCTTCAGATGCTCATGCGTCGTAGGAAAAAGAAGAATATTTTTTATATATTAATTTTTCCTTGTTTGTATTATTAAAATACAACAATATATGATATTTTTTGCAAAACCAATAAACTATTTTCAAAAAACTAAAAGAGTGGTTTTCATGTCGCTACCCCTCAATGGCAACTGGAGTTGCCAAATCACCGTGCGTACATGTAAGAAATCTTGGTCAATTTGCTAATACTATTGGCCTACTAAAGATAACAGTACTCCATTTCACTAATTGTTTTATTAGTGTCTCTTCTGGAACCATTATAGGAGGTAAAAGGTTAAAAGCCTACTTTCTCCAAACAATATCTGCTAAAGATTGGTGAAAATCTATCGACATAATTTTCAGTTAGAAATGCCTTAGTATAGAAAAATTAATACGAGTCAACATTCCTTGAATGAATTATCCATTGATGCTACAAACGCGAATATTGACATGTTGACTGTCCCCATGAGAAAAAGTAGTACTTGTTCTACGTTCAACTTTTATTTTCTTTTTAATTTTAAAATATATTATTTTTTGGAGTGTATTACGTTTATATACCACAAAAATAAGTATTAAACATATCTTCAATGTTTTTTTTTTCATGCAACATATATGATTCAACTGTCTCTCTTAGATCAAGTGTTCCTTTTATTTTGTTTTATATCGAAACCCTTTTTTTGTATAAAAAACATCTGAAATTGAGCATTCACTTTTTTTCTCAAATAAAAGCAAAGTGCTATGTTTTTTAGGACTTTATTATGTTCAGTGCATCATATGTGATTCGACCAAGATCTAGAATACTTCCTTATATCGTATCGATACGTTCCAATAGTTCAAATGCAGTCAGTTAGTTGCGTCTAACAAATTCTAGTTTCAAATATCATATGATGCATCGGACAGTCAATGTGTTAATAATTTGAGCAATAAAAAATTTCTAAATTCGCTTGTTGATAATAAATTTTTATAAACTACAAATATAGATTCATTTATGATCAAGTATATAGAAAAAATTTTAATTTTTTCTCAAAAAAATTCCACAGTCAAAGGATTAATTGTGTAGATAAATAATATGGTACTTATATCGATAAGGAAACATGTCGGTATTCTGTTAGAGATACCAATTAATACGTTGATAAATATTAACGTAGTTAGTTTAATATGATAGTCACCACAATCTCATACGTAATCACAAATCATGGCTATAGGCTTTTTTTCTCTTGCAAATTTCCGTTCTTTAAGTTCTTAATTCAACTGATAGATTTGATAGTCTTGTTTATTACAAAAAAAAAACAGTGACAGACATGGGATTGACTCGATTTCAACTTTTTAACAACGATATCGGTTCTATTCCACAAAAGAAAAATGCGAAGCAATTCCATCCGCAATGAATGATACCATAAAAGGTTAGTTGCTTATTATATAAAATAATTCTTGTTTAGAATTTCATATTGAATTTTTGTTGGATTTATGAAATTAACGAATTATAATTTCATTTTCTACAGATGTAAATTGAATAGTAACAAATCTAACTATAGAACAGGATTCCTTACTTGAAAAAGTATTAATATAAGAGAATCAGAAATTAAAAACAAACTTTTTAAAATATCGTGTCTAGTTTGAAATCCAAATGAATATTTTTCTTTAAATTCTGGTCAGATCTAATCGACTAGATAATATATATTTTTCCAAACAAAATACGCCATTTGAAAACTAAAAAGAATTTTTCTATTGATTCGATGTTCAGCAGAAGCTTTATTTATCACACGAAATAACTATTCATCATTCAACCAAGCTGGACGAAAAAAGAATTCGATACGATCATCTATGTGCATCATAATGAGACATTGAAACTCTTCTTTAAATATAAACTGTCATAGAGCTTATGAAATTATACACAATAATATTAAGTCAATGATGCTTAAAAAAAAGTTTCAGATGTTTGTGTCTTCCGTTACATTCTCCTTTATTAATTTTTTTGAGAATGAACAACATAAGAAGCTATGTGTATTTGGTTTCATTTCAAATCAGATAGCTACTTAAACTATCTACAAAACATACTTCCCATCTCAGTGAAAAAGACAAAAGAAACACCCGTAATTGCTCTAATTTTGATCAAGCATCTTAAAAAGATCATTTCCAATTCTCAATTACGATCACAATGGTGACTTTAATCGACGACTAAAGTCTTCTATTCATATCATAATCCATTACTTTATAGATGTCATCGACATATGGACAAGCCACAATTTACTATGATTTTTCTTTTTTTCGGTCTGTTGCTTAGCAACATTATGCGAGAAGTTGTGATCAATAAAGAAAAGTTGAATAAATGAAATTCTTCTTTTTTTTTTTAAAAAATAACAAACTAATTGAGTATTTCGTGTGTGCATAAAGATGTTGTCAACAGAAAAATATGAATTCGATCCAAGTTATCGTGGACAAACAGGATCTAGTATAGGTGTATCAACTGTTGGTTTTCGTTCGAATAAATATAATCCAAATGAATGGCATGAGAATAATTATGCTAAATATTATCAAACATTTACTGATCGTGATATATCAGAAAAACAACGTTGGCAAGCAACACGAACAGAAAATGAGACACTTGCACTTTCACAACAAACACAAGCATTATCAACAAAAAAATTACAACAACGGTTTGTCATTGTGAATGGATCTTTTTTTTCTTCTCTATGAACAAAAAGAATTTATATAGAAATTTTCTTTTCTTCATAGATTACATGATATTAATTTTTGGAAATTTGAACTTAATCGAATGATAGAAGATGTACGAAATGAAACTGATTTACTTATAGCACAAAAAAAACGTTTAACTAATTCATTGGATGCTACAGAAGCTCCACTTCATATAGCTACTGAATGTTTAGCTAATCGAGATCGTCGTTATGGTGAAGATCGTGTTTGTGATGCAGTTGAAACTGCTTTACTTAAAGAAGTAGAAATTATTAACAATGTACAAAATCTTTTACGTCAAACAATTATGACTGCTGAACAACAAATTAGGTAATTATATAAAACCAAAAATAATTTGATTAGTAGTCATCTTCGTTAGACATATAACATACGAGAGTCAAACATTTTTTTATAATGAACTTTAACCGAAAATTTTTTATTGTCATGGTTAGGTTAAAGGAAAAAAACATGATGCATACTTTATTGTTTTATTAGTGAGAAAATTAATTTTTTCGATATGATAACAAAAAAGTTTATATTCTTCAAAGATTTTGACCATCAGAATTTCAATTTAGAATCAGTAGAAAAAATCTTCATCGAATACAGTGTACATTTAGATAAAACACTGATCAAATAGTATATTCAATATTTAAAACAAGTTTTCATCGAATTTCGACTTTAGAGAAAGCACAGGTCAGAGCATTCGAAAATAATAGTAGAGCGTGTAAGAACCAACATTTGACAAAAACATATTTTAAGTATCAAGTATACTATTCAATGCAGATATTTCTGGTGGTTATTTTGAAACGGAAGTTATGATAATCAAAAATCTGTGAATACAAAATTTTAGCTATCATATCGAGAAAATTGATTCTATATTAACAATAAAATTTCTATTCGTTTTAAAACTAGGGCTAATCGTAATGCTAAACAAAATCTTGAAATGGATTGGAGTAATAAATGGGAAGCAGCCGTAGCTGATGCTAAAGCAACAAATCGTCGTAATGAAGATGTTGATATAATGTTTTATCCAGGTGTTGCTCGACATTATGACAAGTAAAAAAAACATTTCGAATAAAATTTTCTTATTTTGTTTTATAATTTTATATTTATTTTTTTTATTCAGTCAATCAACACCTGAATCTTGGGCACAAAATTCTCATGATAATATTGTTAATGGTCAAAATCAACTTATGGCTTCAATTCAATTACGTGCTCTTATTGATAGTATACTTACTGATATTTCACGTGATATGCGTGAACAAGCTGATGTTGTTGAAACAGAATTTGCACGACGTATTGCTGAAATGTCTGATGCTATGCAAAAAATGATACATAATTCACGTGAAGTAAAAATTCAATAGACAAAAAAAAACAAATAATAATAATCAAATTTTTATCAATATAGAAAAAATTAATTTTTTTATTTAGACATTAAAAGCTATTGCTGATAATGAAAAGAAAATTGATATGCTTCGTGCTTCAATACGTGCTAAAGAAGCACCATTAAAGGTAGCACAAACTCGTTTAAATGATCGACGTGCTCGACCTGGTATTGAATCATGTCATGATCCAGCTCAAGATCAGTATGACGCTTTTTTTTTTGTTTATTATTATCGACGCTAAGATCTATGGAAGATCAATGTTTTTTGAATAGCTTTCGATAGGAACATCGTAGAGATCTGTGGTTTTCATCATTCAAGAGAGAATATTTGGTACTATTGAAATTTGATTGATCAGAAGGTTTGTTTCACGCGAAAGTTATAAGGCTTTTCCTGAGACCTCCGATTTCAGTCAATTGGTCTGTGAATATCCACAAAAGCAGCTAGACAGAGATAATTCACTATGCTGAGTCGAATGGTTATATTTGTTTATTAGGTTCAAACTCATCTGACACACTATTATCTCAATATTTTTGACTCTTCATTACATATCGAAGCTAAGTGTGGAATTTCAGAAATATCAAGATCATTGTGTCAGATGAATTCAAATCTAAAAAACAATTATTACCATTCGACTCAGCATAATGAATTACGTCTGCCTAGCTGTTTTTCATAGAAATCACAGGTTAATTAGCTGAAAAAAGCCTTATAACTCTCGAGTGAAATAAGCTAGAAATGTTAGCCTTGCGTAGATCGAAAGAGAAGAATTTTTTCTTTCGATTAATCCTATAAAAGTTTTTCGACACCCTCCTGAATCTTCTCTATTGAATTATGAAAACCGCAGATCTCTATGATATTCCTATTCGAGAGTTATTTAAAAAACATTGACCTGTCGTATATTTTTTGACGTCGAAAAAAAATTTTCATTAATATTAATAATCTTTTTTTCTTTTCTTTTCTTTTCTAAAAGTTTAATCGGTGAAGTTTATCAATTATCACAATCAGTTGATAATCTTACTGGAGAATTACGTGAAGCTGAATCTAATTTAAAAAAACTTCGTGATGATCATCAAATGCTTGTCAAAGAAATTGAAATGAAAAAAAATAGTCTCTATATTGATCAACAAAAAAGTATGGCAATTCGAATGCGTTATCCAAATGTTCAACGTTTGCTTGGTTACAATGCATAAATAAACAAAAAATAAAATAAAATAAAACAATAAATACAAAACTCCATATCTAGACGTCTTTTTTTTTTCTCTTTCTTGATCGAAATGTTAATTTCACATAAACAGAGAACAAATAATAATAATAATAATATATTCACATAAATATTTTTATCAATTTAAAGATTATTTCAATGCTTATTTCTATTTATGCTTTATAACGAAATTTTTTGAACAGTTAAGAAAAAAAAAATCTGAAACGTATCATATCTGCTTCTTTTGGGTTTTATTTCGCCTTTTGATATGTCAATAAAAGAGCAACAACCACAATAAAAATTTGTTAAATATTTCAATGATTATTTTTATAGAATTCGATACGTTAGAATCGTATTGAAAAGTAAGCTTTCATTCTGCTAAATAGATCCTTAAATAAATACGTCATCAGGTCGATTTATTTTTATTATCAAAAAGTAAAATATTATTTGCACATCATTTTGTTTAATACATTAATTCCATTGCAAGGTAAACTCGTCGATTGATTGAATTGAAAGTATTTCTTATCTATTTTATATATCTATATAGATTGAAATTACAAATATTTTTTATTATTTTTAAATATTCATATTGTAATCAGAGCATAGTGTATTTTATAGTCGATCAACAATTAAAAAATTCGATCAATTAGAAATATTATTGAAGGTCGATAATAAGAATAGAATGTTTATAATTTATTGAACATAGTTTGGTAATAAATCCATAAAAGAAGTAATATATATATATATATACTTAAATCGAAATATATTGCAACTTTATTTTAGCATACAATAAAACTTAATTAACCCATTGGTTACCGATAAAAGATCAATATACATGAAATAGAATGATTCTATATGACACATGTTTTATTTTTCTTACCGCAGGAATTTACCATGAAATATAGCAAAATAATCATGTAGAAAGTTTATGTTACTTGTCGTTGACATTTACTCAGATGTCTCTAAGAAATATGCATTATAAGTGATTGCATTAGTTTCAAGCAATGATTAAGTTCACGATATATATATATGCATCGTCGGTAGCTAAAGGACTAATTTCAAAATCATTTGTTTGAATTTGATACTCGTAGTCAGATGTGTTCATAAATTTAAAATACGTTCTTAAGATATCCTGTTCATTTGTAGAGAAGAACTCTTCAATTTGTTTTTTGAGTATTCAGTTTTGTTTTATCTATTAATAATTTTATGTTTGCATTTTTTTTTCTATGAAATTATTTTTGATAGAGAAATTGAAATAAAATAAAACGAAATATCATGCTGAGATTTTTATAGAAATCTATAGTAATTCTATTACGAGTATATAACAAATACTACTTGAAACCATTTGTAAAATCAATTGCAAAAAAAAAAACTGATTTCTTCTTTCTTTTACTTTTGCATTTCTCTTCTCTCATTTATCAAACTAGAGTAAGGCGATTAATAATGGTGCAATTAATAAAATAAGATTTACTTAAGATTTTTCCGATAAAATCTAAACATGAAATTTCATAGAAATGCAATATTATTTATTGTACTAAAACAGTTTGTTTTTTGTCTATTTAGTTTATTTAAAAATTTATACTACCTTGCGACTAGATACGAAAATGTTTGCCAGTGGCATCTACAACATTTTGTATGTAAGTCATTGAATATGTTATACCCGTGATTTTACTATCATTCATATTGAGAATAAATGAGCATATATTTTTTTCATTATTTAACATTGCAGATATTGAATAACTATATAAAAATTTCGTATAAATTCAATGCAAAATATAAAAGAAATATTAGTATAACAATATCATGTTAGTATTTCTTTTATCTTGGTGTTCGTTTTTTTTTTCTTCGACCTTTATTCTGCCTTCCCTTCTTTTTTTCTCTGTTGAATTTATTCTTTCTTCTTCTTTTTTTTCTTTCTATGTCAGCTCATGCTTTCGTATACGCAGTATTATTCTCTTCTTTTACTCTAGAGTTCTTTTCTTTTTTTTTTTTTGTCTCCATCCTATCGTTTCTCTTCTTGCATTCAAACTCAACATAGTTAATCATTCTTGCATCTACCATGTGAATTGACAACGAGTGTAAATAGCATCCGATGAACGAATGACTATGGTCGAGAATAATTCTTATTTTGACAACTATAATATGAGATCGTGAACAAAACGACAAGTAAGGTTTATATACTTGCTAATTGGATACCTATGTTTTTTTTTCTTTGGTTTGTGGATTTGTTCTCTATACGATAAATTGCAAGCATATGTAAGCAAATATTTGTCTGGGATTGACGATTATGATTATTGTGATGCCTTGTACTACGACTCATTGAAAAACGATTCAACCATTCTAATATGACATTCGAAATAAAGGAATGCGTGAGAATAACTTAAAACATTAAAGCCTTTTTTTTGCATAGAGGCTTCATTTAATAGTACTTGTTAAGAATTATACTTTCGTATATTTTTTAGTCATTACAGAAAATATAAGAAAGATGAATAAATTATTATTTTTTCTCTAAATCTACTATGGTATTAAAAAATCGATAAGAGTATAGTGATTACACATAAACATGTATTTTTCTTCTTCAATGCCAAATAAAAATAATAAATGCAAATATTATGAAATATATCTGATGTATTACATCTTTTCAACCAATCATTGCCTGTCTTCGTATGTTCTATCGAAATAATATTACAAAATATTGAAAATAAAACCAATGTTCATATGTATAGAAATATACTAATGAGGGAATTTTATTAGTCTCATGAGAAGAGCTTGGTAAGACTCGAAAAACCCTAAAAGAATTCGTATATCCATTGACTTCTGCAACTGAATGATGATTATTTTACTGAATTGTCAATCCAGCTTACTGAAAAATCAAATAAAAGGCTTTCAACCTTCAATTTCGTCCATAAACAGATCGAATAACTAGTAGAATATCCTGAGAGTTTCGAATGAAAAAAGAATGTTCCTTTTTCAAGATATTGAATTTCTAAAAAACTAATCGCTTACTTAGAAATTCAATATCTTGACAAAACATAATTTTTTTTTTCTCATCTGAAACTTTCGAGATATTCTACTAGTTATTCGATTTGTTTATAGGTAAAATTTTAGATTGAAATACTATTATTTGGCTTTTCAGTAAGCTGAATCGAGAATTTAGTAATATTGTCATGAGTTTTCAGGAAAATTTTCTCTACAAAAGAGGATAAACTTTCGATAGCGGATAAATTTTCA
>CAJNOL010000248.1:89291-155968 GCA_905250125.1 Rotaria sordida
TAGTTGTCAAGCAGCACATATACTTCCGTGATAAATGAATTATTTTATATTATTTCATTTTATTTATTGAGCAAATGATCAAATTTATTTGTTTATTTGTTTATTTGTTTTTGTTTTGTTATAAGAATGTTTTTATCATATATTGATTTTCAAGTTAGGAGAATATTAATTAACAGTACCGAGTTTCTTTATGTTATTTTGTTATATGTAATAAAATTATTTGTGATAATATTCAATATAAATAAATTAAATTTACTATATTGATTTATGTAATATTAGGTCATACGGAGCAGATATGAATGTATACATTATTGAATTTTAGTCTATACTAATTTAGAATGAATGAATAAAAAAATGTTGATAAAAACCAAAAAAAAAGAAAAATAACATTATATTTTCTATTGAAAAAAATATATATAAACAGCAGTATTTATTAATTAATTAAATAACAATATTTGAAAAGAGATATTTCATATTTTTTTTCTCTTGTTGTTCTCAATAATTGAATTGGTACCACTTGAAATTTTATCATCTATCAAGTGTATTTACTGACATTAGTCTAACTATAAAATTATATTTGTCATTGTTATCTTATTTTTATTTTCTAGACTATAGTGCAAATTTAGAATACATTGACATTCAATTTTATGGCAATACTATAGGAAGGAGTTATAATGTGCTATTACATAGAAGCACACACCATGTGTTAAAGTGTCTGATAATATGTGTCTATGCAACATAGAACAAATGCATTTAAAGACTGAAGCGGAAGAAAGGTAGCATATGCGCCGCCAGAGTGAAATTCCTGTTACATAAAACAGATAATGCAATACACATTAAATTAATTGATGAAAGCTGATCATATATCTATAGACTAAAGTAGATCTTGTTGTGTTACAATTTACCCTCTGCTTCTATTTTCTTGTGTTCTTTATTTAGAGCGTGAGTGTGAATCTACTATTCACCCACATTCATATCCACCTACATCAAATGAATATCGCTTGGTAGTCCTATTGCACACTATGCTTTTTATGTTAGAAAATATTGCATACAAGTAATAATTATCTCAAGAGAATATACGACTTCTAATAGGATTTCTGGTTTTTAGGGAAACTAACGAGAGATGTTTGAGCTAGGATTTGGAAGTCCTGTGTGACTTTCAGCTTAGGTCAAGAGTCACCAAAATTTCGCACTAAGCCGAAATGTCATATAACCTTTTTTAAAGTTGTTATATAAAAATTTTAATTAAAATCAATCAATTCTATATTTTGTATAATAATAGAATTTTTGTTACATGTAAAAATGACACGAATATATCGATGTTAAGCTAGGACGATATGAAACTCCTACAATAGATTTAGAACGATCGAAAAAGTTTTACATATCGATTTTAGGATTTGAGTAAAGTTGAAAGTATCTATGTATATATTTCCGAGCAGTCTCATTCATGTATCGTTTCGATAAGTCCTAATCGTCAAGATTTCGAACTTATCTAAATCCGTCATGGTAACTTCTCATCGTAATAGCTTTACATTGATTCTACGATGACCAGACAATTCATCGCTGAGGGTGTGAATTTTGATGTTAGTGAGGATGTTTTGTATACCAATTGTCCTAGCACTGATGTAAATTGATTTATGTTCGATTAAAAAGTCTAATTAAGGAATTATATAAATATTCTTATTGTTTTAATGTCGAGAATCATTTTTAGATTTAGTATTTACGGACTAGAAAATTTTAAACTTTTGATGAACATGAAATGCGTTTCAATTCATATTGTCTATATATTTTTATTCATCTCTTCACTAACATGAATTGTGTATCATGTAAACTCTACTATAACCGAATTCATATTTTTATCTTTAAAAAAATTGGATATTATTCGAACTAAATTATTCCATTGTTATATATTTATCTGATCGATTGAAAAACATCGAACAACTATGATTGTTTATCTTTAAAAAAACAAACAAAAGAGATACACAAATAAATATTCAAAATTTAAAAGTATATTAATGTTAAAAGTACGGATATGATAATATAGAACAAAGATGTCGATAAAATATTTGTATTATTCGAATAAACAGAATGAATATTACCATCGCCACCACCGCTTTCGTTTATTGAATTTGTATCATTATATAATTTCTTAGGTAGTTCAGTTGCATCAGAAAATGTCTTCCATTTATCTTGACGTACATTTCGAAAAGCTATTTCAAATCGACTATTATTATTTTTACCACCTGGAACAATACGTATGAAAATCATTTTAATTCTATCAGGATATTTTCGAGCAATTTCTCCATAAATCTAAATAATAATTATATATTAAGATTTTTATTTTTTAAATTTATTATTTCTTACTTCTGGATCAAGTTCACCTGAATCACCGACCATAACAAATTTTTGTTTTATTGAAGCATAGGTAAGAATATTTTCTATTACACTTATTTTATGTTTTCGTGATGCATCATGTTTAACAAAATCAATGATACTATTAATTAGATTGAGTTTATCCGAATCAGCCAACTTTAAATGACGCATATCTATAAATAAAAGAATTTTATCATCTCTTATTTGTCTATTAAATTAATATTCATATACGAAATGAACCACCAGGAAAATTTTCTTTATTAAGAAATGTTTGTGTTGCATAATATAATTGTGAAGGCATTGCACTAACATAATGTATTGAGCATTGATCTGAAGATTCCCATGAACGATAAGCTTGAGACATACCTAAAAATATATATTCAAACTAATCGAATTTATCTTCACTCTGTATTTGAATGATAATGAAACAGAACTTCACTTTTCTCTATTGATTAGACATATTTGTCTACACTGAACATTTGAGAAAATATTGATTAATAATCCTGGTAAAATTGAACTATTGATAGTTACTTAGAGTGACGTGCAAAATTGATCATATATCAAAACAAATGATCTAATTTTTTCAATATCTCAAGATGATTTTAATATAGAGAGTTGCAGTTTTCATTAAAACGTATCCATGTTTTCCTAGTTCATCTGTTCAAAATGTCACCTCTAGAGTCCATCGGGCTCAAGAATTTTTGGGCCCGAACTCGGACCAAACCGATCAAAATTATTGCATTCTGACTCAATTGATTGATCTTTTGTGTGTAGAATTTATCGAGTTCAAGAATTTCTGGACCCGAGCTCTACCAGGATCCTATGGGTTCTAATCAGCTTTCTATGTCATATATTTACTATGGTAGACTAGAAATACTAAAAATGATATCGTTAGATTTTGTTTAAAATTGATCATGCACCTAACGAAAAATCGCTTGTCTTTCAATTGAAACATTTAAATAAAACTTTTATACCAAATTCTACAAGATAAAAATGTTAAACACAATGTCACTTCTATAATGTTAATTAATGAAAGATTGCTTTATTCTATCTATTTTGTAACACATTTCTTCACTCATCATTCTACTTAATCCTCTAGCAATGCAATAAGAAAATAGTTCATATATTATAACGAGATGTTATTGATACGGGGTCGTTGATTGTATATCAACAACATCTGTCGCAGTCTATGATGGTCTATTTCTAGTCGAGCATATACATCGAGAGCTAATATTTCGAGAAGATCAACTATAAAAATATGACTACATTTTGAGATGAAAACTTTAATTCTTTATATATTAGAAAAATTGAATAGAAATTTTGAATTGAAAAAAAAAAAAGCTGACCTGGTACTGCTTGAAATGGTTTTCTAAATGTATTAATCATTAATTTTGTTTTAAATGGAACTTCAGATATTTTAATAGTATCATCAATATCCGAAATAATTAAACATCCAATACGATTTTTATTTTTCATTAAATAAATAATACCTTCATATGCATTTTGTTGATTATCATTATCAAAAGCAGTATATTTTAATTCTTGTTTTTGTATATTTAATCCATTTAATGAATCTACAATAATATCTTTATAAAAACGACCATTTTTATCAGTTGATACAATTTCAGAAATAGAATCAGTTAATTTTAATTTTATTTTATGATCTGTAACATCAGTAACAAAAAATGGTTCTATACGTTCTTGTTCAATTTCTTCATTAGATGTTGAACTACTATCCAAAACACTTAGTGCTGCTTGAAGAGTAGTTTTAATAATAATTTTGATGAAACCTAAACTTCAAAAAAAAACAAAAGAAAAGTTAAATTTATCACTACTTAAAATTTAGAAACTTTACCTGAATCTACTGGTTTATAATACCATCCATTCAATATGAAAGTAAATTTACCAGGTTTATCATTCATTTCATAACCAATACTTGGAATAAGCATAAATTTTTTTTTAGGATTTCCACTGCTGTCAGTATCATTTTTATTTGTAGTAAACGGATTCTTATCTTGAAATAGATGACTTATTTTAATACTATCAACAAAAAATATGATAAAGATTAAACGTAATATACAATACATTGTTTTTATTATATAGAAATTCAAACGAATGAAAAGAAAAAAAAATCTACGAAATTGCCTTAGCAACTAATAATAAAAGATAATCAATATTTTGAATATTCTATTCCATACTTTTTAATATTCATAGTTATATTCGTATGTTTCTTATGATAATTTACAACGATCTAAATTAATTTTATATTAGAGTTGTAAAACAAATCGAAGAAATTCCAAGGAAGGAATGATACTTAGAATAACATGCAAGGACATTTGACAATCAATTTTCGCAATAGTACGAACACAAAATTTACTATTCCATTGTTTTAAATCTAAGTTCTTCTGTCACTCAATGTAAATCCTACAACACTAAACTAATATTCACTTCAAGCATTTATGATTGGAATCGTGTGATTTTGTTAAAGTACTCTTGCATAATAAGACGATGTATTAACATCTGAATTCCAAACTATAAAAATCAGATCGGCAGCTCTAGTTCGAATGGATCTTAACTTCATTCACATCCGCCTACTCTAATGATCATGTGATGAGCTTCAGTTTTATAAATAGTAACTTTTTTTTTCCGTGTCTACATAATATAGCAGATAAATAGTTACTCTACATTAAGATCCACAACGTTTAGCTTTGTTGTATCTATAATAAACTGTTCTCTTATTTTCTGTATAGTTCGATTAATGTTTTGTTCATCCGTTTCTAATTGATGCTTCTACTTCATTAACATTATAAAATGTAACTTTGTTAACCTAATATTTTGTTATCGTCCATCTTTTTTTCTCGTAGACTCTAAACTGCAGTCGAAGACAAGGATAGAAACAAAGAGCACCTACATGTATGTCGTACATAGCATTTGTACTATATGAAGAGCTGCCATGATCGAATTACGCTGTTGTTCCACAGATATTCATAAGACACTGTGTGCAAACTTTGGTATTATCAGTCATAGAATGACCCTGGACATGTCATTAACGGCTGTTTGTCTCGGATCACTAGTCTGATAGTATACTGCCTATGCTATCATATACACTTGCTCTTGTAGCTATTATGTGGTTAGTGTATATGGAGAGCTCAAGCAATTGAGTGCCAGAACTCTATGTCAGATTGGCTTCCCATCTAGAGCTACAGCTAGTACTAGTTGTAGGAAAGATGTTGAGCTACTGAATCGGTGATTAGGCAGCTTTCCATATTGCATGGTAGGGATGTTCTTTCTTCTTGTACTACATAGTATAGAGAAACAGATAAGAAAAACAGGTGAATTTGTATACTACTGACATCTATCTTAGTTCTTCTTTAAATGGTTGAATACGAACTAAACAGGAAGTTGTTATTGATTTTAAATGTTCACATAAGATGTTACAACAAATGTCAATTATTTAATATCAATCATTTAAATGGCTTGTCGTTTATCTCTTCACATTTGTTGGTATCCACGAACTATTATATATCAACAATTTTTTCTTCGTTCATCATTTTCTACCATACCAAGTGCAGATAATGTAACACAATCCCATCGATCAGCTTCTCGTTTTTCCGTTAAAATTGCTCGATTTCTTTTTTCCAAAAATCGTCTTAAACCATATGCACGTTTATCTACTCATCCACATTATACAAAAACAGAAAGTCCTGGTGATATTCATGAGTTAGCACGTGATTTTATTCTTTCACTCGAACCAGGTCAGTAAAAATTTAAAAAAAAAAAAAAAGATCTATTTGAATATATATGTATTCAAGAACATCGACGAATTCTTTCCAATGAATTAATTGAATTAGAAAAATTATCAACAGCAACAACTGGTACAATACCAGTTCTTTCTTCACAATTAGCTATTAGTAAAAATAATTTATTTGTCTATTTTCAAATTGTTTGTTTTTTTTTAGTTTTTCTTGAAACTGGACTTCCATATATTGGTTTTGGTTTTGTTGATAATTTTGTTATGCTTGTTGCTGTAAGTGAAAATTCCTATTCGATGAAAAAAAAAATAACTTCATTTTATTTAGGGCGAAACAATTGAAACATTTTTTGGTGTTGCTTTTTGTCTTTCTACAATGGGAGGTAATAGAAATAAACAAAACAATATATATATATATATAATAAACTTTTAATAGCCGCCGCTTTGGGAAATGCGGTCAGTGATGTAATGGGCGTTGGGTAAATAACTGAACATTGCTCTTGAAAAGAATATTAATAAATTTTCTTCTTTTGATTTAGTCTTGCTGACCGTATTGAACGAACATGTGGACGATTTTTAGGTATGTTTGGAGTTAAACAACCTAAATTAACGTCTGATCAATGGGGACAACGATCAGTACAGATAACTCAATTGATGGTAAAATTATTGAAAAATTTCTTCGTATATATAATTATTTTGTATTTCTAGTCGAAAGTTATTTGTATTTTTGTTGGTAAGTATGAATAATATTTTGTTTTTGTTTTTTTTTTGTATTAAAATTTATATATCTTTTCTTTTTGAATAGGTTGTTTATTAGGTATAAATTATTTATATTTATCTTTTGTTTTGTTTAATATTTATTTTTAATTATAAATAGGAATGTGTCCATTACTCTTTCGTAATACTTCTTCTACCAATAAAAAACAGTCGACAGACAAAAACGAATAATTAATTTATTAATGATTTATATAATCAGACTTAGGAATTACTTTTACTGTTAGTTTCTAATAGAAAAAAAATGTCATTTTCTCTTTTTTTTCTTTTTTGTATTTATAAAAATAAGAAAAATATTTATTTTTAATAATTAACTAACATTAATTTTTTTTTTACTTCGAGATATGAATCTTCTTCGTACATGTTATTTAACAACACGTTTAAGTCATTCATTCATACATTCTTTTATTCGTCAAACACATATAGAAGCATCAACAGAACAATCACCAATATGGATTCAACCAAAAAATGAACCTATTGAAACTAAACGTCGTCGTCTTCTTTATCAAAGTCGAAAACGTGGTATGCTAGAAAATGATCTTTTACTTAGTAATTTTGCTTCAATTTATTTATCAAAACTGAATGAATATGATCTTGATTTATATGATAAATTAATAAATACACCATCAAATGATTGGGATTTATATTATATGGCTATAGGAAGAATAGATACACCGGAAGAATATCAACATCATATTATGGATTTACTTAAAAATTTTGTTAAAAATGAACAAAAACAAACACGTCATCGACAACCAAATGTAGTACCTGTTTAAAGAAAACAAAAAATAATCTAAATTAACTTTATGATATTTTTTTTTTTGAGACTATTTAATAAATGTTTTATAGTAGCAACAAAATATAATTGTAATGTTTTATTAATTTTAACCCTTTCTTGCTGAATGTCACTTATAAGTGTCATTTTTCAGGTTGTTGAAGAAGGATCAGCACTTATTGCAATAAATGTAAAGTTTGACTTTGTTATGCTGAAACTAATTATTTCCAATTATACCATTGACTGGAAGAATAGATCTTTCCAACTCAATTTATATACCACAACAAATAATGATTTATGAAGTAAATGTAATTATCGTATGCTTACGATAATATTATCATAGTATTCATTCTGTTGTAACTTTCATAGGTTTTTCTATACAATAAAAACTATCGAACATTCAATAAGGTCAACTATATCAGCATTTAAGTGATGTGATTCCAACTTTTTTTGTGCATATTATCAGACGAATTTCAGTCTCAGACCTTAAACTTTAGTCACAGACAAGAAAAAGTTAATAAAATATTCATCTTATGATAAAGAACTTTTTTCATATTGTTTCATTAAATCAAAAATTTGTTAATTTCAAAAAGTAAAATTTCTTTTTATTGATCTAGTCTGGTTTACAATGTCTGCATATCATACCGATTGCTATTTTTAATTTTACAAATACGTTGAATTCTAGAACTCTCTATTAATATTTCAGTTGTTTACTTAATTTATTTTCCAATAGCAAATTAAAACAAAGAGATAATCATCATAAAAATTTTTCATACGAGAAAGTCTTGAATTAATACAATATTTTTGATAGTACTAATTCTACTTTATGTAATCGAAAAAAAATGTAATCATGATAACAAAAATAATATATGATTAAACATACAACGAAAAGATAAAAGCAAATATAGAGAATAAATGATACTTATAATAACAGGGAAGAACATTGACATAATCTAAGTTCTTCTGTCAATCAATGTAAATTCTACAACAATAAATTGACGTTCGGTTTAAGCATTTATTGCTGGATTTGAATGAATTTATTAAAGTACTCTCGAATAGTAAAACAATACGTCAACATTTGAGTTTCAAACCATTAGAGCTAGATTAACAATTTTGACTTGGCAGACAGTTCTGATTGTAGTCATGTAGAATTCAAAATCTTTCTTTAATTCATTAATCACTGCATATAAGTTTGGATTGAACGTGCCAATATTTGCATTAAAGTGTTGGTATGAGCCATCCTATGCGGATGTATATGTGTCCAAGTAGTGAAAATTACATAAAGCTCGGCGATAATGCTTATTAACCACAATACTATATTAAGAAAAACTTGTCGAGAAATATGCTAACCTAATTGAATTTTTTCTGAAATACTTTGATTTTTATTGATTTCAAGAGATTAAAAAGTATTTACCTTTCCTTCGCATTCGACGACAGGAACAGTATGTATTATAGAGTAGCTGACTAATTTCAGTTCTAGAAAATAAATCAAAATATCGTCGACACTTACATTGCCAAAGATGAATTATTAATCAAATTCGAGCGATGACATTCATATTAGAGCAGTTAAATAAGCTATAGATAAATATTAGGCTCAGGCACAGATGTGGTTGAACACATTATCGACACCTAATCCATTGTGTATATAGAGATGAGCATAGGTTGTGATTGCACGGCGCACTCCCACGCCTCGACACTGATAGAAGGGTGGATATGGGGTAGCGTTTGAGATGACTGAGGTTTTTGGTCATTTTTTGTAATGTCTTGCAGAAATGAGTGATTTCAAAACGATTTCATCGTATGCAATATTGGAGAAAAAGACGTCTCTCTGGTCTTCTCTTTCGATTGGTAACAACCGCAGGTGTCTCGTTATTTGCGTTCTTGAGTTATCCAAAAAACAGTAGAGCGCACTATATTTTGAAATGAGCAAAAGAGCCAAGTCTGCAATCGATACGAAATATTGATCTAGTAACACGTCCAATTCACTCGAAGGAACAAAGAAATTACAGATGGCGTTCGAAAATAGTCTAATGATTCACCAATGTTTACAGGAAGAGGTGCAACTATAGTCGTTACTTAGAAAATGGTATTGCTCAGACGATTACACAGACTTTCGAAAACAATCAAATAAGGGTGAATAAGTTCATTTAACTCTTTTGAAAAAAATTAACTTTTTCAATGTCGGAAAACGATAACAAGAGTGGAACATCGACTGAATCTCGAGAAGAAGTCAAAGGATTAGTGGGACCAGCAATGACATCAACTGATGCGCCTCGTACGAAAAATATTTCTCAGTCGCATGCTGGTGGCGGTGCTGAACGATTGGGTCCAACTGCTGGATTGGGTACGAATACAGGTGCCGGTGGTCTAACAACGATCACATCCGATCAACAGGATAAGCATCATGTTACTGATGATTTGAAAAAGTAATTTTATTTTTTGTAACGCAGTTTTTTTAATATATTCAAGCAATATCAGCCAAAGAAAGTACATAAAAGAATAAATGTTCTGAAGTAGCATTTTGCCAGAGGCCAAACAGTTATATCAGCTCTCGATGTACCTTATAGCGCAAGCAACTGCAGACTATTTGTTTCCTCTCTATTGTTGATTTACATGTTAAAGAACTCCAACAATGAATATTATTCAATTTCAATTTTCCGTCATTGATTCACTTTATGCAAGTTAAAGATCTAATTCATACAAATAATAAAAATTTTCATTTTTGACTAGATGTTGTATTTATTGAAATTCTAATAACTGTTTCACATATATCTGTTACATATATAAATACTAGAAATATTTGTATAAATCAAATATGATAGAAAAAAATAAACAAGAAAAATCTATTTAAGTGAACGAATATAATAAATAAAATGGAGATTTTGATGAATAAATATTATTAATATGTGCATGACGTTCAACTAATATATTACTATTTGTTGTCACCGTCGATGGATGTTTATAAAAAGTTAAATGATGATGATGATGATTAGACTAGAAAAAAAAACAGAATAAAGATATTTTTATTTTTCTATAATGATATCATATATGAATAGAACGTCCATCTCCAGTAGAACACATTGTACTTGGTAAATATTCTTTATCACCAGTTATTGATGAGCCTGTTAATGTTACACCTTCATCACTATTATCATTATCTAAAAGTAAAAAAAAAACATATTATAATAGTTGTGTTTTATTTTTGACCTTCGAGAATGTTTAGCAACTAATGAAAGAATATCCTCAAAGTGTCCAATGAATTTCTAATCAAGATTATACTCATATGATAGACTATGATGAACAACATCAAAGTCTAAGATAGTTCGATTTGAAACTTGTACAAATAAAACAACAAGTTTACCATGAAAGTTTCATTACTTTTAGTGCTTTACATCCGATCAAAGACATACAAAAATCAGTGACATTTTTTTCCAATGAACTAATATCCTTCAGAACTTTATTTGTGTAAAGTTTCAAGTCAAAATTCGATTTTCATCGTGACTTGAGAAGAACTACAGGCTCAGACAACCGAATTATTTTAGATTTTGACACTACCAGAAAACAAGATTTTTTTTACTAGACAAAAACAAAGGAATTCTTTACTCAAAAATCAGAGTTTTTTTTTTGTTTTAGAAAAACCTTTGGCTTTCTATTGGACCTAATAAAATTTTTCTTACTGAAAAGAAAGTTATAATATCATGTAAATATACGAAAGAATTAGAGAGTTTATTCATATATTCGAAATGAATTAAAAGCATAAAAACATACTTTTATGTTTACAATATTCTCGTTGTTGTTTTTCATTAATTATAATATTTAATTCATGTTCATCTTTAAATAGAACAGACATAGCTTCCATATTTAAAGCACAAACACCACGCATAAAAGCTTTTTTAAGATATTTATCATGTGGTTTTTTATCAAATTTTAATCGATTTATTTCTTCATTTGCATTTAATAATTGTAATTCTAATTGTTTATATTTCATTTCATATTTATGATATAATTCATTAAGAATAATTTTCGATTTTTTTTTACATATTAATTCAAAATGTTTTTTCCATTCTCGTTCAATCATATATTTCCAATTGATGAATACTTTCTAGATAGAAGAATATTAATTAATATAAATCTAAGAAAACAAAAATAATCTATACTCTTTTTATCTTTTCTTCATAAAAATGTTTAGCTAATAATAATAAATATTTTTGTTGTCTTTTTTCAATATAAAATATACGCCATTGATAATAATGATAATAAAGAATAGTTTTATTTTGAAATAAATCTAATGATTTATCAAGATTTTTTTCTATTTGATTTTTTTGATCAATTATATATTCATAATGTATTAATATTTCACGCATATTTTTTATATCTTGATTTAAATGAATATATTCTTTTATTTGACTAAAAATAAAATTAAATATTTATTTCATTTTTGTTTTTTTTTTATTTTATTTTAATTTACATTTCTTTTTCATATAAAATATTTCGTTGAGCTTCTTCATAAAATTGTAAACGTAATTTATCAAATTCATTCTTTAAAAAATATACAAATCATTAAATAAGAACAAAAACAAAAAAAAAACAAATGATAAAAGTTTTACTATGAGATTTTTTTTCATGACTAAATACCAATGATCCATTTTTTCAGTTATTAATTCTGAACAATGAAGACGATGATGAACTTCTTCTGATAATATTTGTTTTTCTTGATTTTCTATTGTTAAATAAATCAATCGAAATAATTTATTTGTGTCTTCTTTTATTGCAGACAGTTTTCTTTAATTGAAGGAAAACAAGCGAAAAATACATATAGTAAAATGATCAGTGTATATATATAGTGCGATTTAAAAAAGAAATTAATCCAATATTTTGAAGATATTTTATTTTTTCGTTCATTTTGAAATTTAGTTGATCTTATCGAAATTCGACTAAAAAAACTAACAACCATATCGAAGGATACCATAAGTTCTTTTTGTTATCGATATATAAAGATATTCGATACAACTGATCTTGATTATGAACCTAAGAAAAATTAGATATTATGATGTGATCCGAAAAAAGTTATATGGGAAGGACTCAACTCTTCCTGGTCATGTCGGTAGAGCGAACGAAAATTCTCTCCTAATATTTCTACAGTATGATTCAAGTCGAAAAACTGATCCGTTTGGTTACGAGCATTACTCCGAAGTTTATTTATTTCTCACCATTATTAGATTTTATTATATCAATATGATGTGTTCTTGGACTATTTAAATCAATAAAATCAGTAACGAGTTGTCTAGTTTGATTACTTGGAAGATTATCAGTAGGAAGAATAATATTTCGTTGTAATACATCATCATTTTCATTCTAAATCAAAAAAAAAAGTTACATAAGTCAAATTATCCTATAACAAACCGTTAATTGTGATGCTATAAAAGATCTAGATAGATTGAAATTAACTGACATTTTATTTATCTTAAAAAAAAAAAAAATACATCTAAAACAATAAACAAAGATATTAAGTTTTGATTTCTTTTTTTTTATTTTAGTCTTCTAACAAAAAAAAAACAAACAACAACAACAATTAAGGTTCATCAGGTGGTGGTGGTGGTTGATCTTTTTGTGTATCATATGAATGTAATGCATGTAAAAGTTTTTTTTCTATTTTATTTAATGCTCGAATTGTTAATACCAATGTTGTATGTTTTAATATACTATAAACATTCAAACCTAAAATATGATTGAAAAACTAAAATTAAAATACAAAAATTCTATTTACCATAAACAGGCATCAATGTAAATCCTTCAGTTTTAGCACATGCAAACATAATATTATGTGGCATAATATCCGTACTATTATAATAAATAATTAGATAATTATTATTATTTATTTAATAACATACTCATCAACAAATAGTATCGATGGTCCCCAAAAACGATCTTCACTTAATTCTTGAAGGTACTATAAAACAAAAACAAAAAAAAATAATATTAAAATAAGAAACAGAATATTCATACTGTTGGTTGATGAGTTGGTAAATCAAATGAATCAACAAAATGTACATCATTCTATGAGAAAAAAAAATAGATTTAATAACAAAAAAAAAAGCTTTTTTTAATTAAATCTACTTGATGTAATTTAACAGTTAATGCTGTACAAAGACCTTCAATACGTTTTTCTTTTGGAAGAACATAAAAAAATGATGTTGGACCTTTTGGTCCATTAACTTTATAACCACCTTTCCATTGAGGACCATAACGTGATTTATGTCGTGCTCGACCAGTTCCTTTTTGTGGCCAAGGTTTTGCTCTCATATTTGGATATTCATGATGTGGTGGTGTATATGCCCAATCCTTTATTTTAGGAAAAAAAAAAAACAAAACAAAACATGATAATAATATTATTAAATAATTTTACTTACAATTGTTTTGTAAGTTTTTTGCCATTCAATATTTTCATAGAGAATATCTAATCTATAATTAAAATATAAATAAAGATAAATAATTAATTAAAAAAATTTACCTTGGTGAAGTTTGCCAAATCGATGGATGTAAATCAACAATACCTAATTTTTCATCACGTTTTTGTCCTAATGTTTCAAGCCAAGCTTGTAATGATGGATAACGTATATGAGGATATTCAAGTTGTCGACTAACAATTAATGGAAGTTGTTGAGGAATAGAATTTGTTGATGATTCAGCTTAAAATATATCAACATCATCATCATTTTATTAAATAAAATTTCAATAAAAAAAAAAGAAATTAACATACGAGAAAAAGTTGATGATTGTGAAGAACTTTCAAAATATCGAATAGATCGAACAATCGCACAATATCGAAAAATCTAAGATAAATTTATTTACAATTCTTCCAAGCAAAAAACAAAAACAACGAAATTACCTTGGTTAGAGATAAAGACTTGATCATTATTGATATTTAGCAATAGAATTTACTACTGAAAATTATGAATTACATATACTAATTCTCTATTGGTACTTGTCAGATTGCTTTTTTTTTCGATAGAGGACGTAATAGTTCTATTAATGAATATACATAAAAATTTAACATGATGTTTTCAAATTTATTTCTATCCCTTGCTATATTTATTTGAAAGTTATACTAACATTAGTAATGTTACATATAATAAGATTGAAATTTCACTAAGATAAAAAATAATAAAACATTATAGGATGTTTATCATCAATAGAGTCCATCGGATTCAAAGATTCTTGGACCCGATAGGCTTTAATCACCAATGAACCAGTGACGAAGACGGGGCTCACACTCCGTAGCCCAAATATCTGGCTTCTCCACTGCAATGAATTCGTGCAAAATTGTTTACAATCTCCCAAACTGTATTAAGTGACGATTAGAGCACAGTGGGTCGGTGTATATGCCTTCTTTCGACTTCATGGAGGCGGACTGAGCTCCCCTACAAGTTTTTTTTTCCATCTTTGCATTACTAACTGTTGTACTTTAATAATAAAAGCTTGCTTGTTGAAATTGAAAAGATATTAGTACTAAACAAAGATATATATAGTTTTATGAAATGATGAATTTCTTTGCAATGTTAAGTACTACTTGACACAAATGTTCATTTTGACGATAACAGTTAATTAAAACCAAAAGTCAAAATTTATTTTGTCGATTTTAATTATTTTTTTTCTTTAACTATAAATCTTCAAGTCAGCAATAAAATTTTTAATATTAAATTCTTTAATAGTGTTATAAAAACCTATTAATTAAAATATATTAATCAGTTTTCTATAGATAATTTATATACAATATAAAATTTAATATCGTCGAATGAGCGTCCTTAGGCCATCTTTACCTGACAGTATTAGCAATTCAATAATAATCGAACTAATGCTGTTTGGTAAGATGAAATTCAGCTGCTCTTTAAATTTAAAAAAAAAAAAAAAATGAAAATATCTAAGATTTCTTCATATATATATACTTACGTTACTCATATTATATTGAATGATGAATACTAAAGAAAAAAGTTGTCTATTTATACAAAAATTTACTATTGACCAACATTCTCTCTCTCTCGTCCTTTTCTTTTTTCGTACGATGATAAAGGGCGTACTCTGTACGAATTATATTGACGAAGGATTATCGTTGATATAGGCACGAGTTCATCCGCCCTATCTAACGATTGGATCATTCGTGTTCAATCTTTCGATCCTTTTCCTAATATATATACAACAGACAGAGACAAACGGCACGTGTAATTAGTTTGTCAATTAGGTGATGGGTATTAGATATTGACATTTGTTTGTGTGTACATATACACGGATGTCGAAAAGAATATCCTGTTTACAAAGATGTCACATATACGTTATATTTACTTGTAAGAATAAGATAATAATTATTTGCTAAAAAACAAAAAAAAGAGGTTTTTTGTTTTGTTAGAAGTAAACTAAATATAATCTTAATTATATTAAAGAATTAGTATATTGTATTTTTAAAAATAATTTTATAAAATATAATGTAAAAACAAAAGTAAATATTTCATCAAAATTATAAAAAATTACATTAGATACAAAAAAAAAAAAAAGAACAATTCAGTATAAATCATAACTATTACATCTTTTTCGATTTTTGTGCCAAAACAAAAAAAAAGTATCAAATAAAGATTGTCCCAATCATTTAGATGTATAATCTGTGAATCAATAATTCTTTTCTATCCATTGAATATATTAAATCTAGAATGACAATATTTTTTCATCATTCATTTCATATTATTATACTGACGACAATATCACGCTTTGTAGTATTTTTCAATGATATTTTTAGAAAAAATGAGAAATGTCTTTTATTTCCTTTTTTGATTGTACATCTTAGAATCTTTGAAGGAGTCTCATCATTGTAACTAATTGCTTCTTTTGTTTTTTTTTTTATTTAAAAGACCGTGTCGTGATAAAGTCCTTTTTGTTTTGTATTAGACATTGTTCCTATTATATATAAAAGAGTACTTTTAAAATTTACATGCTATTTTTTGAGAGCTTTTCAGGACATTGAACTTTCTTTTTCTTCTCTTGAAAAAGTAACAAATTCTTTCATACTTATTAAAAATGCAAAAGAATATTAAGTCATTTTTATAAAGCAAATATATAACAAAAAAAGTTTTTATTACAAACTGATTGATATCAGTTAATATTCGATGTTTTAATTCGAAAAATATAGTTTGAATATTTTTACATCTTAATCTATATAAATAGTTATTATATATCATGGGCTTTTTTTTCTCTCAGTTGTTGGCCAAGTAAAGTTTGTATTCATAGTTTGAGAATGAAGAATATTTCGATAATTAATTAATCAAAATGTTTGTAATTTAGAAATTACGCTTGAAAAGAAATAATAATAAAAAAATCGCAACTCAATTGG
The DNA here is from genome assembly GCA_905250125.1 of Rotaria sordida. NCBI lineage: Eukaryota > Metazoa > Rotifera > Eurotatoria > Philodinida > Philodinidae > Rotaria > Rotaria sordida. The sequence continues at coordinate 106,344 of CAJNOL010000248.1, forward strand.
CAGTTAGTGATGCGCAGAACCTATCCGGAAATAACTTTTAACTCTGTCCGTGTTCCAGGATCATCTTGCTCATATCTACTAGCACTGTTTGCAAATTTAATAATTTTCTTAGAACTGATGATAGTATTAAAAATGAAATAAAACAACTGTGTTATAGCATTAGGTGATATGTGATCAAAGTCATTTGAATAGTTGAGATGTGCGAAAGAATAGTCGATAAATTAATTAGTATGATTTTATTTCACTAAATTTTGTGAACAGAATAGATATGTATAATGTGGTATATAGAATGTTTAAAGTAATATTAGGCATAGAAACTTCAAATATCTCGTAAGACGAAAGAACATATTGATGTGAATATTTTTTATTATAGAAATTGAATTAACTTCTTAAGATTTATGAAATTGACACTTAAGCTAAATTTCCTTTGACGACTTTTAAATATCAATTTACATTATATAAAATATTCAATTCAGTCTACTCATTTATCTTATTTAAGAAATATACGACATATTTAATTTATTATTTTTTAACAACTAAATCAAATTCCTGTTCAATTACATTTTTTTTTTGTACAAAAATTTCAAAATTATTTTCTTTAATCCACCAAATAAGTTTTCGAAATCTAAATGATTGAATAATTGTAAAACTTGTATTATTTGTTAAAAAAAAAAAGAAACAAAATACAATTACAATGTTGAAATCATAGTTGAAGAAAAAATAATATAAATAATTATCATTGAGAATTGCTTGTTTACATTGTCAATAAGATATAACATCAAAGAAAATATTCTAATTTTAGATTATATTTACTTGTTTCTTTTTTGTTTTCATTTTCCATACAAATTTATTATTTCCGTAATTTTGTTGTTTGCTGTTTATATATCACATCATAGTGCAAAAATTTACACATTAAAAAAAGAAAAGAATAGGACATTCTTTTTTTTTTCAATATAATTATTCGTCAATTATATTGGATTATCGATTTTTTTTTGTCATCATTAATTAATCTTCAATTTTATTTTAATAGAAAATATTAAATTATTAGTTTTTTTGACTTTACAATTGATCTTTTCATTCGCCTTCAGATTTATCCAGGGATTACTTTGACATGACAAGAATAAACAACTAAGACATATCAAATTGCTAATAACTATCAAGCTGTTAAACACGATCTCTGTGAAACAAAACAAAAAAGTGAATTAAAGAAATAAGGACACCAACATCGACAATTATCATTATCTTTTGAACAAGTATTGAAATTGATTTTCATATGAAATAGAAAATATTAATTACAATCACATGTTGACTATGACTTTTAGTAAATATTCCCGAATAAATCAATTTAATCGAATAGCTATTTGCCTATAATGATATGAAAGTATGAGGGTATTTTTTGGGTAATAACTGTCACAGTGTGAATTCAATCTATTTACTTCTATTGTTCATAATTAAATAAGCTTTGCATTACAAACATTTTCAATTTACTACATAAATATAAACAAAGCAAAAAATTTCGAATAGTTCTTTTTAAAACATTACTAATTCGAATAAAAAATTGTCTTAAGCATAACCGAAAAAATCATATATTATTAATTTTTTTGCATAGTACTATTTCATAATTGATTGAATTTATTATAACTTTTTTTTTTTCTAACAATCAATCATATTGACCATTTTAATGAAAAAGAAAAAGTCTATACTTTTACTCATGTATATCATTCTTAAATATTTCTTTGTTAAATATCATGTTTCAAGAGCACATTAGTTTTATCATATAAGTGATGGGTTTGCACAAAGATTCTATAATGTAATATACTCTAAAAGACTAAATGTTATGACGATTAGAAGAGAAGAAGAACGTCTATTAACAAACTAATGAATTCTAGCACGTCATGTTAGAGTACACAAATTTTCTCTTTTTCTGAAGTATAGGCGCACATGATCAATATTGTAGAAAAACGCACGCACGTTATGATAGCTGGTTATTATAAGCTGACAGTTGCTGAATATTGGTAATAGTTTCTTTTATTAATTTCATAGAGTTTGTTATAACTTTTTTTATATGATCTGTTAAATTATCCATATGTGATGGTTTAATAGAGCAGATAATAAAATATTTCAATAGAAATATTATTATACTTCTAATATGATATTTCAATGATTTTGCTTTATTAATATATTACAATTTAGACAAAAAACAAAATTTATATATATAATCAGAGGAAAGTTTAGTTTTTAAAAGTTATGACATAGACACATATTTCCGGATTTTTTTTTTTTATTCATTATTTGCACCTATTATTTGATTGTTGCATGACTGTTATTGACGTCAGTAAATATCGATGCATGACATGTTAGTGCAATCGGCAGGCCAATCACGATTTAACGCATGACATGAGACCAAATAATCTATGATTTTATTAGTCAAACTCAACTAACATATATATATAGTAGAATAACACACACAAAAAAGAAAAAGAATAAATTTATCTGATTATTAAAACATTTTGTAATTTTATGATCATATGGCTTTGTTTGTTGCTTATCTTTTATATTTTTTAGAAGGAAAAATTAAAAAATAAGATAAGTGAAAAAATTATAACAACATTTTTTTTATTATCGTGAACATCAGCATCTACAATGTTTCAACAAAGGTCAAACAAATCAGATTTATGCTTGTACGTATTTTTCGAAAAACAAAAGAAAACCCATGTTTATATTGATGTCAATGAATACTATTTTGCTCATCAAAAACACAACAAAAAAAAACAATGACAGTTTATTTATAGTAGAAAACCTAAATCCTATCCTTTTTTTTCATTTCCTTTCTGTCATTTTCTTAAAGTACTAACAAGATAGACTAACAGTTAGCTTGTCAAGAATATTAACAACATAGGATCATATTAAACAGACAAGGATAGCTATCTATTCTCATTGGGTCGGTTTCTTTTCTCTGTTTCTTTTCTTTTCTTATTTCTTCTATTCTTTTCCCTCATTTACACACAAATCAAACTTAGATTCTTTCGTTTTCTATATAAACTATTTCGATTCATATGACTAATACATCTACTTAGATATTTATATTTCTTATGACTAGTATATAGCAGAAGAAAATTTTCTTCTTTTTGTTTTTTTTTTGCTGTTTCTTCATACCCTTCGATCGAATTACAATATAATACTGCTTTTATAACATTTACTTATTGACTATCCATTATTCAATACATAATGCAGGTTACAAGCAGGTAGATTCTTATTTCTTATATATGATTAATAAATGATTAAAATGAAATTTTCTTATAACATATATATATATATCTTTAAAGGGATATTTTTTTAAGGAAAAGTAGTTGTGGTGATTTACAAAGTCGTCTTAAAGTTCGAAAAGTATTAGGTGTTGGAGATACAGCAGGTTCAAAAATAAGTCAAATACTTGGACATTCAGATCATTTAATTTTTCAATTACCACCTAAATTAGCTACTTGGCTTCTTTTAACAACAACATTATTTTGTTGTTTTACTGTAATGGTAATAATAATAATAATAAATTATTAATCATGTATGATTTCGTTTTTGTTTTTTGAATAGGGTCTACTTTGGCCATCTTGTTTACGATTTATATTACTTGGTAATTTTGAATCAACATTACATCTTGCTACATCTTATGCTTGTATGTTATATTTTATTTATTTTTTAATATTTTTTTTTTTTTTTGTATAAATAATATTTAGTTTTGGCAACAATACTTGGTTTAACACTTCGATCGGGAGATAAAATTTCTTTACAACTTGTTCTTTTTTCTCTTACTTTATTTCATTCATTATCTTTTTGTAGTAAGTTTTATTTATTTATTTATTTATTTTTTATTTTTAAACATAAAAAAAATATTTCTTTTAGTTTCTCTATGGTTTCTTAAAACAAGTGATACAAAAATAAAATCAATGATATCACTTATTTTTCATTTATTTTGTCTATTGATAAATGCACATTTTTATCTAACAATTATTCGATCTGTATCATTATTTCGATTATATTATAAACCAAAAGCATTTTTTTCTTCAATATTATCATTTCCATCAACACCTGAAAACATTGGACATGATTCTTCTTAAAAACAAAAAAAAAACTGTATATATATATATATTATTCATTCATGTTTCATTATTGTTTTTACAATTAAAAGAAACAATCTATTAATGTTTTCTTCTTCTTTTCTTTAAACAGAAATTCACATAGAAGAAAGATTTCCATGTTTATAATATATATATATATATATATATATAATGAATTTTTTCATTTTAATTTCTACTTAATTTATTATGATGCTCAACTTTTTCTATAATAGAAAATAAATGTGCCAATTATATTATATTAGAAAATGATGGTATGAATATTGATAGAATAATATCTTTATCCAACACAATTGATATACATGAAAATAGACAATAATAAGAAAGTACCACTTACGATGGAATTTTCCCAACGGTCATATCGCTTTTGAGTCGAGCGTATGCGCATCATGTAGACCCTAATGATCTACGAATACTCTGAAGAAAGTTCGTGCCGCTTGCTTATTATTGCCGAGATATTGCATTTTTATTGTATGTTTAAGAAAAAAAAGCTGTGGCCCCTCCCCCATAGAAACACTAAGTTTCGAATTTTAACTTGAAACTTTGAATAGAGATAGGTCTCAATGAGATTAGTTTATTGTGAAAGTTTCAGATCTTTTCGTTGTTCCTATTTTAAGATACAGCTATGGTAAAATAACTTATATACACCAGTAGATTCCGATGTTCTTATTTCAGACTAGGAGCATTGAAAAGATTTGAAACTTTCACAATAAAATATTCTCATTGAGATCTGTCCCTGTACAAAGTTTCAAGTCGAAATTCGAAACTTAGCTTTTCTAGTGTTCCTGAGGGGATCACGGCTTTTTGCTTATACATACAGTAGAAATACAATATCTCGGCAGTAATAAGGTAGTGGCACAAACTTTTTTCGGAGTATTCATAGATCATTAGGGTCTACATGATATGCATACGTTCGACTCAAAAGCAATGTGACAGTTGGAAATGTTCCCTCATTAGTCTATTGTTATTTAATTGAATTATATACGATGGTATTGCAGTAACATGTGAATTAATGAAACAAAACTAGTAATAATTGCAGAAAATCCATGACAATCTCGATTAAAAAACAAAACAAAAAATGAATAGTCCAAATATATTTTTGCATGATAGAAAAGAATCTATGATTACTTTCAAAATAGTAGATTATTTTTTGTAAAATGTAATAGTTCATTTATTTCACTTTGATTATCTATGCAAAATAAATATTCCTACAATCATGAATTAAAATCTTTTTTTTTTTCATGATGTCATTTTGTTTATGATTTAAGGCTGACAATACAAAACAAACATACAAATATATGGTTATCTTCTATTATTATTCCATTATTGTTTCTATTGATATTGTGTTGCGGGAATAGGAAAAAAATTGACAAGATTAATCATATGATAAATTAATTCATATAGACAACTTGACTGACAGTTGTTCTTAACATATGATTGCATAAAAAGCATAAGACTTCAATCTATTTCTTTTCGATCTATTATGATACAATTAATATGTATTGATTAAAAATTTCTTAGAGTTCTAATGTAAAAGACTGATAATATTCAATCTCTAATGGATTCAATTACGAATAGGGAAAATTTTGTTTTTTTCATATTAGAACTCTTGAATGATGAATTATTTACTGATATATATCGCAGATAATTATTATTCATGAACTAAATAATAAATGAAATTGTAATTTTTGATTTAAAGATAATTTAATAATAGTAAATCGAAGGACAAAAAAAAAAGATCTAAATACATGACTTTTGTTTCCTAGACAGATGCTTCCATGACATTCACTTTTCTCCGACTGTTTATTTGAACTGTGAGCAATCAAACAAAATAAATAACCTCACCTTTACTTTGACATTAATCTTCGCCTTCACTTTACCGTCTGTCTTCTCAATATTATCAAAGCAACTGTTTTTTTCAACCATGAAAAGAAACATATGACAGACAACTATATGAAAGAAATGTAGTTAGTTAATGATTTGTCTCTTTGCATTAGCTATTTATATATGTTGAACATGTGTGTCGAATACAAAAATTATTAAAAAGCAGATTTATTTCGTTAATAGACATATTGAAGCAGCATGACCTTTGACATAGAAAGATTTGAACACGAACGGAAAGATCGAATTAGTGCAGAATAGTTTATTCATGATCTAATGAGTACCAATTATTCAATTTACTATTGCCATGCATTAGGATAATATATTGAAGTTTTGTATTTTACTACTTATAACTTCCGTACATAGACAAGATTACTTGATTCATTAGAAAATATGAATAAACGATAGACATTAAATCATGATGACCTTGTTCTATGTGACAAAGACTGATTAATAATAAAAAACTATAATGTTTTTATTATAGAAATATTCATGATAAAGAAAAATTCATGAACTATATTAATCCGATGTAGTGATCGGTGGCGGCAATCATGGATGGAACCAATCTGAGTAGTTCAGACTGGTACCAGGTCGATCGGTAACTGACACCGATTCCGTTTCAGATGGCGGCGGTAGCTGCAATTTTTTTTTTTTTTTTGATAAATTTTGAAATGAAAAAGACAGAAAACACTGATAGAGAACTTATTGACAAGAAACCAGAAGGCAATATCTACGAAAACTAATTTGAGATGTTGGAAATTTTTAAAAATTTGTGTATCATAACAGCGGTGGCTTACACCTTGAGTCAACGGATACAAAACAAAGCCGGTAAAAAGTATCGTATATCTTCGGGATAACTATCCAATGCCATCGATTAGAAAATCTCATTGAGAATATCCAAGTATAGTTAGATCGGATCCGGACCACACGTCATTATGACTGTATACAGTTCCAAATTCAATCATTAAAAAACTGTAACTTGCATGTAAAATACAATTATTTTTCTTGTCTATGTACCAATTAATCATAAAATTGATTCAAATAGATAATTGTTTACTACAATGAATGATTTATTTATTTTTTTTTCTAGTAGAGATAAAAATTAGCAAATGTAAATTTCACAATTCACAGAACTAAAATATTTCGCAAACGAACAACGTCATTTATTATTGTTTAGTACTCAAAATTATGTTTTTTTTTTAAGGTGAAAAAAAGAAATGAAAACAATATCACTGGTGTAGATTTTCGTTTTTTTTTTTTTATAAAAATTCTCTTTGTATAAATGAAATACGAAAAAAGAACTTTGAAATTTCCACTACCATCAAGAGTAGAAATCTATTAGCAAAAAAAAAAAAGAAAAAAAAAATCATCTGAATCAATAGAAAAAAAAAATAGAACCAACAATAACAAAGAGCACAAAAAAAAAAGAAAAAGAAAAAGAAGACAAGAAATCTCATCATACAGTTGATGAATTTGTCTTTCCATTAAACATTGATAAAGAACCATCTTTAAATCCAACAGCAAGCAATGGTCGATATTGATGAAATGATAAACATGATGTTTGAGCAAATTTTGAATTTTTTATATCAAAAAGTAAATCACCAAAACATGTTTTAAATTGTAAAGCATTTGCTGTTGCTAATGATAATACATTACCTGTTGAATGAATATCAGCTGCTGATATATGTTGTGATGTTTGTGGTACAGGTAATTCAGCACTAATACCTGTTTCAGTATCCCATCGTCTTAATTGTCCCATATTACTTATTGATAATAAACGATTATTTATATCAGATTTTAATGTAATTATAGATGAATGACGATTCAATGGTGTTGGTGATGGACTTATACCAATTGGATTTTCTCGTGAACGTGTATCAAAACAGCGTACTGTTCCATCACCCATACCAGCTGCACAATAACCATTTGAATCTGATACAAGACAATAAACACCACCAGATGTACCTGTATCCATTGTATATAAACGACGTTCACGTTCAACATCCCATAGAGATATATAATCAATATTAGAACTTGATGTATATATACGACATAATTGTTGATTCCAATCAACAACAAATTTTGCTTGTGATGTAGAAGTTGGATTAGATATTGAACGATGATGATGATGAGATGAATGAATATGAGTATATTGATCATATAAAGCTATCCATGATGAAATAAGACGTTGAGTAGATTCATCAAATATACGAATAGCACTTGTATCAGTTCCAACACAAATTAATGTTCGATCATGTGCATTAATAAAATCTAATGTATTGATTGTTGAACCTATTGAACCAACCTAAAAAATAAATTAAAAATAAAACGATAGATACATATCAGATAAGACACTAAAGGTGGACCATTTTATTATTAAGTGTTAAGTAAAGTCATTTAACATAATGATCCACTCCTAGATGATACATGAAATTCGTTAATGTATAAAACGATATTAATAGTTGATGAAGAAGCATCACCAAGTGAAACTCGTCAATCGAATCGATATTTTACCCATAAGTAGGATTGGTCTCCATGTACTCTCCTTCTTAAGTTATTACAATTTTACTTAATTTTTTATCTCCCACAAGGTATCTGTGAAAAAATCGAAGTATGAAAGTTTACCTATATGTAACTCTCTTAGACATTAGAATGTCCTAAAAATTTCAGTCCAATGGAATTTATTCTTTCTTAGGTCTTGAATATTGAGAAATAATCATATGTCCCAAAGAAAGATGTTTTCAGCATTCGATATCTCAAGTGCAATACTCCATTTTCGGTTTGAAATTTTTAGGATATTCTAAAGTCTACGAGAGTTACATGTAGGCAAAATTTCATACTTCGATAGTTTCATCAATACCTTGTCTAAGATAAAAAATGAATCCGAGTCCAATTTTTTATTTTGTGTCAGACTCGATTCCACGTTTTTGTGAATCCGCTGCTTTCCAGGTGAGAAATATAGCAACAGGATATAAGTGTATGTTGAGTTTTTTCTTCAGAGTGTAACGAATAAATTGCTAAAACCTTGATCTTCTACTTGTTCATGCAAACGAAGAGTGATATGTATTGATGGAAAAAATCTCGAGTTTGAACCCGTCCGAATCCACAAAAACGCTGATCCGCAGCTTCCTGCATACACTCACCAAAAACTCCTGTTTGTTTTCTAACGGTAAGGAAAATTCTCATGTAGACTAATACTTTTCTTAGTTCCTTTTTTTTGTTCTATTTTAGCAAAAATTCAACAACAACAACCTTCAATATCGATTTTGAACGTGGACTTCCATCAAATTCATAAAAATTTAAATTTCCACTTGAATTTGCTACAACTAAATAATTTTCATATGGATGAAGACGTAAAACAAGTGGAGTAGCACTTGATATACGATTATTAAATATTGTTTCACGCATATGTTGAAAATCAGCTAATCGACTAGGATTTGAACGTATACAATGATTACGCCAATAACGATTACTACGTGCAAAAAAATCATTTTCATCTTCTATATATGAAGCACCACGTTGTTGTGTTATACCAGATCCAAGATCACGTGTTATTGTATTTGATACACGAAATCGACTACAACACCAGTGAAAAAATGTTGTACTTATTGGTTGTTGTAAATTTGTAAGAATTTTTTCCGATAATTGTACCATTTCATATGATGGATCTGATGAAGCAACAGTTTGTATTGCTTCTGTAACTTTATCAAAAACAGTTTTATATAATAAACTACCAGTACGATTAACATTACTTGTAATATTTGTTCCACTAGTATTTGTTGTTGCTGTTGTTGTTGTTGTTGTTGTTGTTGTTGTTGTCGTTGTTGTTGATGTTTGAGGAAATAAATTTAAAAAATGATGTAATGCAACAAGAACTTCTTGTCGAACAAGTGGTGAACCATCATGAAGACAACGTATAAGTGCAATAGCTGCTTCTTTTGATTGTTCACTTCGACGTTCACTTAATTCATTACCAGATGTTGATGATGATAAATATGTACCTAAAGCATATGCACAAGCAGCACGAACTTCAGGAGTATCATGTGTAGTAAGTAAACTTTGTAATGTATCAGGTGCACGAATAAGAACAGCTTTTTCACATGCATTTGCATTTAAACGCCATGCTTGTCCAAGAAATAATGTTGACCAGAGAAAAAGAGCTGATGTTTCATGAAAATATGTTGTTGGTGTATTTAAAATATCAAGTACACGAGACATGACTGGTAATAATTCATCCTAAAATCAAAAAACAAAAATATGATAGATCATATAATAATGGATAAAAGTTTAGAGTAGATGGATTTTTTGATTTTTCTTCTCGAAACAAAAAGAAAAAAAAAACATTTGATTAACTGAAAGAATTCTTTTTGAAAGTTGTTGTAGACGTCTTAATTTTTCAGACATCTTCATCAAAGTAGTTTTTAGATCCACAAGTCTCTCAATAGAGAATTCTTTTAGTTATTCGAATATTTTTTCAGATTCGTCCTAGTTATTACCATCGAGAAGAAAATTCAAAAATACAACTGCTTTAAACTTTGCACGATACTAAACATTTAACTCAAATTCAAATAGTAGTTTAATTAGTCGATGAATTTTTCTATCAAATGTATTCAAATTCGAAATTTCATCGATGAGCGATGAGAAGAAGATTTCTGAGAAACCAAGCATGGGAACTTTCAGATTTCAGAAGACTATGTAAAAATTAACTTTTAAGAGTGCCATCTTATAGAGTGAATAAAATTAGGAGTCGCCATATTTCCTACGATCTTCTCTTAAAAAGTTATAAGCGTTACAAAAAAATGAAAAAAACAGCGAAATCTATCATAGCATTGCTAATAACTTTTTAAGGCAAGGTTGTAGAAAATGTGGCAACCCCTCATTTTATTCTCTCTTTAAGGTGACACTTTTAAGAAATAATTTTCACATAGTCTTCTGAGATCTGAAAGCCTCAGTATTTGGTTTCTCAGAAATCTTCCTCTCATAGTCCATCGATGAAACTTCAGTTTCGAATGCATTTGATCGAGAACTCTATTAGCAGCTATTCAAACTACTATTTGGTTTCTAGATAAATGCTTAACATAGTAGAAAGAAATACGTTAGTCTTCTATTTTTCACCAGTACTATAGATAGTGTATATATATAATGTTCAGTATCTGCGTATCTGTCTATGCCAGGTCAAAAGACAAAGGTTAAACGTCGAATAAGGCTGCAAGGAGTAAGGCTACATGGCCTATTAGTGATATAAAGATATCACGTAGTAGGACTTCTATGAATATAATGTAGAGTGTCTGTGCGTCTGTTACCGAGTGAAAGGTTGAAGTTTTAATGTCGCACGTTAAAGAAAAAAATGTTGCCGTCCAGTGTGCATGGATTCTCGCTAGTACTTAATATATATATATATACCTGTCCTTTAGTATAATTATCAACTAAACAAGTTAAATTAAAAGCAGCTAATGCACGAACACCATTTGACGATCGAGCATCTGTTAATGTTGAAATAAAATATTCATGACCTTTTTCACGTATAATATCTATTTGACATGCCTATAGAAAAAAAAAAGAGACTTAATAAAATAATTGAATGAATTTGACATACTCGATCAACTGCTAATATTTTAGCCCAAATAAAAACAAGATATGGTCGTAAATCATCACTTGTTGCTTGTAATAAACGAAGTACATAAGGAAATATACCAACTGATAGTGCAAGATGAACAGCCCATGTACCAATATCAAGAAAACGTGCAAGTAAATCAAGTGCTCGTTGTCGATGAGATTGACTGAGTAATACCTTTAAATAAAACGTAATTAATTTTTTTGTTTTTATTATACAAAAAAAAACACAAACAACTAACTTGTAAAACAATTGGTAATTGTTCAGGTTGTTTTAATTGTTCTTTTTCAACCGTTGTTGTTAATAAAGAATTTTCACCAAGCCATACTGAAAATGCTGTTAATTGATCAGCAAAAAATGAACTTGGTTCATAAACAGGTTCACGTATACCACTTTCTGTTTGTTTTAATACAGATGGTAATTGTTTAAGACATAGATCAAGCGCCATATCCCATGCATTCCTAATAAAAAAAGAAAGTTTTTTTTTTTTTTTTTATAAAACAAATAGATTCTAATCGCTTTCATTGTTTAATGACTTAAAATATAGTTCGAAGTTTCACTTTTTTTTTGTATTATTAAAATTGTACATTGAAGTCTTTGATCGTTTTAGAAGTAAAGAACTACAGATATTGGGCTGACTTGTAGTAACGGCAGCGCTAGATTTTCTGATCCTCTCGACAGAAAAAAGTTTTCATTCGTTGATTAGAAAGATGTTTTTTTTTTTTTTACAGAAATAATATTCAAACATGCATCTTTTTTGAGATGAATTTTTTTCAACTATCTTACTTACATGAAAAATGAAATGGAAATTGAAATGTGGAATGATTGTCAGGAAATTATTAAGCATGCATGCACATGAATATTAATAACTATGAATAATTTGAAAAAGTAAACAAGATTATTTTTTTTTTGAAAGTCGATATTTGTGTTATTATAGGAAAAAGTTTTCATTTTAATAAGAAATAAATTTATATGACACAATATCATGCTTAGTAATAATGTTCGTACATGTGAATTTTTATTTTTATTAACATGCAGAATTGAATATATAGTTCGAATAATCTAGTAGGTATATTTTATCACTAACATAACACGCAAGAATGTTACATACAAGTGTTGACAAGGTTAAACATCATGCAAGTCTATACAGATATTATTATGTTAGAGAAAGACAAGGAAAGCTTAAAACGTCATGCATAAACAACATATCAAAAATAAATCGGGAATATCACAATAGGTCTCGTCGAGATTAGTCAAAGCCTATAAGAGTGCATTCCCAAGTTATTACAATTCTAATGACTTTTGTATCTTTGACAAAGCATTTGTGAAACAATCGAACTACAAAATTTCAATCTGAAATCGACTAGTCTCATTAATCAAGCCCATCGAGTTCAAAAATTTTTGAATTCAGATCTGATTGAGTAAAATTTGTTGGACTCCGACTCGCAGTTCCCTACCGATGTGGTCTACTCGTTAGAACCTACGTATGGATAAAACATCAGTTCGATTAGCAAGTCACACTTACGAACTTTTTCTCGTCAACATAAAATTAGTTTAATTATTTTTGTCTGAATAATAATCTTAAATTAACTTTATGATTGTTTATCATTTTCTATTCGAATTATAAAGAATCTTCAAACTATATTTTAACGTACGTATCAGAAATAAAAAACAAAAAAATCTATTCAAATTTACTAACCATAATCGATGTTCAAACATAGGTGGTAATGTTGGTCTTGAACAAACATGACAACCATATGAACGCATAATTCTTTCAGCAAGAAGAAAATTTCGAAAAAGTGAAGCAACTAATAGATCTTGTCGAAATAAACGTTGAAATGTATCTTTAGGTAATGAATTCCATGCAATTGTATCTGTTACAGCAGTAAATATCCAATTTAATTCACCTAACATTGATTTTCGATCAGTAACTGTACCAGGTATTTTATCAATCATCTCTTGATCAATATTTGGATTAAGACGACTTATATTTTTTTGTAAAACATACCAACGTAATGCTATTCTTATAGGTGTTGTTAAACAAGATGTAAATAAATCAGCTGGTAATTCAGGATTCATAGGTAAAAGTTCATTTTCACTACAAGCACCAAGTAAAATATCATGTATAGGTGAAGATGTAGGAAGAAGTGGTGCTATTTGTGCTGCTGGATGAACATTCGTCGAAGAAGAAGGAAAAGAAGTTTGTGCTAAATTTCGTCGAGCTTCGTCAAGTTCTTTATCAATTTGTTCAGCAAATTTAACAAATAAATTAAGAACAACACCGGCATGAGAACAATCAAATACATAAATTGATGGTGAACTCATCCATTTTTGTAAATCATATAGAGATAATGGTATATATTGTGTAAAATTTTTATTAAATACCCAAATTTCTCCATTAGCTGTAGGACGTGGTACACCATGACCATTATAATGAAATAGAATACGTTCCTCCTATAGAAAGAAAATGGCATAAAAGTCTATTCATGAAATTTTTTGTTTTTATTCGAAAATCGTCACTAATTGTTTTAGTATCATTCCGCTATTTTTGAAACATGCTAGTGAAAAACTTTTTTCTCGCAGATCAAATGAAGCTATTGAAGCAAGTAGATGGGAATTCTGCTAACAATGTGCGCTCTATGAATGCATTTCGAGGCCTACCAATGTAAAAAAAACAGTAACAAAAAAAAAGTTGAATATTAATAACATAGAATAAAGTAACTTTTTCTATTATTTTTCACTTTTTAAAGTATTTCGGATACTTGTTTCACTGTAAGAAGTACTTGATAATACCTTCCTATCTCATGAATCATATAAAGTACTTTGTAGGACTTTCGAAAGTAATAAAAAGTACTTTTTACTTATAAGTATATTTAAAGTCGCTCACTTAAAAAGGTTCACTTATAAGTACTTTTTCCACTTTGTGAAAAAAATATTAAAAGTACTTAATAGTAACTTTTTTGGATCACAACTTTTACATGGATATTGCACGAACTTTCCGAATAACCTGATAATGAATTAGTCAATCTTTTAATTGGTCCAAATGTCGCATGATAAGAGTGCACTGTCATATCAAAAAGTTGGCAATGATTTTATACTTATAATCTTTTCAACGTAATAGCATTTCAATCATAGAAAAAAAAACTAATGCTATGTATTTCAAAATATAATGTGCTTCACTGTATTTTGAATAACTTTTGATAGGAACATCATAGAGACATGCATTGAAGAGAGAAGCCTCGGGGATCATTTGAAATAACCAATCAGATGAATTCTTAGTAGAAATTTTCGAAAACAATATTCTGAAGCGATTTGTCTTTCGATCTGTCCAAGGCTGACATTTCTAGCTTGTTTCATTCGAGAGTTACAAGCCTTTTCCTGAGATCTCTGATTTCAACCAATTAATTTGTGATCACCCGAAAAGACAGCTAGGCAGGTATAATTCACTGTGCTGAGTTGAATAGTGATATTTGCTTTTAGGTTCGAACTGATCTGACACCGTTATCTTAATATTTCTGAAATATCAACTCATTCGTTACATATCAAGGCTGATTGTGGAATTTCAGAAATATTGAGATAATACAGTCAGATCAGTTCGAATCTAAAACACAAATATCGCTATTCGACTTGGTACGGTTACTTACCCCTACCTAGCTGCTTTTCTGGGTGATCAGAAGTCAATTGGCTGAAATTGGAAGTTTCAAGAGAAGTTTTATAACTCTCGAATGAAACAAGCTATGAATGTCGGTCTTGTGCAGATCGAAAGAGAAGTAGCTTCAGAATAGCGTTTTCGAAATTCTCCACCAACAATCTACCAGGAGTGGATCCAGGATTTTAGAGAGGTGGTGGCGGTTTCTAAATAATATCACCCGAGGTAGTATGAATTTTTATGGAAATAGATAAAGTAGTGTTGTCCTTTTCTTACAATTCTTTATTTCCGTTTTATACAGTAAATGTATAAATTCATGAGACAAAAAAACCTTTTTTTCAGACAAATTTTAGCAGAAAATCTAGAAAAACCAATTGACGATTAGATTTTCCAAATTCATCAATTCCAACATCAATATTTAGATCTAAATCTCGATAAATATATATCATAGCTAATCCATGAAGTCTTGTTTCCAACATGGTCGAACGTAAATAAGTCTTCAGTAATTTGAGGACAGAGAATGTTTGTTCTATAGTTACTGTTGTCATTAGTAGAATTGTACAGATTTTCAATAAAACTTTCATGTTTGGGTAAAACGCTTCAGGAAAAGCAGCATAGGTATCAATTATTGTATCTGGTAAAAATATTTGTTGTTTACGTTTCATTTTGATTGTAGTTATATTGCTAGTTCTCTTTCTCGTAGAGAAGAGTCTAGCAAGAATAAATTGTTTGCTTGCTTGTGTGTTCGCACTTCACTAATTGGTCCAAGAATAATGTGAAAACAAAAGGAATTAGTTTCCATAAAACTTGACCAAAGGTAATTAAGGGTGTGGAACGCGAATCCGAGAGCAGTTTTAATTAATTAATTATTAATTACTAATTAACTGATTAATAATGATTAATGTTTTTTAAAAAACTTGATGCAAGGTGATTGAATGTGGAGAATCCGAATCCGAGATCAGTTTTAATTAATTAATTATTAACTAATTGTTAATTATTTATGTTTTTCAAAAACTTGACCAAAGGTAGTTAAGGGCGAGGAAGCCGAGGTCAGCCGCACTTTTCTTTTATGACTATTTTTACAAATTTTTTTGTCTAGAAAAATTGATCAAAGGCTATTGAAGGTAAAAAATCGGAATCTATGATTAGTTTCTGTTAACACTATAGCAAGAATAACAAATAGTAAAATTTATGAAGTATTTCTTATAAATGAAAGTGTCTAGAGCTGAGATATCGGCAATAGTTAAATGTGTAAATAGGTATCATGTGTAGAAATAGATGGTTGCGGGTGCTAGAACGTAATAATTGGTAGTTGTCGTTCTCAAGAGAAACTTCAAGTGAAAACCATCTACTTGGCAACAAGGCTCGACGTGGGTGTGAATAATGAGAACATCTGCAGCCACATCCTAGTTTGCTGAGAGATCAGAAACAGCATTTCTACGAGAAAGAGCTGAGCGAGTCCGCAGACGAGCGTAACTTTTTGAAGATTGTAATTGTGTAATCCTTTCATCGTTTTTCTTTTCTCTTTAATTGTAAATTTGTGCATACATAGTTTATTGTACCTTCCTATAGTCATTTCCTGATGATGACAATTGATAATTGTTGAGAGTTCGAAATAAAAATAATAATTTTCATTGAAAATTTACAATGCTTCTTCTTGCAGTGCTTTACTCGATAATAAATCATATTTTTTCGAAGACATCCAAAAGTAACATTAAAGAAGGCAGTTCTAAAAATTTAATTTCTATGGCATATGTTTTACGTATTTCGATCAATATGTATTGAAGAGATTAGATCTTTCTAAGAAAGTATTCAAAGCTATAGATCAAACAATTAGACAAATCTTTTTTAATCGAGATTTTATCTTGATTGTATTTTGAACATTGTAACTTTTTGTTTGTTATAGCTTAATTTTGAAGTATCTTGGAATAAAGCGTCGACGAATGGTAGTTATGACTAATGCCGTTTTTTGCACCTGTCGCTATTACTCACCCGAGAACTTTATTAAACATTTCAAATCGTATTTTAACGATCAAAACTGATATTTGGTTAATTTTTTGTATTGCAAGATATTATTTCTTGAGTTTAAACATTAGAGAAACATTTTAAAAGTTTTCGCCATCACTTCTATTCTTAGGAGAGTGACGATCGCCGGATCGCCAAAATGGTGGATCCGCCACTGGGTCTCTATAGTAGTCCTATCAAAAGTTATTCAAAAAAAAACAATGAAGCACATTATATTTTGAAATGAATAATAGTGATCCTGTAAGATCATTACAATTGCATTGATTAGAAATGTCGATTTGACATTCAATGAAACAGAGCTGAGCATCTTCATGGCAACGAATACTTGGGGACGTCACTGTCAATAGGAAAAAGAATTGATAGTGCCGTCCCCTAGTACTCGTTGCCATGAAGATGCCCAGCTCTACTTTGAATAAAGGCGTTTCTTGAGCTATGAACAAAGAAATAATCCAGAGATTGTTGTAGATATTTAAGAAGACAGTTATCCAGTATTTTCAATTTGTATACATACTCTAGCATTACGTCGTAAAGTCATACATAATTTTTTAATATCTTCTTGTGTTGGGTCAAGACTTGATTTATATCGTGCTTTAGATTGCCATCGTTCATATTGACGTTGTAATTCAGCAGCTATAGTTTCAAGGGCTCGTCGAGGTGTCATAGAAAATGGATCTCAAAAAAAGAAAAAAGAATTAAATAATATTCTATAAAATTTCTAAGAACAACTATTTACCAATCCAACATTCAAGTTTTGAACATGGGCTTGTTTTTGTTACATCTGGTGGATCAACACCTATGTGAAGACACATAACCAATGCAACACTAACTGTTTTCATCTATTTAGAAAGAATAATAATAAAAACAAAAATGCATAGAAATCAATTGAATTTGTTTTTTTTTTTTTTGTGTTTTTGATTATCATACTCGATCACGTAATCGCCATTCAACTTCAACTGAATCAGGAACATTTAAATTTTCATGGTGATGAGCTGTTTGAAATGCTAATGGATTTTTCCAATCTTCGAGTTTTTCAAGTTCACTAGCAGGTGTTACATAAAATGTATCACACATATTTAAATCTAAAGTAGTAGTTGTTCTATTTTCAAAGAAAGTTTATCGATTGAATTCGTATTATGGCTTGTTAATAATGATGATGATAATAATGAACGAAGATTGTACAAATAAGAAATTATCATAATAATTAATCTAAAGTTACATTTTTTTTTCTCTAACTAGAGTTTTTTTTTTCTTTTTTGTTAATATTAATACAAGACAAAAAAAAGAAGATTAACAAACAAATAAATCAAAAAAAAGAAAATATAATAATATTTTAAGATGATGTTGATGTTAATCCTTGTTTTGCTAAGACTTTTAATACTTGAATAATAGCTTCTGGTTTAATATTTAATTTGAGTAATTCAAGAATTATTTTAAACATACGTTCGTCAATTATTATATTCGATAGACGAACTAATTCAAATAATTGACTTTCATCCAATTTTAAAGGTGTAAAATCATTCGACATCTGAAAGACAAACAAACAAACAAATACATATACATAAATTCATGAATAATAATTTTATCTAATATAAACTATTTCTCCATAACGTTGAACTTTAAAAAATAAAAAAGAACACAAAGTTAAGATATTTTCTTAGTGAAAATATCTTAGGAAGCCAGCTTGAAAATCTATCATTCTAGCGGAATAGTTATTGATTTAGTACATCCCTGCATACATATGGGCAATCATGACTTTTTGAGCTTACGGGAGGAGGCGTTCAACTATTCAATCATTTTTAAGTCGAAACTATCTGCATCAATCAGCTATAAATACACAGAAAAGAACACAAGGTATTAGTTTATTGCTGCAGAGATACTTCATTTCGATAGTATGTTTAAATATCATAGTCCTTCTCAAAAACATTGGTTTTCAAACTTTTTTCATAGAGACCAACTTTAACGAAAGCAGTTTATTATGTAAGTTTCAAATCGTTTCATTGTTCCTATGTTAAGATACAGCTATAGTAAAAATGTACCTTTTACATTGCTCATACACTGACAGATTCCATGCTCTTATTTCAAGATACGACCAAACCAAAAGATCTGAAACTTTTACAATAAACTATTCTCGTTAAAGTCTGTCTCTATAAATAAAATTCGAAAATCAGTGTTCTTGATGGATACTATGGCATTGGTCTAAGAGTTCGGTTAAGATGTAGTAATAACCTAAGGGTCCAAACTGGTCTAGACTCAAAAGTGATTAATAAATTACAGGCTAACTTTGTTCGGTTAAATTCATAAAAATCCAATTTCTTTAATTATTCAAACTCAGAAGATCTGCTAAGATCGAATGAATGAACTATAACAAATTTTCTGCAATTCTACTTCATATAATCATAAAACTAAAAACAAAAAGATCATCTTTCGGTTAATTTAATAATCAAAAATTGAAAAGATCACATTTTCTTGGTTAGTATTTTAATCTTCGAAAAAAATAAAATAAAATGAGATAAACATACACATACAAATATATATATATATATATACATATACATTGATCAGTGACAGTACAATAATTTGAATCGAGATAAATAAATAAGACAAGAAAAAATAGATACAGTTTTTCTTTTTTTTTTTTTTTATTTTTGCTTCATATTATTTCACTCGATTAATGGTTCATCTTCAGTTTCATCTTCATTTTCTAATAAACTTTCGACAGTATATTCGTGAATATTTGATTCACGATTACGAATTAATTTCAATAGAAAACTACCGACAAAGATCTACAAAAAAAAATATATATATAATCAGTAATTAAAATCGATGAAAACAAAAATATTCATTAATATTTACAATAAGAAATAACCAACTTAGACAAAAATAAATTGCTCCAAAAAACCAAACTTTATAGAAAAATCGAAGTATAATACGACCCATTACGGTCATTTGACATTCATCTAAAAAAACAAATATTTTTAATAAGATATATTTTAAATTCAATATAAGTTTTACTTGTTGTTACGAATTGCGTACATGATTGAATAATAACCGTTCCGTTCTAAATATATTCAAGATAATTATCTCGATCAAGAAAACATTGAGTTTTTTTTCTTGAGAGTAGCGAATAAATAACTAAAATCTTAATTCTTTACTCGTTCACGTACACGAAGGGTGCCAAGTATTGATAGAAAGAACCTCGGGTTTGGACCCTACTGGGTCTACAAAAATATGGATCCGTAGCTTCCTAATGAATACCTTAAAAAGAGTTCGAACTCTTAGCTTATTACTGCTGAGTTGGTTACATTGTTTGACACGTATCCACAACGTACTGTATGCAAACATTAGCATCAGCAACTTTCGAGATTTTTCTATAAAATTTCGCTTTATATGTTTTATCATCAGATGTAAGAAATTAGACCGAGGACAAGTACCAACCTTTCTGGACTATTGCTCTCTTTTCGTAAAGTTAAAATGTATTAGATACTATCAATATATAAATCTACCGGTTTGAATAAA
Source organism: Rotaria sordida (assembly GCA_905250125.1). Lineage (NCBI taxonomy): Eukaryota > Metazoa > Rotifera > Eurotatoria > Philodinida > Philodinidae > Rotaria > Rotaria sordida. The sequence goes on from CAJNOL010000248.1 coordinate 127,159, forward strand.
GACGACTACAAGGATTTGATCCCAGGAGGAAATGTATGCAGGTTTGTAGGGAAAGATTGCCTCTGTCTATTATTAAGTTCTGTTGTGTACTAAAATTTTCGATAAATGGCGCCACATTTATTGTATACAGTCCATATAAATTGAAAGTATAAACCTTTGAGTTTTTGTGTTTTCATTGTCATAAGTTGTTTGTTTATAAACTTATTATATATATATAGAGAGAGAGAGCTCGGAAAGCGCAGAATCTAATGGTATATTTATGTTAAACAATAAATGCAGTTTGAAAATATAGTAACATTTTTTTTTTGTTTTGTAAAATACATTCATATTTATTATTCATTTCAGAAATCAAGAACGGTAAGAACTTTTGAAATATCTTTCGATAGAAACAAGATAGAGATCTGCAGTTCTCATCATTTGAAAGAGAAGATGAATCTGTATTGGATCTCATATTTCAGATGTTCCTGATAACTTTTACTTGAGGCTTTAGTCAAGTCCTTTAAGATGTCGACGCTTCTAGAGAGGCAAAAAAAATGTAGTTTTTCTCAAAGACTACAGTAAAAAGTTAATTTTTTAAAAGACTTGGCTAAAGCTTCCAGGTAAAAGTTATCAGGAACATCTGAAATATGAGATCAGATACAGATTGAACTCCTCTTTCAAACGGTGAGAACCACAAATCTCTATCTTGTTTCTATCGAAAGATATTTCAAAAATTCTTACTCTTCTCGATTTCTGAAATGAATGTATTTTTCAAAACACAAAAATGTTACTATATTTTCAAATACTCTTTTTATACTTCAAACTGTATCTATTGTTTAACATAAATATACCATTAGATGCTGCGTTTTCCGAACTTTCTCCTTATATATAATAAACTTAAAACCAAACAAGTTACGGCAATGAAAACATAAAAACTCAATGGTTATACTTTCAATTTATATGGATTGTATACAGTGAATGTAGCCCCATCTACCTACAAACCTGCATACATCTCCTTCCAGAATCAAATTCTTGTAATCGCCTTTAATAAATCCCGATAGTTCCTCTTCTGATCTCTAATTTTTAATTGAGTCTTTTTATTGACATACATTATTAATTACTGAATAATGTTGATCACCATAAATTGCATATTGAGGAATAAGAAGATAAACAAATACATTAATTGCAACCACAATAAACATTAATAATGAACAAAGCATTAATATAGCTTGTGGTTTAGTTCCTCCACGAGAAAATCGATACATCTTTGAAAATAGAAAACAAAAAAAAGATATAAATAAATGAAACTAAACTTCAAATATATATCTAATCGTTAACATACTCGAATCCAAAAATACCAAATACCAATTTGTTGTAAACCATAAAGAGATGTTAAAATAATATAAACCATTAAACCAGTGAGAAATATATAACTGATTGGATAAAACTTCAAAAAAACAAAGAGATAATTTATTTAACTAAAAAAAAACAAAAACCTATAATTTTATTATCTTACTTTTCCAGTCCATGTTAAAACAATATCAATAGGATTTGGTAATGTTTGATTGCCTTGTGCAAATATTTGTTTAAAATTTATAAAATTAATACATTTATTAATATTACTTAATAAAAGTGAAATAAATATAAGTATAGCAAAGAAAAATAAAAGAGTTCCAAGAATTATTTGTATTGGTCGATATATATAACGACATTTAAAACAAAAACTTTGTCGAATATTTATTATTAATTCTTCATTTCGACATAAAGCTGCATCTTGTTGTTCAAGTTCAGCTAATTTACGTTTTTCACGATCTGGCATTGGAATATGACGTGGATACTAAAGAATAATGATAGACAAAAAAAAGCTATTAGCACACTTCCTGTTAGATTAAAATGTGAAACACAATCTAGTTGCTACTATTAATCACAAGAAAATCATTTTATTCTATCTATTTTGAGACGCATTTTTTTCATCATCCTTTAGAATAAAACTGAATACAGAATAAGACGGTCCTACTGCCCATCCCTATTTTGTATATTTTCTTTATCTTTCTGTCATTTTTATTATCAAATACTTTTTCATTGTTCTACTTTTTTTTTCTATTAATAGTATGCACTATATGTTAAGATAATGATGATAAAAACCCTAAAAATTCATATTTTCTTTTTTTAAATATTTGTTTTCGTGTGATGAGTCATTATTGAAAACTTTAGTTATTGTATTTGAAAATAACTAAACAAACTAGCTATAAGATAACTAATAAGTACTTTGATGATCGAAAATTAAAATAATAATTTTCACTGTCGTGTCATATGCTCAGCAATGTAAGAAAGAAGTAGTTCATATAAGGGATCTCAATAGGACGGACTGAGCTCTGCTCAAATATCATAATGAGATGTGATTAATATACAGTCTGTCATCATTTGTGATGGCCTTGTTGCTAAGATGTCTGTAACAGGATAAGGATTTTATTCACGAGCAAGAGATATACAAGTTTGTAGAGACAGATTTCCTATATCTAATGTTGCATGTATTATGAAATTCTATTTCGCATTACTGAAAAGTCAATAGGTGGCGTCACTTTCGCTACGACTGATCTGGAATGCGTTAAAGGTGGTGCTTTCCTCAGCTGCACTCAATAGAACTTAATTATGCATATATTATTAGATAGAAAAAAGTCTTTCACTACTAGTCTAGATACTTCCCATTTAGGAGTCAAAAATCATCGTGAAAGTTATAGTCGCCTTTCTATCTTAATGCTTCTTTTAGATTGTATTTCACAAAAAAATCTTCTTAGAATTTATTTATATACTCGAGTTTTTAATATTCGTATTTGATTGTGTATATCAGTACGTTGTTCTTCAATAGTTGCTTGTTGTAAACGTGCACTACGTTTACCACGAATTAATGATAATGGACAAGCAATAGAACCATAACCCTACATAAAAATAAAATGATTTTTAAATATTAATTTATTTATAATTATTTACTGTATAGATTGTTAAAAGAAGAAATCCAATAATACTTAAAGTAAATATTGTAAATGAAATTGAATCTTCAATTCCTATAAGATTTTTTGTTTTATTTTAAAAGAAAAAAGAAACTATTGATTAATATTTTTATCATTTACTTGAACTATCAAAATGATCAATTAGATATTTTACATGATCCCATTCACTTGTTGAATTATCTGATGGTAATGTTGCCAATTGAGGAACAAAGATTCTTGAAAGCAAAAACAAAATATATTATTTAAATATGAATATTCAATAAAATTATATACCCAAGTATGATTAAGATAATAAGAAAAATTAAAAAACCAATTGTCCATTTAATTGCTGAACGTATTCGCTAGAAAATAAAATAAATTGATTTATAGGATTTTTTTTGTTTTGTTTTGCATACTTTTGATGTTTCTTCTTGTTCTTCTTTTTCTTCATAATAGAAAAAGAGAAATGGATTAACAATAAAAGCCAAAAGAATGACAAGACCATATAAAACTAGAAAATAAAAATCAATTTTATTTATGTACTTTTTTAAATAGAATATCTAGAATAACAAACAAAGCATTTTCTTTAAAATGAATAACACTACAAATAGAGAAGTTTGCTGGATATATACTTGCAAAAACCTAACATTCACTCAACTAGAAAGAATTTCTATGGCTTAATATACCGAACTTATCTGTTCGATAGTAAATAAGAACATGTAATTGAAGCAAAAGCCATGGTCAAAAATCTGTTAGAAGAACTTCAGCATGATTAAAATATAAAACACAATATGTTTAGAAGACATTTTTTATTTAATTATTCAAAAATGAAATAAGGAAGTGAACCTTTTCCTGTAATAGAAAATCTCCTTGAAGAGGCGATGTGCCAAATACTCCCTCCTCTTAATTGATTTCTTAAAAAATTGGAGCTTTAATTATATTATATGAGCTGAAAATATTGAAAGACTGAGATATGGATGTATTTGGTTGACTACAATACCCAAATTACACACCCAACTATGAATAAGAAGCAAAATCAAAATCAGAGCTGAGCAGCTTTTCTAAAATCTTACTCGAATTCGTTTCAAAATATAAATATTTTTGAATAGAAATCTATAAACAATATCAATAGAAATTTTATAGTATTACTTTTATTTTATTTGTTTTCAACAAATTAAAATATCTTTCATAGCATGAATACATTTTCTTTCAATCAAATGTTTTTCAAAAAATACTCTCTATTCAGATAGTTATACGTGATAAATTACGATTTGTGTATGATTGACCCTAGTGAGCACCGCTTGTGGTAAAGAATTTCGGCCTGATATACCCTATTAAGCCGAACTTCTGGCTTGTTTTCCTATCTTCCGGGAGAATTTAAATAACTCCGTCGTTATAAGCGCTACAGAACTCGGGCTTATTTCAAATTAACGCTAGTCTTTGTGTGCAACTTTTTATTGGACGAAATTTTGAAACTCCATTTCCATTCATTTTTTATGACCATTCTATTGGACATGATGTTCAAAATAAGCATAACAAAAAAATGTTACTTCACAACAGGAAATCCCACTTTTCTTAGTCCAGGAATCAAGTATCAAAAACCCATCCGATGAAAAGTTAGCTCTAACTCAGACCTTTACAACAGAAAAAAAATACATCAATGATACTCCGGACCGAGAGAAAGGTTATTTCAATTTTCTTGCCTAGAAACCATGTTTTGAGAGAAAAGTTTTAGAAATGGATTTTTTTATTCAAATTCAAAATTACAATGGTATATTTGTAATATATTCCAATGGACAGTTTTAAAATACGTAATAGATGAAGGTAGCTAATGCCATCTGACATGCCGGTTAATATAAAAATGTTCTATTCAATGATAAAAACTCAACTTCAATATATTTTTGAAAAATCCGATTTTCTATGGGAAGGTGATTAAGTATTAAATAGCAAAACTTTATTTTAATAGAACTATCAAAACAAAAACAAATAGTTTAATAATAATTAACATACCATAATATCCAACTTCGACATATTTTTGAATATGATCTCGTGTTGTTTGATTTGATGTCCACTCCTTACAAAAAAAAAAAATATTTTTTTAATACTAAATTCTTTATTATTATTTATTTTCTACTTTAAATGTTCCATTTGGATTTTTCATAAATGATACAAGAATAACATCAGTTGGTAATAAACTTGATGTTAATAAAGCAATAATCAATGAAGTTGAACAAACTAATGTAACTAAATAATCTCGATTTCGTTTTTGTTGATAACGTAATGTAAATATAATTGAAAAGAATATTATAAACTAACAAACAAAACAAAAAAAAACCAATTTATCAAAAAAAAAAGGACACTTATTAAATTACATACTAAACCAACAATTGCAAAAGGTAACCAACTACCAAGTGATGCTAAAATCAACATAATTGTTTGAAAGAATCTAAGAAAAAAAAACAACAAGATTATGTAAAGAGACAAGCTTAGACAGTTGAATAAATGTATGCTTTCGTAATCGAACATTGTCTTGATTATATGATGATAATAATAATAATAATAATAATAGTAAAGACAAAGCTTTATCCAGACTTAAAAATGTACATGTATTTTCAAGATAGTCAATTGAACAAATATAAAGACGCAAACAAACATGACAACAGTTGGATCAATACGGATTTAAATTTTTTTTTTATAATGATAATCATCAACTATATAAGGAGGAGAACAATTTGTTCATTCATTCTTTATTCAAACTACAATAATGTACAATCATCATATTCTTTATTTGACTATACTTATATTGTGTCTATTCAATTTCATAGCATCAGCTACTCCTAATTGTCCGGTTGAAGGTATAGAAAAAATTTTAGTATAATTCGATTTGATTATTTATTCTTTTGCTAGCCGATCCAACAACAATTCTTAGTTGTGTTGCTATTGATGCTGTTGGTTTAGTTCAAGCAACAAAAGGTAATATACGAGGATTTTGTACTATGGCTGAACGTTTTATGGAATGTCTTAAAACAAAAACAAGAGGATGTTTTGGTGAAGATGTAAGAAAAACAAAAAAAAAAATTTTTTTTTTTTAATTTGAATGATAACAAAAAAATATCAACGGATAATTTGTAGTTCGTACGTGGATCTCTTTCAGAATTAATTGAACTTTCACAAAAATGTTGTGTAAATAAAGAGGAAAAGGTGAATGAAGAATGTCCATTTATTAGTAAGTTTTGTTTTTCTTCTTATTTAATAATTCAAAAAAGAAAAAATTTTATTTTATATTTTAGCAAAACCAAATTGTTTTTCTTTAACTGATATGGCAAAAACTTCCATGGGTACTGAAATTCTTATTAAAGATCTTAAAATAGGCGATCAAGTACTTGCTATTGATTATAATGATCAAATAGTTTCAACAGAAATTATTTCATTTTTACATTATGAAAATAATTCTCAAAGTAAAAATAAAAAATTTATTTATTTAAAAATTTCTTTTTTTTTTTTTTTAGCTTTTTTTTATACATTTACAACTGAAACAGGTCATCATATATCTTTAACATCAGATCATCTTATATTTATTGGAAATGGTACATATATTCAAGCACGTTATGTTAATCCTAAATTACATAATCTTTATGTTATTGGAAATAATGGTCATTTACAATCATCATCTATTCGTTCAATTGATGTTCAACTCAAACAAGGCTATGCAACACCTATAACTCAATATGGAACCTTGATTGTTAATAATGTTAGTTCATCATGTTATTCATCTATTTATCATCATAATTTAGGACATATGGCTATGGCACCTTTACGTTTAGTTCATCATGCTAAACAAATATTTGGTATTGTTAATAAAAATGAAATACCTAAAAATGGTATTCATTGGTATCCAAAAGCATTAAATAATTTTCTTCATATGCTTGGACCTTTAGCAAATATATTTACAACAACTATGGGACAAATTTAAGAAACAACGATATAAAATTTATGTTTAATATCAATTAAAAATAAAAACTTCTTTTTTGTTTTTTAGAAAAATAAATAAATAAAACATTTTTAGTTCGAAAATATGCAATATCATAAAGAAAAAAAAAAAAACTACTATGATATTTTTTTACTCACCGAAGATTTTTGCTTTGTAAAAATTTATATACTGTTTGTTTTGTTTTTTTTTTTTCATATGTCCAACATGACTCTAAGTCATAAACAATCTATGTATATTAACCAATCATAACAAATTCTGAATAGATGACGCTCTCGTAATCATCCATGTAGGATGAAGAAATATATTTTCATTCGTTTGTACTTTTTGTCTATGTTTATTCTTGATTTTTTACCAAAGAGAAACAAATATCTTACTTTTTCTACACGCACATGGCGTTCTCTGAGGAAAAAACAAACATTTTGTTTTTTGATCTTCTTGTTATCATAAAATAATAAGAAAAAAGAACAACAAAAGACGTTTTTCTGACTTTTTTCGCCAACAATATTCCAGAGACTATCGATGAAACGTATTGACTTCCATTAATGATTGTGCTAACAATGGCAGACAGGAATCCGGGAACACATTATCTCGTTTGACTCAATATTTCTCTTGATGACACACAATCTTGGGATGCTCGAGAAATGATAATCTTTAATTAATCATATTGATACATTCAATGATCTGGATTCATGTGAAGAATATTTTCGATTGTAGCAAACTATACTCATTCTAGACAAAAAAGAAAGATGGGACTACTAAGCATGACAAAACTCAAAGGTTTCTATCACAAAATTTTCGACTATGCAGAAGTGTTCAGTCGATGAATTTTGTAACCGATCGTTTGCTATTCTCACATCAACACTCTTTTGATTCAATCTAAATCATTAATTTTGTGTAAACATTAAACACTGATAACAATAATCTTTGTTTTTGAATGTTAGCATTTGTGAATGGTTTGTTTGTTTACAAAAAGAAAAATATTAATTTCTTCTATCGAATGAGATCTTCAAGAGCCGATCTCGAGTCTCTATTCAAGACGATGAACATGAATCTATCGTCATGGAGCACGAAGTCATTCGATCGGTGTTAAGTTTACATCGAATTAGGAACAGTTAAGATGTATGCGAGAATGTCAGGAAAATCGATTTGATTCAATCAAAGCCGAAGGACAAGACGTAGTCGATCACTATGTAATGATGATCGAATCGATGCTGGCATTTGACTACAAGTGTTCATCGATTCGATATCATTTTAATGTTGTTCGAAAGTCGACGAAGTGAATTGTCGAAGCACACCAAGATCATTTTCGTAATGATTTTATTGTTTTTTTGATCGATCAAAATAGATTTTAATAAATACATGAATGATATTTTTCAAATAGAAATCTTTTAGTACGAACGTATGCTTATTTATTCGTTGGACAATCAAAAAGAAACGACCTTAATCATCATTTATTAATAATCTTGGAAAAAAACGAACTCTGTTGACTTTCTTTGTTGTTTATGATCAACTTGCATGAACAACTCATCAGATTTTGACATTCATTTTAAATGTCAATCACCAATACATTTTTAAAAATGTCATTTTATTGACATATCCAACGTTGATTTACTGCTGTAATGCTGAATTCCAATCATCTACTGAGAAGTAAGTGCTCTCATGTCGCACGTTTGTTCGCACTACCGATGGCAGTGCTTACAACTTTTGGTTTCGGTTATCAACGATTACAGAGTATTTTCTATCCAAATTCGAATTATTTATTAGAAAGCATTCAAATTAACCTGGCACAGGCGGCTCATACACATCAACATTATCCTAGTGCACCGAAAAACGATTCAATTCTGTCAATTTTAACAGACTTAAAAATGATTCATCGGTTTTAGTACAATACTTTCAAAATAAAAATGCCGACATAGTGCATATTACACCAATCAGTATACTAGTGGTAGTTTTTCAGTGATTATCATATAGGAAGTTCAATGATGCCATTAAACCGTTCTTAATTAATATAAATGATTAAGTAAAATTACCAGAACATGACATTAATCAAGTTGTATTCAAAGACAAAATAGTTCACCCATAAAAAACTGTGATTCTACCATAAATTTGTCGAAATTTTTGAATTTGATTTCTCCATTCATGAGTTGTCTATGTCAATAAGGTAGTAAAATTTAAAGAAAACATCGCTGTATACTCATTAAAAGTTGACAGTCCTAAACCAATAGAATCAAGCTTGAAAATTTCAACAAATCAGTTATAGACTCGGATTCTTCATTCCTGAAAACCATTGATCAAGTTTTATAAAATCTTGTTACTTTTTCAAAATATGCTTTTCCTGATCGAAAAACCTATAATAAGACGAATCCGCTATCTTAATCACCGATTTACTTCAGTTTTCTGATTATTCAGAACAGTAAAACTTACACAATGCATTCTACTGATTAATTAGTTATTTATTGTATAGTATCGACTCATCCTGTTTATCAACATTATATATAACTATTTATTCTAAATATATGGTACATTTTCAATTATATATATGTTAGATAGATCAGACTTTGAATTTGATTAAAAATGCTTTTGTTAGATATTTTTTTGCAATGATTGAGTTGATAGATGTTTTTGATTGTCTTACAATATTTTCTTGAATAAGTTGAATTTCGCTATAAGACAAAATGGTTTAAATTCAGTATTTAGTATCCATACGTTGTAGGCCTGTTTGAGATCATGATTATTTGAATAGAAAACTACTTGTGCCAAGATAGGAATCGAGAAATAATCGCCAGTATTGAGCTGTAACGCTACCGACTTCAATCTTTTGTTGCTGCATTTCGACATAAGCGATCGTTCCAGCGGTTATCCAGTTGGTATCATCATGTGAATATTGCAAAGTGCCACCATTACCATTTGCTGGATTCCACTTAGTTGGATTTTTATGCAATGGTGCAATTGTTACACTTGTTACCGGAACAGGATATGGAAATGTAGCTTTAATCCATTCACCACGACGCATCAACGCAGTTGCAGCACCTGTTGTAAACTGACCATCTAACAACGATTCACGTGTATTTTCAGCATTTACTAGCGTGTATGAGGGAGACATAGATAATTTCCAGTTGTTTAAGTCTGAGAAAAATCGACAATGAGTTATTAGTTTGAAAGATTATTATAAAAGGATGAGACGAACCGACATCTAACGTTCTCAATGATAGTAGCGTAGTATTTCCAATTTCTCTGTCATAACATGTGGATAAACGCAATACATAAGATGTGCTCGGTTTTAAATCTTGCAAATGATATTTCGTTTCCAAACCACGATAGACCTAAAATCAAACAATGTCTAACATTCATTTCTTTTTCTATGGAACTCAGTAGCATCGTTTAATTTTTGTTTGACACCGATATGTTTCTACAAAAGATCGTGGCAAATCTTAGGACTAAATTCTGACTGTTAAAATCTGATACAGCTATGTAGTTCGAGAAAACTATAGAGTACAACCTTCCTTACTTACGAGCTAATTAAAGATTTTTTTCTGATTCTTCATATCAAGTATGTTTTTATCATAAATAACATATAGAACAAGTGATTTGTAGAAAAATAAAAGTTTCACTTCATGAAATACTTCGATATTTATTTAATCCTGTTGCAATGATTTCCCAAAACAAAAAAAAAGGATGAGAATGTAATTTTTATTACAACGAGTTATTTCCATAGGTTATGACTCTCATCTGATCGTAATATGAAAAATTCTAAAAGTGAAAATTGCTTTTCAAGTAATTCTACTCATTTTCACTGTAGTCCTACGAAGAAAAATCAGTTTCATAATATTGTATTCCATCATTCTATCCTATCGAATATTGCAGTTATTTTGTTTGATTGATAATATTTGCACAAAATTTCTTGATGTAATAATCAGTTCGAGTGTTCTATTTTTCTATATAGTTCAAAATTTTTTCATTATTTGTGTCTCTTCTTGCTACACTAAAATTAATTTTCGAATTAATTTTCTCAGATAATAACGATATCAAATTAAATAATTTAATAGAAACTAAATTAAACTTTGAACCTAGATTCAAGTGTAGAAAGATCTGCAACTCCTTGATATAGGTCATCTTTCACTTCAGAAGAAATTCATGATCTATATCTTTCACGTGATCTTCGAAAAAAAAAATTTAACTGAAATCAATATTCTCCTCTTATTTCGGAAAATATAGCATGGACTCAATAGATTCAAATTGGCTTTTTATGGAAAGTAAAGGACGCATACTTCATTGAAATTATTATTGTCTTGTTTAAGTTCTAAAATGTAAGCAGTTATAGATGATTCATAGTCAATTAGTTCCCATTCAACTTCAAGATTAGTTCCACCAACTTTACACTTTTGTTGAACAAATAATGGTGCAGCTATAATAGAAAGTCGATCTTATTTTTTATATATTGAGAAGAAAATAAACACGTACGTATTTCTCCTATAATTCCTGAGGTTTTGATCATTTCGAGAAGGATCTGAATTGAAATATGAAATGGAATCGAATCAGTCAAATGAGCTTGATGATGATATTCAACACTTTCAATTTCAAGTTTTTTCATTTGATCAATAATAGCTTTAGATTGAGACAATGCAGCAAAATCATTGAGAGTTAATATATGTCTTCCTTCTTCTAAACATTTATTTAAACTTGAATTGATATTGCTAAGATCTTCTTGTTTCGAATAAATATGATCGCGAGATGTCTGAAAAAAATTTAATAAATCTTTAGAATATAGAGAAATTTATTATCATACTTGAGACTTTTGTTGTAATTGTGTTTTTAATATTTTTCGTCTAGCTTCTACACATTCTGCAATTCGATTAAATTCCTTGTCAATTTCTTGATTACTTTTCAATTCACTAATGTCAATATCTAATAGAAATATCATAAAAAAAAACGAATCTTCTATAAAAAACCAATTGTTTAATCTTACTTTTAAGTGCTTGTTGTAATTGATTGAATTCATTCGTAAATGTTGTTTTTAATTTTCGAATTTTCTCGAGATATTCATTTACTAAATTTTTTTCTCCATTTGCAACATCTACAACTGATTTTACTTCATCACTATGTTGTTTATGAATATCAACCGATAGACATGCAACACAACAAACATCCTACATGAAAATTAACATTTGATATTTTTTGAATAAATTAGAATTGCATTTACAAAAAGAAATCATTGATGAATTTAGTACTATATAATACAATCTCACTGATGTTTACTAATCAACAATGGTTTCATCATTGTTCTCATATTAAATATCTATTTATGATTTAATCATTTAGTAAAAAAGATAAATTCTAAAGATATTATGGTTGAAATCAAAAAGCGATAGAGACCGAATCTCATTCTGTCAACTTGCTCAAGATTGATTCTCATAGAAAACAGCTGTTGATAATTCTTCGTAAATTAAAGACGATACTTCCATCAACTAATTTCATTGTCATTGAGAGTAACATAGGTACTCTACTTATTGTTTACGTAATATATGTGACTGAATTATGCTGGCATTATAACCACTGCATTCCGAAGACGAAAGCATTATAATCCAATTTCTACTGAATGGGTTTGAATAAATTTTTTTTACACGCTTCTCAGTTCGTATCCTACTTACAGTAAAATTTTTAAATCTTTTGATCTTCGGCGTCATCTGTTTATAAAAGTCATTTTCTTGTCTCAAAATTTTGATTACATGAAAATAATTTTTTATAGTTATTTTGATTCAGAAAAAATGAATAAATTATTCACGATAAACTTAGAATATGAAATTATTTGCGTTATAGAAAAATTTATGCAATTAATACAGATGTAGGATATGTGACTATTTTAGTTCAGTCACGGTCGTGAGCGATGGCAATCACGTCGACTACTAGTCCTGACAGAATCTTTCGATAAGAAAGTTTTCAAGAAACCTTCTTAGTCAAATAAAACACTAAAAGTAAATGGAACAAGTGTCTATTATTTTATTAAATGTTCCGATAGACTTTTGATTTTGTTTCTTTGATTTCTTAGTAACGATATGAGATTAGCAGATGATTTATTAAATCTTTTTTAACTAGTCAGCCGGTAATTTATGATAAAAAATTTCAGCTCTGAAGTGATTACCATCCACGAGTAAACAGTATTTCACTTGAAAAAAGTATCACAGTAGATTAAAATGATAGTTATTTAGAGAAAATAGAAGTTCATTTTACCTTCTTTGACTGTAACGGACTTCTCTCAGATTGACAGGTGTTTTTAGATATACAATGGGGATTTTTGAAACCTTGCATATCCGAAAAGTATGAGGATGGAGTGGAGTATGTGAGAATGTCACTCTCACTTTCACATCCTTAAAATATGCATAAATATGTGTAGGTAGATTTCTGCATACGCTCATCAGTTTCTTCCTTTCAAAATCGTTCTATTGATATCCGATGATAAGATATAAAAATTCATTTGGGAATTTTATCTCGAGAAGTATTCATAAAACTCGATTTCTTTTTGCAAAATTCAAAAATGAACAGTTGGGAAAATATTTGATCTATATACAACTAATGAAGATCTATCGAATGTACGAAACAATTTTTCTTCATATTTACTTTTTATTTTTCTCGATTTTTTTAAAATTTCAAACAATATAACACCAGTGCAATTTATCCATATAATTACTTAGCTTGTATTCATAACTCATTTTTATATTTGTTTCGTATACTTATTTTTACGAAGACTATAGTGAAACATAACTAATCTACTCTAAATTTTCGTTTTTTTCATCTACAAATCTTAACCTATTTTAGATTGTTTTTATTATCGAACTTTAATTCATTTATTTAAATTGATGAGTATTTTCTTACCTTGCAAAATAAACAATATAAACAAAGTGGCATGTGATGAGCTTTACAATTTTGTGGTTTAGTAGTTTCATTGTTGATGATAATGAATTTTTCATCAATAGGAACAATTTTGTGTGACTTCTGTGACTTAAGTGAATGTGCAAAAGTATTATGTTGATCACAAAAATTAGCATCATCTTGAACACAGTACCATGTGGCATTTGTATCGCATTCATTGCACAATTCCGTATGTTGTCTAGAGGTCATTTTAATGTAAAAACAAGTCAATTTTATTAAGAGAAATGTAACGAAAGAAATGCTGATGTTGTAAGATAAGTAAAATGTGTAACAAGTGACACAAAATTTTCTTTTCTTTTCTTGCCCGTAATAGTTTACTCTCTGGTTTTATTTTTCTTATTTTTTATTTTGTGACTCTCAAAGAATCGTTCTGTTGAAGAAATGTGCCCTGGTTTTAGAGAACGAAGAAAATGAATCATAATAAACTACGTATGTCGCACATTTTTTTCGCAGTACCGCTGGTATAGTGCTTACGACTTTCTGTTCCAACTATAAACGATTGTAAAGAATGTTTTCTACTTAAATTCGAATTTATTATTAGAAAGAATTCAAATTCATCCAGAAAAAAAAACAGTTTCAGAATATTTTTTAGCAATAAAAATTTTTGCAGCACCATCTATAATAAAAAATTTATCTCATAACTGAAACCGATTTGAATCCTGTAGCTCGTACAGGCGGCTCAGACGCATCAATGGTATCCGAATACATCGAAATCGACTCAATTCTGTTAGTTTTAACAGATTTCAAAAATATTGACCCGTTTTGATACCATATACCATGATACGTCACTTTCAAAAAAAAACCGGCAATCAACTCTGGAATAGCGCGTATTAGACCGATCGATATACCGATGGTTTTTGTCTGTCTTGAATCATATGGGGAATACATAACGGTATTGAGAAAAGAAGAAGAAGAGACAAGAATTATTGGTATTTTTTCAACTTTTTTTTTTTTGTAAAATATCAGAGAATTCTATTTACATCTATAAACAGAATAAAACAGGTATGATGCGTTTTCCCTTTTGTTTCTCTTCTCACATGTGACAGAGGAAAATTTTTTTCTAAAACAACATTACCATTTCGTTGATCCTGCTTGTGACGGTAAAAGGCATCATATGTGTGTGCATGTCAGTAGAGAAAAAGCAAAGTGTTCTGCTAAATAAATATGATTTTTTTGAACAAGTCTTTCTTTTAATGATACGTTATTCCGTCTAACGGATGATGTAAAAGTTCCTGCACAAATGGCGGTTTATTTTTTATCGGCTAAAATATGTGTTTGCAAACTTGAAAATTCTTATACAAAATCTATGTCGAAAGCTATTTCTAATTGTATATTCAAAGAAGTTCATTCATGGCCTGTCTGTCAGTAAGTAACACATCTTTCAACAGCACTAAAATGTGGTCTGTAAAAGGAAACGAATATTATAGAAGGAACGACGAATCTTTTGATATTTTATATTTTTCTTTCGGTTCATTTCATGAGATAGCGTTTATATTTTCTCTATTAAATTAATTATTAGCTCTATTCTCGACAAACTATGTGGAAAATATTATGAAATTCTTTAAGATAACATTGACAGAATTCATCTTCGAACCTCTAGCCATTTTCAGATTGATGTTGGCATTGTTTTGTTCGATGTTCGATCTTGTCATTTCTAGGCGTTGTCTCAAATATATTCATAATTCTAGTATCTAAGGTTATTCGTAGCCATTATGTCAACTGATTTTTATAAAAAAAAGCATCATTCACATCTTAAAACTTCTATTGGCTCATCATCATTGTTACATTGAGTTTTTCCATCATTTCTAACATCATTGCTTTTCAAATATTCGATCACATCAACTAAACTGATACCGTACTGTTTTCTGTCAGGTTTGTACGGAATTAAAAGGCGCATCTAACCGAAACAGAACAGCAACATACAATGGGTTCTATTGGACAGAATAAAAATTCTAAGAGATTAGTTTTTTTCGTGCCCATTACTTTGATATGTTTTTACGCGTCTAATTTTAGTGCTGTTTAAAGACGTACTCCGTGGTGAAAGACAGTACATGATAGAACTTTTCTAAACATACAGTTAGAACAAGCTTTCGATGTATATTCTATACAAACACTGTCGAGTTCGTCCACATATCCTTTGTCCAATGAAAAATGAATTGACATTTGTGCAGGAACTTTTGCTTCTGTCATTATCAAAAAATGGAAAAAATGAGTAATATCATACCAGGATGCTTATAGGACAACTGAAATAATGAATGATTGATTATGTCAATTCAGACGAAAAAGAAAAAAATCCCAAATAGCTTTATTTATATTAGGCGACTTGGATCACCATTTTACAAGAGTAATGATAATTTCTCACGGGGTACCAAAAGTACTGGCGTCTGTAGTATAACATCTTATAGCAAGCTCGAGGAAGTTTTCTCTCTATGTTTATTGATATCCCTAATACTCGTTCTAAAATTTGACAACATTTCATCATTCTTCAGTTTATATTATCATACTTAGAGATAAGCAAAAATAGTGACGGTTTGACAAAAAATATATATCACAAGCAAAATTATACTTACGCAGAGTTAGTTGTAGTTAGACATGAAAGAGCTGAAGCTTTATAAATTAATTCTTGTTCTCACTATCAGCAGAGAAAAAATGTAATTATTTCATTAAATAAAGCAACAGAATATTTATTTTCACATATTTAATCGTATGATAAGTACATCGATGACTTCTTTTGCAACATGAGAAGTTGAATCTCGAAAACAATTTTACAAACAAGCAAATGAATATCTTAAAACTTTAAATAGCAAATTTTAAGTAAAGACAGTGATCATGTAAGCTATGAATGGAAAAATTCTTCATTGCCTTACGAATAAGTGCTCATCAGATTTCGATTCTCATTTTACACCTTAATATCGCATATCGTTGGTCATACATTGCTGACTAGAGACTTTTCCTATATGATGCAATAACTAATAAACTGATACTAGTATATGAAGCGATGTGTGATGTTTATAATCGCACCCATGTTGAAACAGCTCACACAGGATGCAACAAATTTCTAGATAGTTTATCAATGTATTATAGCTGGTATAATCGATATCTATTGCAGATCTTTATAAAAAAAATTATTCTTCATGTCAAAAAAGAAAATCCATAATAAAACCTATGTTACCAAAACCAATCATTTTATTAGGTAAGACACATTGCTCCTTTATATCATCTTCTTAAGGCTCTCCGCCCTTAAAAATCGATCTCAGGTAAGATACACTGGAATCACATGAAATTTTCAGGATATGTTGGGGCTGTAATGGGGTGTCTATAGTAAAATTTTCAGCTCTATATTATGGCCTGTGAGGGAGATATCCACCAAACAAGGGTCAAAAAAATCTCATTTCGTCTTCAAAAATTTTCTGTGGTCTTCAGTCTATATATTTAATTTTTTCTATTTGCAAGTGCATGTCAGAATGCAGTGCCTATGAGAGCCCTTTTTTAGAAACTCTTATCTTTCAAGCGAAGAAAAGGACTGACAAGTTCAATTACTCGAAAAACCCTAAAAAATGGCGCTCAAATTGTAAAAGTACTTTTCAATATACGACTAACAAAGCTTCATTCAAAAAATGAGCTCTCATAGGCACCGCAGTTTCACACGTTCTTGTAAACAAAATAAAAGATATTCGACTAAATATCATGTTGTTGTGGTAGAGTGCCGCTGGAGATGCATCATCAAATCCACGTTCTGAGAAAAACAAAGAGTGATTTTCGGCTTTTTGTAAAAACAGCTTTTTTTTCGAATAGGGGATGAGAAAAGTCTTTCAAAATTTTTGGACAAAAAGAAGCGCCAAATAAAAAATTTTTTCGCATATGAGAGAGCAGATGAAGGGCTATTTCTCCATGAATTTATCTCAATTTCGATGATTCTGGCGAAAAGTGACTTTTTTGAGGAAGCCTTAAGTTCTTCTTCTGGAATATACTTCACCATCTTGAAACCTCTTGAAGTAGCGATTCTTCCTTTGTTTGATCAATCAAATTATTCTTGATATAATCATTTAGCCAAAAGTCACGTGGCCAAAGATCTAGTGAATATGATGGATGTGTCATTATTTCAATACTTTCTTCTGTTAAATAATGAATAATATTGGGACGTGTATGAGGCCGGTCATTATCATGAAGCAATTTGATATATTTTGTACGTGATGATTTTTCTTGTTTCCGTAATTCATTGATAACAGGCTTGAGACAATTTTCAATACAATAGTTGTGAACCCACGGGTTGAAAGAGCTGATTTATTTACACGAGATAACTAACTGAACTAACTAAACAAATGAACTGACAACGGACGATCTCTCACTCTACAAATACTATCGAAATGTAATATTCTAGAACATGAGATCAGCAAATATTACAGAAAAGAGAAATGAAAAATGTGGAAAGTTTCAAAATATACTCAAACGTTCGACAAGGGTTAGTCAAATATTCACGTAGCCATTATATTATAGACTTTATCTAAAAGAATGCTAGGATTAAATCCAAGATAGAGTCGCTATATGCATTATTATAGACGAGGTATTTCACTATGTATTCATGCAATAAAACCTTCGATACTAAGTGTTTAATAAAATTTAAAATGCCAAGGCCAGAACTTCTGGTATGCCCTAAGTATCGTTTTTTGTATTTCGTTTTTTAAATCGTAATGCAGAGCCTTAATGAGTGCTTATATCTTAATAAACAAACTTGAAATCCATTAGTGAATTAACTCTACGTTTATTTAATTATTTTACACTTAAGGGGGCTCCCTCTAAAACGAAATTTTTTTCGATCATCCAATGATGATGAAATTTCCAGTGGAAGTGTATCTCGAGCTAGATAGCTCACACTAAAAATTTCAGCACGATACATTGAGTCTACGAAGAGTTACCATAAGGCTATGGGTCAAAATTTAGGTGTCCATGCGTCCCAAATTTCTCTACCATTTCGAATGCTAGAAAATTCGGACTGGTTCTAAAATGTAGCCAAGATGTGGCGCTACCGTTTAATAGGACTCAATTTTTCGATTCTTTCCTAGTTTGTGTTTTTAGAAAATTTCTCTGATGAAATATGAAAAAGCCACTATGGAGAGGTCCAGAAAAGTTAGTTTCTTATAAATATTTATGAGGAAATCGAAAAGTCCGACTCTGTTGACTTGTAGAGCTAATTTTTTCCTTCCTGTTGACACCAAGACTAGCTTTCTAGCATTTTAAATAGCGGAGAAATCTGGGACGTACGGAAACATAAAAATCAAAAATCCTATTTTGAGAAAAAACCTTATTTTCTCCTATGGGAGGTTCAGAAAAGCCTGTGAAATATCCTTAAATCTCATCATAAAATCAATAAACTATAGTGTATTCAAAAGTAGACACTTAGCTCTATCTAACGAGCTATAAATAACAAAATCGACAAACTTGACCAAAATTGACATTTTTTGGGGGACTCTTCAGCACAACACGTAATCAGCAGATTATTTCGACACAAGTCGATTGCTGAAAAAGCAAGAGTTGAGATCAGCAGATTGATTTGCATCTTTGATATACAAGTCCGTCTGTTTTTCGACTGAATTACATTCTCACATCTGCACACTATACAAAATAATTAAGTTATTTTCTACTAAAAATACAAAGACTAGTGCATATCAGAATGAACCAATGATGAAACGAAAAATTATATGTACAATTGAAACAATGAATATCATCAATGTTGTTATTATCCGTGTATTAAATATGATTTATTTCAATATCAAACAAATATTTATTCTTGATTCAACGAAAATAACTGACTGAAATACTATCCAATTCAAATCTTGTTTTTTGTTTACTAATATAATCCAATCTAAATCTGGTATTTTTATATCAATTAAAATTAGATCGATCCAAAACGACTGGTATCAAAAAATAACCAAATAAATCAAAAGTATTCAAATTTTAATATATTAATTAACAAATGCCCATAAGTATTCTTTCATTTTTCTGTATTGTCGTGCTTGAAATTGTAGCATAGTCCTGATGGATCTTAATATTTCAATAAAACAACATGAAACATATTAGCAAATTGAACTCTGCATTTCTTTAAATATTTCTAATCAAACCAAACAAATTTATTATTCTATGATTATTTTGCGATTCAACTAAATCGATTACTGAAAAGCAAAAGTTGAGAATAGCAGATTGAACTTGTCTTTTTTTAAAAGCTAAGTCTTTCTGTTTTCGACTCATTCACTCACACACCAAACTATATATTTTATTAAGAAAAGAAAAAGAATTAGTATATTAGTAGAGATAATGTGCGAGAAGAAACTACAATGCAAATCACCCATGGCTACTACGTCGATAGATACGAAAACTAAAAGCAAACTATGTTTAAAGTATACACGAATGAGTAAAAAAAAGGAAACATGTTCAAAGTTCGATTGAGAACGACTAAGCCTAAGTTTGAATACACGTGAACATTTGTATGCGGTTATTGTTTGTGTCGACTACATACAAATTACCTTGATTGTCAAGTCTAACGACAGAGGATGCATTAAATGCGGAGGCACTAATGCCAGCTATTCCAGTTCCAGCAATGGTAGTGCCAACCGTTTGACCAGGTGTAAAAAATTGTATGCGATTATTGTCCCTATCGGCTACATACATATTTCCCGTGGAATCGAATGTTACACCAGTGGGATTGTGTAGTTGTGTTGCTGCATTACCAGAGACTCCAGTAGTACCAGCAAGAACTGTCCCTGTAGTGGCTCCTATAACCCAACGAACAATATTGTGAGCCGCAGTATTAGCGATCACCAGACTATTTGTTGTTGAATCGAAAAAGATACCATTTGGAGTGCTCAACTGATTAGCAGCATTTCCAGCTCCATTACCACCAGCAGCCGTACCAATAGCTCTTGTGATTGGATCGATTTGTGCCACACGTTGAGTGTCCCCCCGATCAGTGACGTAAACTGTGCCCGTGTTGGGATTAAGTGTAATATCGGACGGACTGGCTAATCCTGAAAACATACACATGTTTCAATGAAACACAACAATATTTGATGAAACTTTTCGAATGATTTCTTTCACAAAACATGATTTCTATTTATGAGAGAGTAGTGGCGTATCCTGGATTTTTTTGAGCACTGGACAAAACCCGAGCAGAGATAGATCGTGAACTGAGTTACTATAGGTAATTGTAGAAGCTTATTGGACAATTATTGCTTCTCAATGTTTTCCTTGGGTAATGAACTGCAATTTTAGTAATTTGGCACTACTGACCTATCTTTGCTTGTTTTCAAAATATTCTTTCGGTCTAAAGAGCATGGCAAACAATCGGATATTGTTGCTCCAGGATTGAAAACTTTTTTTCTGGTGTATGAGAGCAATTTTAAGCAGTTTTTTTTGAAAATATTGAAATCTTGCATAAAGAAAGTAGTAATCGAAGATTTTACAAGTACATTTTCAGACATATTTGACTTTCAAAACCAGAATGACTAGTATTTATTATTTAATCCACTGAAAACTTTTAGAAGTAATGTATCTTCTAAAGCTAACGCATAACAATAAGTTCTTTTGTGCATATAAAAATATCTTTAGTTCTGAATCCAAAGTGAATCTTCGCTTTCAAACTATGAACATGTGTTCTATATATATGAATGCACAGGTAATACCACGGAAGACGGCAACTGTCAGAAACAGTTGTTGAAAAATTTGACTAATAAAATTTAGATATGAATCTGAACGACAGAAGAAAAATTTATTCATATCGGAGTAACTGAAAAATTATCTCTCATGTTTACTTCGGGTGTCTCATATGGCGAAGTTTTTTAATGACAATGTAGAAAATTCAATTCTAAAGATTAATAATCTAGAGAATGCAACAGTTTTCATATTTTCTGCTTGCAGACCCAAAAATTCGTTCATTATTTAATGATTCTCTATCGAAAGCAGCAACTGTTTGAAATGTAATCAAAAATTTTGAGCCGAAGAATCGACCATCCAATTGAAGAACATCGGAACTCACGTATTACGTTGCAAATCCAAAAATTATTCCTATCGCATATTTTCATGCAGCATATGGCTACACTCTCTGTTAGTGACTTGCATAGCCATGACTATAGCTTGAGAGATCAGACATTTTTAAAGATAAATAATGAAAATCTACAAGAAAACTGAGTGAAAAGAAAACTTACTTTATGTATATATGTTAGCTAATCAGCGCGCGTTATGTAACAATCGAAGACTGCTGCAGAAGATAGTATTTAAACAGCTCTGTATATAGCACCCGCAAAATATCTGATAAAACATTTGTCGCAGCACATTGTACTCATGAGAAGTTATGATATATAGGTTGATGATATACGATTTCTGGAAAAATGAGACTACTAGTAAAATAATTATTAATGTGTTAGAACTCGATGAAATCGATTCAGGTTTTGTGTGTTTAAAGTTCTATCAACTAGGTACATGTTCATGAGTGAAACAGTCAAAAGTGTTCTAATTCATACGAAACATCAGAGTCGCAGTGTGAATGACATGAAGTTTCAGATTTCATGATATACCAAAATATTCAGATTACAGTTTGTGTCATCAATCAGAGTGCACTAAGGAAGACATTCTTGATAAGATTCGGCTAACAGAACCTTAGAAAGTTTGAGTTCCAGTGTAGCAGATACTTTGGGCGACACTATGAAAGGTTAGTATCTAGAGATGAAGGCTGATGTTTGAATACAGCACTTAAAGTAAACTTTAACAGTCATTTGGTCTAAATGTGAGAACTAAACTTAGGTTCGAAAATATTTGACTCTATGTTCTCATAAAATGCCATACAAGATATCGAACGTCTAGTAAACTGCTGACGACTCAACCTCCATTGTCCACAGATACGTATATTTTAAGGCTTCTTCTAGTAATATTGACCTCTACTACTGGACAATATGTGAGCTTGAAATCAAGAAAACAGTCCGGCTACTTTGATCGTTACATGAAATTATAGGCGCAAGGACTGTACCATAATGGTTTCATTATCCTTTCTTTAAATTAGCATTTCATCTTAGTTCTTCTTTTCGATTTAGCTGGACTTTTTTTCGACTATCTATTTTAGCTAATTCGATTTCAAGAGACTTTTGACGAAAAGTACACTATGTACTCTTTAGCAGGAAAATAATACAAGACAAATTTTTTCTCGATCAGAGAATAGAGGATCATCATTTGATTGAAACCATATGGAAAATCACTACTTGTTTTGATAAATGTCGAAGGAATTCAAAACTTCTAAAACCTAGCTTAGATGCACATTATCCACGTCTAAAATATAGCCTTGAAATCGATTTTTAATCGAAATGACTCTGCAATTTCTGCGTTTCTTCCTCGGTTTTTCATAATACATCGACAATTTTGAAGTTATGCACTATTAACCACGAAAAATACTGCTATCTGTTAGGTTGAAATTGTCGAGATTCTCATTTGAACCTCAAACTGTCTTACCTGTGTTGACTAAGGTAGTGCCATGAACTTCTGCAGGTGGCCAAATTTCAACTCGATTATTACCGGTATCTGCCACATAGATATTACCCCTTGAGTCGATAACGATACCTTCAGGGCCACTGAGCCGACCAAGCTCTGTTCCCCCAGTTCCATCTGCTTGACCAGCTACTGTCGAACCAGTAGTAGCCCCCACCACCCATCTCTGGACTCTGTTATTTCCAGTATCAGCGATATAAAGTATATTGGATGAATCCAAAGTTACATCACCTGGAGAGCGAAGTCGATCGAGTGTAACATTAGCGACACCATTAGCATCACCTGCGACAGTCGTGCCTACTGGGTTCCATTGAAGCGAACAGATGGGAGCTAGAAGAATATACAGAATTTCAATGCAGAAGTCCAGCAACAGAACTGATTAGATGACATATGAGCTTTGTTCAATATGTGAAATACAGTGTGTGTGTTGAATTTTCGATTGATATCTGTTAAGCTGAAAAGATCTTTCAAGCAATACGAGCTCTCTCTTAGGCTACAGATGGCATGTCGTGACATGAAAGCTTTTATTTGCGTTGAAATAGGGACCAGGTGTGTCTCCAATCAATTTCGAGATCATCACAACATAATATGTGTAAATCGATGCAAATTTCAAGAGGATCGAACTCGATAGCACATGGTTGAAACAACCTCAAATTTTTAGGAATAATCGCTTTTTATCACACTAATCTCTACTATGACCATTTGCTAATTTGTCAACTTTCAACATCATGAGAAAAATAAAAGTTCTAAACATAAAAAAACCTGTTCGCGGAACTTACTGAAGATTGACGAAAACCTATATGAATAATTCTAAAACATTTATACCATCTCGAGACATGGATTTCTCTGATAAACTTTGCATAAGATGATCGAACATATCAATTTGGTGTTTCGTACTCCATGAAGATGCGAAAAAATTCATAAATAGACTGCTATACATCGCATTAAAGAGAAAACTCTCGACCGACTACTTCAAAAGTGTTTCTCATGGTATTTAAGTGATTTTTTGATCCATAAGATCTTAGTAAAAATCAACGGCAAAACTAAATGATTGTTGTATCATTACTATAGTGATTAACACGTTGATATGATCAATCAAGAAATTGAGTTGATTGTTGTAAGATCAAAAACAGAAAGAATGATTCATGCTGGTATATTGGTCGGTCTATGAGCTGCCTAATTCAAGTTCGAATAAAAATGGAGAGCTAACTAGATATTATGACTTCGAAAATAAATGAAAAAAAAAAGATTTCTCTGTTGAAACAGCAAAACAAACAAAAGATAAAAATTTTAACCTGGATTGTGATTCTAAAGCCAATTCCAACTATTCACACCTAAGATACTCGAGAAACTACCTGAAATGTTACAGTAAACACTGGCGATCCTACATTGACCACGTGCGATATTAGTAACATAACTGTGACACTAGTTGCATGAATTAGGATGCTAGTAGCATTGCCAGAAATGATGCGATGGTACCAGCATTCCAGGTGATGCTACAAGAATCCCAGATCATGCTACTATCATCCTAGATGATGGTATCTGCATGGAAGACGATGGTACTAGCATCCTAGTTCATGCAACTAGTATGTCAGATGATGCTACTAACATCACAATTACTGCTTGTAACATCTCAGTTATTGTTTGCAGCAACTGAAATGCTAGACCCAGCATGGTTCACAGACCTCTAAGAGCTACATTAGGTAAAACTATTAGAATTTCAAAAAATGTTAACTTGACGCTGACACTTTTGTGTTAATTAACTCTGATGCCAATAATATTGAAGCATCAGCCTTACTCTTTAATGTCAATGCAAAAGCATGAGCATTTCTAAACGATGCTAGGATGACATCCTCACATTGAAGTATTCAACTTGCCAAAACACGTTTTTGTGACGTAAATGATTTTTTATCTCAGCGTCGTCGCGTGAAGGTGTATAGTGTTCTCTGAAAAGCTGTGATTCATGCTCCTCTCTGTGTACACAGTAATGAGAATAGTTTCTATTCGAATTATGCTTCGAATACAAATAAAAATTTTATCTTCTGCTTTGTTTTTACTGCTTTAACAGGGATGTGCTATTCAATTTATAAATTTATAATTTATATAAAATTTATCTTTTGCTTTGTTTTGCTGCTGCGAAAAAGTATGATTATTTTTACAATTTTTTCCTATTTCAACATGGAAGCCGGTTTTTCTATTTTTTCAATTATCTTCGAACTCGAATTAGGTATCTATTTTATTCATAGGAAAGATTTACTTTCTAGAACACATTTTCCGCAAGCTGATCGGTGAGAAAATAATCCAAGAATTAAGGAAAATTCGTGAATGTTGAAAGAGTAAATCTCATTCAACAAGAAGGCAAGATATTGACATGACATTTATGGGCACTGATCAATGCATATTTCGTGTCATCCAAGCAAAAAATTGTATATACCCGAGGAGACGGTTATTATACTTTTCCTTAAAAAAAGCTGAATATTGCTCTTATTTACCATTATGAAGAGAGCATTTATGAGAAAATCGAGAATCACACCAGTATACAAGTTATTGGTCAAAATTTCAATTTTTGATCTTTATATACGTTCGAAAATTTATAGTTCAAAACCATTAAACTCAAATTTTTAACTCATTTGGATATACTGAAGTAGAGTTAGCTAATACAGACTTTTGAGTACGACTAATTTACTATGAAGAAAAGAGTCAAAAATTGTCCAATAAATGTTTATTAAGATTATTCTTTAACAAGTCAGAGAATGTTTTTCTGCAATATATTAAAAGCGAGAGCATCGATAGCTAAAAAAAATCGAGCTATTTCAATTATCACATGCCATATATTTACTGAAGCTTTGTAGTTCGATAAGAGTGAAAAATGTTACAATTTATGAGTCCATAAAAGTTGATATTTAACAGTATATCTGCTATCAATTGATTTTAAATCAAGAAGCACCAAATTGAATTTTTTTATAGATTCTTTTACTTTTCATTCTCTATACAACAGTAAACAAATATTTAAAAAAAAGACGTTTACCTTCGACAGGTAACACAGTTTACATCTCTCACTCTCTCTGATATAGTGATTTTTAAAAGAAATAAAATATTTTTAGCGATTTTCATTGCCATGACATGATTGTAAAGCAACATAAATGGAACATTCGAAATCAATGTCAAAAACTACATTCAATTAAATACATTTTAGAAAAACTTTTTCCTATGAAAAATTATTCTCCGAGAACTATGGGGCTAAACTTTAATCAGACACAGTGATGCGGAGACTACAAGTAAATCTTTTATAGAAAAAACATGTCGCTAAAAATTATCTAACTCGATGTAGTTTTTGATGCTAATTTCGAATATCACATTTATGTTGGTGTGCAATCGTGTCATGACAATAAAAACCGCGAAAAATGTTCTTTTTCTTTTTGAAAAATCATCAAAAATAACAATGTAAGAGAGAGAGATATGAACTCTATTCCCTCTCGAAGATAAACTTCTATATTTCAATATTTTTTTATTGTTGTATAGGCAATGAAAAGTTACACAATGTATAAAAAAATTCAATTTGATGTTTGTTTATTTAAAAAAAAATGGCAGCAGATATACTGTTAAACATCAACTTTTATGGACTCATAAATTATAACCTTTCTCACTCATGTTGAACAACAAAGCTCCAGTAAATATATACTAAGTAATGATTTAAACAACTCATTTTTTTTCAGCTATCAATGTCCTCTCTTTTAGTATATTGCACGAAAATATTCTCTCACTTATTGAACCATAATCTTAATAAACATTTATGGGACGATTTTTTATTCTTTTCTTGATAGTAAGTTAGTAGTACTCAAAAGTCGGTATTGGCTAATTTTATTATAGTACATTCAACTGAGTTAAAAATTTTCGTTTGATGGTTTTAGACGATGATCTTTCGAACGCACATACAAAATCAAGAATTTTAAATTTGATCAGTACTGCGGTACCTTGATTCCCTCATGTATGCTCTCTTAAGAAACTTAATAGTCAAAAATCGAGTTTTTTTTTCGAGAACTTTCATTTATAACATCGTGAAGTCTTACGACTCCTTTCTATACTATTATAAAAATTATTCACAATATATGCTTTGTATGTAAAGCTTAAAATATGTGCATAATCTACTATCAAGTTTGCATTAATCCTTCATTCAAGGATGACGTCTCAGGACATTTTTTTGAGAGAAGTTTTCACCATTGCAGGCTCTTAAAATTTTTAATAACCTACTCTTTTACTCTTTTGATACTCTCTTAATTATTCTTCACTGATCAACTGACAGTTCACTTTTGTTTTATATTTTATTGCTTCTTCTATTGATGCATCATATCTCATTCTACCGAATCTATACCTTGTTTCCCAGATTGTAACAATTTCAGCTCGAGAGAACTAGTCTATAGTTCTTCTAATCTGATTGATTAATTCTATTTGCTTGGCACTTTTTAGATTATGTTGTAATACTTTTTCACAACTGCCAATATCGTCGATATTATTCTGATAAAGTACCTCACAGTACTTTTTTTAAACTAACTCTGTTGTCGATCTGACTGTTATAATATGAGATTGAGAACTAGATTAGTTTCTTGGAGTTGAAACTAGTGAGTCAGATTCATTTCTAGCAACTGAAGTTGGTTAACTATTTCATCAGATCTAAATCTAAACTAATATAAAGCTGTTATGGTTTGATTTCTTTCTAATATCATATCATACGAGATAAAACTAAGCATTCGCCGAAAAAAAGAGCAAAACATAGAGTTGAATCTATTACGATAAAAGATTTAAAGCTTGTATTCTAAAGCCTGTATTTCTTTTCGTTATATTATAATTTCTCTTATTTCTTGGATTGAAGAAAACAAACAATTATTCGATAGAACTAGTTTTTAAAGTTTTTCTTTCTGTTTTTCTTCAACTATTCCAATTGTACTCTCACGCAAAAGTTCATCACATTTTCAAAAAAGAAACAAAAGAAATCACGTGTTTATTTAAATGACAATGTGATTATTATCAGAATGAAATGATTTATTATCAAAAACAAGTGAAATTTGATGTGATCTCTCAAGTGATTAGCTTTAAGTCAAACTATTATCTACTTGCAGAGTTTTTTATGGCATCCTTGCGTAACTTATTCTTCTGATTTCTTTAGTTATAATTATGGATAATAATTTATTCTTATGTTATGTTATGTTATTTATAACAATAAATACAGAGTTATTATTGTCTATAGCAATAACAAAAAAATTATTTGTTTTAAATAATAGGAAAATTTGAAGAACATCTTGAAGGCATCAATGATGACTGCTTTTTCTTTTATGATCATTGTCTAACTTACAAGGGAACCTTCCCAGGTGCCAGAGCGCTTTTCAGTCGGGGTTTT
>CAJNOL010000248.1:155978-175933 GCA_905250125.1 Rotaria sordida
CTTTTGAGACATCTTGTATAATTTGAAAGTAAATTTTTTTTATTAATATACAGATTATTCTAGTTCATAGATTAATTAATTATATAAATTACAGATAAATAAACGATATTGATTTTCTTCTTTGTCCCAATTCAATTAGCGAAAGGAAGAGCTTGAAGCAAGAACTCTTGCTTCTCAATCTTGAAAAATTTTCGTTTTTCTTTAGTGTTATATTGTTTGTTTGTGCTCATCAATATCCAAAAAACATATTCGACTTCGCTCCTAAAATCTGATCAACTTTAACAAAAATCTTCCATCCTAGTCACACTTCGGGACATCCTTGAAGATAATGACAGATATGTTTCTATTCTATTTAAAAAGAAATACAGATTGTCATATCTTTTGCATATATTCATAAAAATTTTCTTCATAACACCAGATTTAATTGATATTTTGGGTAAAGTTTCTATTTACTGTTATTCAACAGTAGTTTTTTAATTAAACGTTTATTTTAGAATGCTTTCTTATACGAATTTGGACAAGAAAGACAAACATTTAGTTATTAATAACAATCATGAATAAATAACAAACAAAAGAACTTTTTTTATTATTATTTCATATATAATTTTCTATTTGTCATAGAGAAAGAATGACACTAAGTGTCATCATATATAATTATAAAGAAAAAGTGAATATAATTAACAAAAAAATTTCACTAGATATAATCATAATTTTTCTTTAAGTTTTTCCCATGTTGTCGAACCTAATGCTTTAGCAAAATGATCATCAACAATTGATTCAGTTATATGATGATTAATCGATGACGTTTGATCTTCATTTGATGATGTATTATGATGTAATGACCAAAACTTTGTAAGTGAACGAGCAAAATGTTCTTCTATTGAATCAACTAAAAGAAAAATCATTGAAAGTTAAGCAAACACAAAATATATATATATATATATATATTGATTTTTAGTCAATAATACAAACCTGATGTTCGTTCTATTGAAGAACTATTTGATGATGAATCATCGGGAGTTAAACAACGGCCAGTAAATTTATTATAATTATTTCCTAATGATTTTCGAAAATGTTCATCTATTGTTAAATCTGTTTGTTTTTGTTGATCTAAAAAAATAATATCGAAATTTTTCTTGAGAAGAAAAAAAACGTCATACCTTCGACGATAGTATAACTATGTTGTTGTTTTTGTTGTTCAATTAATACTCGAAAATTATCAAGATATTGTTGTGTCATAAAACTATCAAAAGTTAATGGATAATAAGAATTTTGTTTAATAATATTTGTTGAATTAGCTAATAAAAAAGCGTATTGTTGACGTAATAATTCTAAATGTGGTGATGATGGTGGTGTTGGAACAATAGATGAAGATGGAATATACATTTGAAGTGAATCATCTTGTGACGAAATTCTGGAAACAAAAAATAAAGTACAAATAGAATTTTTCAATGCTTAGTATTTTGATATTCTATGCGAATAATCTTATAACTTTGGAAGTATAATTTAATAACTTACTGTTTCTTTTTTGTTGGACAATATTCATTTTGTTCACTATTTGTTGTTGATGTATCAATCATATAGGCACGACGTTTTTTTAAAGGAAGACTTTTTGATATCTGATTTTGATTGCACATTGAATTGTTATTATGAGTTTTTTCGTCCATTAAATATAATTCTTAATATATATTTTCTAAAAATCAAAAAAAAACAGAATAAAGAATTTTATGTTTCCTTAGAATTTATTATTCGTTCTCTTTCGTTCATTCATTTGAAATAAAAAGAAACAATAACGAACATATTGTGAGAAATAAACGCAGATTGCATTGAAATAATTCTCATTCCTGACATAATTTAGTTCGAAAGACAGATGGCCATATATGTTGTTCTTTCTCTTTTCTGTCCTGGGAAACATGTGAGATATATATATAGGGAAACGAAATAACGATAGAATGTTAAACGTCACTTTTTCACACAGTACGTACATTTTAATAACAAAATGACATTAAAAGAGAAAAAAAAAATCATACGATATTCATAAATAAATTGAAGTTGTTTTAATGTATTTTGTTGTTGCTATTAATGCTTTTGGTTTGTCCTCTTTCATTTTCTTCTATTGGTTTTTTGGTCGTCAGAATCATCATTATTCTGACATGTATTTATTTTTTCTTCCTCTCGATTTTAATTTTGCTTCATCATATTTACGAATATTTTGCAAGAAAATGTACAGTCAGTAATGCTATGGCACATAATCGAATAAAAATATATGTGTCAAACATAACAAAAATCAGCAAAAGAAAAAAAACTTCAATATGAGTCATACCATCAAAAAATTAACAGCAGGTATACATCAAGTACTCAGAATATATAGCAATGAAAAAGAATTTTCTGATTCTATTAACTATTTTCACTGAAGCAATCAGTTTTTAAAATACAAATGTAACTGACAAAAAAAAAATAATATACCGATTATTTACTGTTGTTTCTTGTCGATTGTTTGCCTTTTAATAGTCAATTTCTTTTTTCATGTAAATTATTTTACTCATCCACATCAAACATATGATATAAAGGAAAAAAAAACAAGAAATTGTAAGCTGACATTTGTTTCATCATAAGTATGTTATTTAATTGAAAATTTATTATAA
The DNA here is from genome assembly GCA_905250125.1 of Rotaria sordida. Lineage (NCBI taxonomy): Eukaryota > Metazoa > Rotifera > Eurotatoria > Philodinida > Philodinidae > Rotaria > Rotaria sordida. The sequence continues at coordinate 158,624 of CAJNOL010000248.1, forward strand.
TGAAATCATTGATACACTTTATCAATGGCATGTATTAATTACACTAAATAAAAATAAATGCATGGCCAGCAGTTTGGTAATTGAAGGGCACCCCACCCTCCCTCAAAAAAGTCACTTTTCGTCAGAATGACCGAAGTTAAGGTAAATGTAAGAAAAGATAGCCCGTGATCTGATCTCTCATAAACGACAAAAATTTTTACTCGACACTTCGTTTTTTCTTGTTTTATAGGTTTTCGATTGTATCTCCAAGAAGACTTAAAAGAGCTTCATCGTAGCCAACAGGTTGGTTTGTGATTGAAAGAACGTGCAAAACTGCAGCGCCTATGAAAGCCCAGAGTTTTTTGATTAAGCTTTGCACAAACATTTATATAATTAAAACGCCATTTTTAGAGAGTTTTTTTTGATGTCATTGAACTTTCGATCTCTTTTTTTCCCTTAAAAAGTAAGAGTTTAAAAAACAAAGGACTTTCATAGGCACTGCATTCTGACATGTTCTTTCAAACAAACAAAAAAAATTAAATGTATAGACTGAAGACTACAGAGAATTGTTTGGACAATATCTCTCTCAAACATCATAGTACAGGACTAAAAATTTTACCATAAGCTCCTCACTACAGCTCCGACATATCTTGAAAATTTCATGTCATTCGAACGTTCCTGACTTGAGATTCATTTTTGAGAGGGAGAGGATAGTCTTAACAAAAATAAATAATTTATTAGATATCAACATTCCTGTGTAAAGTACGTTCAATACGAGAAAATATGTGTGATCAATCAAGTATGATATGTGAATAAAAAAAAACCATGCTAAGTATGTAATGGCCAAATATAAGTTAGTCATTTGAACTATTTAATTATGATTGTTGTCAGTTTTTATAAAAATAATTTTCATATTTCGTTTAAATAGAATTTTATTATTAATGAATCGTAACATTAAGACAGTTGGTTTATTTATATCATCAAAATATTTTGATAAAACATGATGCTGGACAAACCATTACATTGATTTACACACGGATGAATCGATGACTAAGATATGTAAAGTAATATTGACGAAGATAAAAAGAAAAAACACAAAAACAAAACGAAAAGTCAACATATTTTCTTTCTTATTCCATTTCAAGTGAACTATAAACGAAATATAAATCAAATAAAAAAAAAACAGAAAATTCATTTTTCGAACCTGAATGAAATTGTTCCTTCATCATCATCTCGTCCCTATTTAAATAAAAGTCAAAGTATTTTAAATGAAAGTATAAAAATAGTCTTCAAAAAAAAAAAAAAAAAAACAACCAACTAACCAAATATTTCATAATATTCTCAATTTGTGCAACTGGAAATGGTATTTTTACTGTTTTTAATCCTTCACGAAATTCATCATAAGTTATTGTTAAATTTGACATAAAATTTTCTTCATTTGGTTTAAATATATTTCCTAAATTAATTTGATTTTCTTTACAATGTTTATGAATTGAATTAAGTAGATTATTTGCAAAATGTTCTACTGTTTGTCTTATTGGTCCAACATAACATGTAAATTTTGGATGATTTTCAAAAAATTTATGTATATCAGAATTTTGTTTTAAACTTAATGTTAAACCCTATTTATATATGAAACTAATAATAAATAATGATAAGAATAATAAAACATACAGTTAAATCAAGTTCTTCTAATGAAATATTATCAAGTTTTGATAATGCTTCTAACATAATCATAATACAACGTGCATCAAGATGATTTTTTCCTATCTAAATAAAAATTCATATAAGATATAATTATAAATTTAAATAAAAATCTTTTTTTTTTGATTATTCTACTTGAAATATTTTTAATGCTTGATTTGTTGCAGCTGCAACAAACATTTTATAAATAAATGATTCTTTTCCAGTAATTAATATTGATGGATCTTCTTTTATTCTTGTATCATATCGACAAAATATTTGATTTCCAGATAAATTTAAAATGTTTAAAGTCATATTACGTGTTAATGAATTTGTTAAAAATTCTACAGTATCATTTATAAAACTATTATTTGATAAATTAAGTGAAATTAATTTATTATTAGAACCAATTGCTTCAGCTAGAGCACGAGCACCCATTAAACGAATACTACACCAACTAACATCAAGATTAAGTAAAGTACTATTATCACCTGATATAGAAAATTTTTATATTTCAGTTTTTATATTACAAAAACAAATATTTACTTAGCCATTTAGCAACATAGACTCCACCTTCTTTATCTAATTTGTTATGGCTTAGATTAAGATCTTTAAGGTTTGAATGATCCTATTTATATTTATTTAAATAGCTGGTTCTTTTTGTTTTTTTTTAAATTAATCACTTACTTCGAGTTTTGAAAGAAAAATATTAATATCACTTGCTGTTAATTCATTACCTATATGAAATAAACATGTCAAAATAGAAAATTTCGATTAGTAATACAAACCGGCAATGTTTAAAGTTTTTATATGAGCATTAGAGACAACACCAGCTGCTAATTTACGAATACCTTTTGTACCAAGATTGTTATAGGATAAATTCTATGAAATAGAATATCGAATTGATTGATTGAAAAAATAAAAATAAAAAAAAGTCTAAATTATTAAATCATCAAATTTTAAAGTTTATCTATTATTCAGTAACATAAAAATATGCGATGTCCATAGGAACAAAAATCCAAGATGAATCAAAGTTTCTCATATTAACTTCAATAAAATCACATATTAAAGAACTCTTAATATTATTATTAGAAAATTTCCATGCATAAATTACTTACATATTCCTCAATAAATGTATTATCCATAAGAATTTGATAGATATACGACATACCACCACTACCAATATTATTTCCTGATAAATTAAGTGATACAACAGTTGTATTACGCTAAATATTCATAAAAGAAATGTAAATATTTAGAAAATATTATTTAGAAGAAGAAAAAAGAAAAAGAAAGAATTTACAACAAGAGCTACAGCTAAAGCTGCTGATCCTTTTGATCCAAGTCCATAATTTTCTAAATTAATTTTTGTTGTATTTAATGATCGTATAATCATTGAACATGGACAAATATTTAATCGTTTACATGTATCTTCATAAATTTGTAAACTTGATTTATCTATTGATGCAATACTTTCTATGAAGAGAGAGAGAAAAAAAAAATAAAGAAAATTATGTTTTTTGTTTTCTTCATTTATTAATTTCATTATATTATATTCGAAATTTTACGTTTATCAAAATCAGTATTTAATCCATCATCCCATTTTTCATTATCAAATTGAAGTGTAGATGTTAATGGTATATTTTTACTATTTTGAGAATTTACTATTCGATCTTTTATATCATTATTATGTATATCATTTTCCGTTTGAATTGTCATAGAACGTGATTTTATTGAATTTAAACGAACAACATGTGGTGATCGACGATTTTGTGATGTTATTTGTGCTAAATTTGTATATTCATTTTCAATAATACTTGATCTACGTGAATCAATAATACGTTCTATAGTTTGATCACGTCTAAGATTATTAGCACTGAAATCATATGCACGTGGACGTGATTGTTGTAAATGAACAGATTTAGTAGTTGCTGGCCTATTAGAATTATCTTCAATATTTGTTTTTATATCAGTTTCTTCTGCCAAATCATCATCTTGATAATAAGCATCATCACCTAATTCAGATGCAGCATCTTCAGCAATATCCTGTAGAGCCTATTGATTGAAAAAAAAAAGAATTAATTAATTAATTTTCTTTTTTTTTTCTTTTTGCTTTCTATTATTACCTCAGTTGAAAACATTTTTCAAGTTTTGTTTATTTCAATTTCTTTTTTACTCTTTTACTTTTATAAACTACATCAACATTTATTGTATGTCTTGTATCCATAGAAATTATTATTAGATTAGCCTGAGGGTTAATAGAAAGAATAAGTATTGTAGAATATAACCATCTCGATCGATGAGGATCGAACATTCTCGTTTTTATCGACAACAGTAAAATGACATGTATTTATCAATTTATAACTTTCAAATCTAAATGAAATCAAGATAATTATAGTTGAATGCTTATGTATCTAAGTTCAATAACTTGACAATGGCAATTGCTAGCAATTTGTAATTCCATGCAGTCGAAAGAAGAGAACTCTGGACTTTTTTTTTTTGACTGATACTATATAAGAGAAAATTATTTTGAAATCTATTATTTTCACAAAACATTCAATTGTATGTTGTAACAATACTTACTAAACTATAAATAAATTTTATTAATTATTCATGATGAAATCATTATTATACGTAAGTATCCAAGATTACTTGTTATTCATAGTAAGACATAAACATATAACTGAATACAGAGATGTGTAAAGGTAAAGAAAAGTTTCTCGTTGTTTTCTTCTATGAAGATGTGAAAAACTTTATCAATGATTTTTCATGTAAAAATACATATGAAAACAAATACTATATTGTCCTTTCATTATATCGTTTTGCTAGTTTGGTAGACACGTTATGAAATAAACATAGAAAATGACTTTCATTCAAACATATACTATTAATACAAAGATAAATGTTAATAATAATTTTATTTCTAATTTTCTTTTTGAAACATTTAAAATGCAGAGATCAACAGTCATACCATTAAATAAAAATCATATGTTAGTAGCTAATATTTTACAAATGTATAGTACTGTATTGTTTCAATAATTTATCGAAACTTCGTTAGATATGCTGATACTATATATAAAAAATAATAAATTCTAAAATTGGTTATATTTAATAAAGTTACTTTAATACCATTCAATGAATGTGCTCATCTGACGATAATCCATCACTGTAGTATAACTCGAAAAAGTATACATTTGTACTAATTAGTGTCCTGACGGGTACGACTTTTTGACAACCAGATCCAGACCGGAGCTAATCGACATTCGGCAGATACTTTCACAGCCACAAACTTTTATTTTATATGAAAAAGTATACTATATAGTTTCTTCCACAAACAGCAACAAGAAAAAAAAGCAAGTGATTCAGGATTCACTTGGTGTTTTTCTACTTCTAAGATCCGATCAATTCCATTAAGTATACATTAGCTAGTTGGTTGATGACAAAAATACATACATGTAGGTGTAGGATTATGTTCAGCATTCGACTAGTTGCAGAACATTAATGTTAATGGAACTCGAAAAATGTGTTGTATAAGGCTAAAAAATGGTTCATGTGTCATAATGCTGAAATAATCAATCGTTTTGATGTTGATGAAAACAAGTATACTGTGTTATCTTTTCTTTTTCTTCCTGTTTAGATAACAGAAATATTGATGAAACGATTCAACAGAAAAACAACCAACTATAACACATGACATTTAGTTGTTCGTATACAATGCAATACGATTAATACAGCTCGTTTTTTTCGATTACTTGATGAAGACTTGAATTTTTTTGAATAGTATTATTCTAATGTTTTGTAGAATAAACGATCGATAAAATTAATAAAAAAATAAAGATATTTTTTCTGTGTTTGTTTGCATTTCTCTTCTTAATTCACAAACAAAGATGAACGAATAATAGCACCAAAATAAGCTTTTATCGCAAAGTATGATACTATATACTTGATCAAAGTTCTAGATTAAGGAGGGAGGAGCTTTCCCCCGCAAAATTTCAGACTTTCCACCATCATTTTTTGCTTCTCTCTATAATCGGAAACTCTGTACTTGATATTTTAGAAAATTCTATATTAAAATCGCATAAAACACTGAAGCAACGATAACATCGGTTCGATGTATACTGTAGAGATAGTATTTCGTTCATAAACAGGTCGAATGAATAGTAGAATATCCAGAAAATATCAATTGAAAAAAATATTCCTTTGTTAAGATATTAAGTTTCCAAAAAAGTGATCGATTGCTACAAAAATTGAGTTGACTTGAAAATTTAATATCTCGACAAAGGAACAGTCTTTTTAGCTGAAACTTTCAAGATTCGAATGGTTTATGGACGAAATTTCAGATCGAAAATTGAATAAAACTGTCATAACTCGACTTCAGTGACCTATACGTACAAATCCTTTTAGAATTTTTCTAATCTTACCAAAATTTCCTTGTGAATTCAATATGAGCTCAAATGGCGGGGTATCAATTTGGGTGTTTTCTCGTCAGCTATGTCACATTCTGAGAAATCGAAATGTTCTAATCACCATGAATCTTTATAATCGAATGTATTTTCATATGATTCCAAAACAATAAAATTGATTTCGTAGTATCAATTCAATTCTGTACAACCACAAAAAAAATGAATCAATATTCAAATGTCCTTCTATTTTTTTATAAGTACATCATATAGTAACATTGTTCAGGTTTCGTTTATTTCGATCTTTTTTTTTTTCTTCTTCAAATTGTTGTTAATTGTATGTATTCCATTCATAGAATTTCTTCTTGTTAGCCTAAGGCTAAATAGAAAGAATAACAATAGCAAATAACTATCGTCTTATTGCTTTCTCTGTTTGTTTTTTTCAACAAAGATAAAGAATATGTAATTGAATTGTTTTTTAAGCATTTCATATAGTGAAATAATGAGAAATTGATTTTATGAGATTCAAGCAAATTTTTTTTTTGCTTTCATATCTAGATAAAAATTAAGGTCAATCAGTTTTATTGATCTTAAGAATAACTGATAGTGAGATTATAATTCATAGGTTTTCTTTTTTTTTCTTTGATTCAAAAGATGAGAAACTATCATTATCGATGAATGCAATGCATTATAATTTCTTCCAAAAATAAAAATAAGTGTTCTAGTTGAACCATACAATGAAAAGAATTCTTTTTTTTAAATCAATAATTATTTGATGAAAACCAAGTTGATACATTGACAGTTATCTAGTTATATCCATACGTCTAATACATGCAAATTAATGTTATTCATTACTATAGATATATATGTTTGAAGGTCAAGTATCCTATAATACTGGTTTTATAACATATAAACACTTGATTAATCAAGTGCAGATATTGTTATATCCCAATTGCTTGCATTTCATTTTCTTTTTATCTATCTCATTGCTTAAGCAAATAACTGTCGAGTCATTCAAGAGTATTGAAATAGATTGTGAAGAACGTCTTAACCAACAAGAAGATGTTGATGAATAAATAATTCGATTTCTGATTATTATGCATGCTACTGCTATACGAACAGATATAAAGAGAGAAAAAGAAACATTTTTTTTATAACGAGTTTGATCTAATAAATGATGATGATGATGATGATGATCATCATCATTATTATCGTTAACTTACGCGAATAAGTAATTACATTCATAGAGTATCGTTTTTTTTTTCTTCAGATAATCGATGAAGGACAAGCAAGAAAGAAATTTGATAAATACAACAAGTCGAGTGCTAATCATCGTCAAAAACAAGCAATACAAAATAAAGAAATAGAGAAGAAAGAAGAAAAAAAGAAGAAAGGAAAAATAGAGATGAGAGAAAACTAGCGGATTCTCTCTTAATGATATCTTATCTTCGTTGGTTGAATGTTTGTATAGTTGCTTGTCAATCAGCACGACATCAGCCGTTTTGTCTATTAAACTGACCGTGAAATAGTATCCACATATAGATAGATTAAATATATGAAAACAAAAACTCTCGCAAGAACAGGTGACGACAGTATTCTATAATAGCAAAAGATTGTGGAAAGAAAATATATGTATGTCAACAACTCTTTAGAAATACATTGAAATATAGCAAAAAAGAAAAATAGGAAATAACGACGATAAATCGTATGTTTCCGTTTATCACCTACGTATAAAATGCTTGATGCATCAATGATTGATGCTGAAACTGGTGGAGCTTCTGGCGCATTTACCTATACAGCACAATATGGTGTCAGACGAGCATCAACTCGACCTGATGTTTATCGAACACAATTTGGTTCAATGAGTGCCGATGAATATCTTACACCAATGTTACAACCACCTCAACGTGCTGACAATAATATGGCTCGACGTCTTTCTAGAAATTCATTTCTTATTCCACCTCAAACATTTGTACGTCGAGCTACAGACGGTATGTTAATTAAGAGTATACATTTTTTTTTTGTTATTTATTTATCTCATTATTAGATTTCTTGAATTTAGAAATGTTTATTACATCAAAAATATTTTCTAAATAAGATAACTAAAATTTTTTTCATAATAAATCTCTTGTTTTATGATATGAATGATAAATAATTTTTCTTCATGTCATATTATAGAGATATGATGTACATATAATATCATGCCTTTTAATATAGTTTATTTCATATAGATTAATATATAAACAATATCTCAGTATAGAAACATAACCTTGTCGTGTTTGATGATGATCTTTTAACATTATTGTCATGTCTTATCTACTCTTTTTTTTTATAGACTAACGCATGTATCATGATATAAGGCTATTGGTAACAATAAAAAAAAAACAAGAAGGCTGATCGATTGTTCTTTTCCATGTTATTTACTGATCTTGTCTTTTCTATCATAATTACCATATGATAGAAAGAAAACAATCAACGAATTAGAACACATTGGAAAATTAATATCTATTCGATAGTAGTGACATTTGCTAGAATGATGCTTAACAAAATTTATATAATTATATATATATATATATTGTTGAGCAAGTAAAACTAAGATTTCTAGATAGATAAAGAAGACTAGTATGTTCCATGTAGAGAAAGAAAATGTGCACGTTTAGTCAATTATAATAGCAAATCATTGCCATCGAATTTGAGTGTGTACACAACATTTTGCTCTTATATTTATTGACGATCTAATCATAGATGAACTAATAAGAAGAAGAAAACAGCAAGGAAATATTCATTTAGAATGTTGTATTTTCGTAATGAAAGACGATATGATCATGGAAATTTATCACGTATTATTAGTTGTCAAGACTCTCAGCATTTTTCTAATCGTAGTCAACATTCGTCATCATCAGGAACTAATTTAGATCCACAATCGTTAGCAATAAGTCATCGTCATTCCGATTTTTATGGTAAAATTTTTGACTTTTTTTTGTGCCTTCATACTCAACTAGATCATAATATATTGAATAATAATTTAGAAAAATTTCAATTTTTTGATTTTTTTTAGACCTTAAATATACACGTGAACAATCAGGTTACTGTTTTGGTGTATTAATTGTTCTCAGCTATTTTCTTGTCATTGTTACATTTCCATTATCTTTATGTTTCTGTCTTAAAGTATGTATATTTATATATATTGATTAATTATATTTTTTGAAAAAATAAATAATAGGTAGTACAAGAATATGAAAGAGCTGTTATCTTTCGACTTGGCCGTATTTTAGCAAATGCAGCACGTGGTAAGTAAAAATGTCGCTTCGTTTTTTGTTTTTTTTTTGATCGACTAGAACATGTTTCGGAAAAGTCAAAAAATTCTATTCAGTTACTTTCATACAATTAAAAAAAACAGCTTTCAACTTAGTTTCCAAAATTCATAGTTTTGATTATTTTGTTCGAAACATGTTTTAGCTGATACACAATTTATCCATGAACTTTTATATCATTCGTTATTTTCCCATTAATTCTTGTTTACATTATACATTTTGATTTTCAGTTCTATATATATATTTCTGCAAACAAATACATACACTTATGCTTGATATTTATCAAATAATTAATATGACAATAGATAACAAACATAAATATATAGTTAATACATGTTGACAGAATAGATAAAACATTTGATTATTTTGTTTTCTTTCTGAAATTTAAAGATTTAGAGAAAATATAGATTGAATAATGTTTGCAAAGCAAAAGTCAAATAGTTAATACCTGTTGTTTCACTTTCGTTTTTTTTTTTTTATATAAAATTTCTCGATATGTAAAAATCTATCGACAATGTAAAACTGGTTACCTGTCTAATAATTGTATAACCTTATGCCAAGAAATCTTATTAATCCTTTAAGTCTGAGATTATTTTTATATAGTAAAAAGGACAGGGAACGGTTGACAGGCAAATCGGCTCGATAAAAAGTTTTTGATTTGAAATCTCAACTACGTTATATCAAACAGAACTCTTCATAGTTTCATTTAAAAGATCAAGTTCCGTCACAAAAAGTGCTCAACTCACCGAACTCTTTCGTTTGGTATAACATAGTTAGGGTTTTGAATCAAAAAATTTTTATATGGCCAATTTGTGTATCAACCGTCTCCTGTCCTTTTTACTAGATAAAAATTATCTCGTACTCAAAGAATTAAGGGACAACTAATAACCATCAGTAAGTATAGACAATCTTAACACATAAATCATATTTCGTATCGCTCGAACTGAAAGGATTAATTCTATATAATTGATAATTCATTTTTCTTCAATAATTAAACAAGAAATTTAATTTATTTTTCTATATATAATAGGACCCGGTTTATTCTTTATTTTACCATGTATTGATACCTATAGTAAAGTTGATCTTCGAACAGTAACTTTTGATGTTCCACCACAAGAAATTTTAACAAAAGATAGTGTCACAGTAGCAGTTGATGCTGTTGTATATTTTCGAATATTTAATGCTGTTATATCAATAACAAATGTTGAAGATGCAGCAAAATCAACAAAACTTTTAGCAGCAACAACACTTCGAAATGTAATTTTTAGAAGATTTGTTTTTGTTTTCATTCATTTTTATATATATTAATTATTCAATTTAGGTTTTAGGTACTAAAACACTTCAGGAAATTCTTGCTGAACGAGATAAAATTGATAATGTTATTCAAGTATGAAGATTTATTTTCGTTTATATTGTTTTAATTAATTTGTTTTTTTTTGTTTATTTAAAGACGGGTCTCGATGAAGCAACTGATCCTTGGGGTGTTAAAGTTGAACGTGTTGAAGTAAAAGATGTTCGTTTACCAGTAGCATTACAAAAAGCTATGGCAGCTGAAGCTGAAGCATCACGAGATGCACGTGCAAAAATAATTGCAGCTGAAGGTGAAATGAAAGCAAGTCGTAGTTTAAAAGAAGCAGCTGATACAATTAATGAATCACCTATTGCTTTGCAATTAAGATATTTACAAACATTAACACAAATTGCTGCTGAACGTAATTCAACTATTGTCTTTCCCATTCCTATTGAACTTTTACAATCTGTATCACGTAGTCGTCGATAAATTTTCTTTTTTTTTTTTTCAAAATAATAAAATACAATACTAGAGCTAATTTTATCTTTTATCTTTTTTTTCAAAAAAAAAAAAACATGATTTTTGAAAATCATATATGTTTGAATAATACGTCTAGATATTTATAGTTAAGACTACTACTTCGATGACAAGATTTTATTTTCCGATAGCAAATACAAAGGTTATATTGCTGAAAAACATTAAATAATATCTTGCGGATAAAAAACGATATTAATATCGCATTGGTTGTCCTTTCTGTTTGATACATTGTTATAATTGACTTCCTACTGAGTCAACTACTAGTTCCTTGGCAACATCACATTCTGACTCAGTAAGAAACCGATTATAGGAATGCATCAAAGAGAAAGGACGACTCATGTGATATTGATGTCGTTTTCTATCCTCAAGATATTATGTGATGTTTTTTAGCAATATAACCTTTTATATTTGTTATATGAAAATAAAGTCTTGTCATTGAAGTAGTAGTCTTCCAAATATCTTTACTATAACTTTCAAACAAAAAGAAAAACAACAGAAATATCTAGACGTATTATTTTTATTATTACACACATTTTAAAAAGAAATTCCAGTTTACGACTTTGTAGTAAACATATCCTAAAAATAAAGATCTACTATTTTTCAAAAAAAAAATTAACTTGATAATTAAAATTATTAAAACCATGAAGAACGAAAAATGTCAACACTATCGAAATTATACGAACAATTTTTGCGACAAATGTATTTCATTAAATATTGTTATAATATCTAATGTTTTTAACTCATTCAATTTCATGATATTCGTAATGATAAAGATCATGTTGGGGTGGCTCAATCATACGACCAAAATTATTTTGTAAAACAATATATAGATAAACAAAATTCATATAATTAAAATCACATATGAGAAAAGTTTTTAGGATGTTAATACATTTAAAGAATTCAATGAAACAATTCTTTATTATCACAAGCGTAATATCGAGTGGTCCTTCAACAGTTACTACTCATCATTGTACAATTTGACGAATATACATTACTGTTCTTATCAAACTGAAGAAAAATGTGACAAATATAAATATGGTGTTATGTTTAATTTGGTGCAAAATAGATAAAATATGATATCAGCGACCGATATTTGAGTCTTAGTATCTGAGATTGTGAACATTTGAAAATAATATCCAATATATGATTCGATGCAGAATTAAATGGGCTACAAAACGTTATTATTTTTATTCTGGAAGTCATCTTCTGACATGGACATTTGGTCAAAATACTAGATAGACCAAACTGAATGCAATGTCGAAAAATACAGTATTTAGACTTTTTCGATTCTATATTGAATTGAAAGAGAAATTTCCTATATTCTGTTTTGTAGAGCTCAGCGAGCTCTATCGAATAGTATATGATTCAACTTAAATAGCGAAATGTTTTTAAAGAAAAAATTGACAAATATCAATACGGGGTTATGTCTAATTTTGTGCAAAATCGATAAAATATGATGTCAGTAATAGATATTCGAGTCTAAGTATCTCAAGTTGTGACCATTTTAAAACAATGTCCAATATATGATTCGATGCAGAATTAAATGGGCTACAAAATGATATAAATTTTTTTTTGGCAATCGACTTCTGACATGGACATTTAGTCAAAATACTGAAAAGTGAAAAATATTTCAGAGCACACTAACACACTATATTTTGACTTTTTCGGTTCTAATTTAAGATAAAGGAGATATATCATATATGCAGTTTTGTAGAGCAAATCAAGCTCTATCGATTGGTATATGACTCGATTTGAACAGTGAAAAAGTTTCAAGGAAAAAATTCATAAAAAGTTATAGGTCAATTTTTGAGTTTTTTTCGCAATTTTTAGGAGTATATTTGAGGGTGTCTTAGTTTAGTCTACCCTAGCTGACCAGCAGTAGATCTTTAGACCGCAATATTTTGGATTATTCTATGGTATACTATGGTCTAACTTCCTATGGGGTCAGATTTGAAATCTGTTAACCACCATGTTTTCGCTATCTCTGGTTTGTTCATGAAGCGTCTCTTAATATTTATAAGTAGATCAACACTAATGTTTAAAATTAAATTATTTTAAAAATAGTTTAATATCTTCTCTTCAAAAGTAACTTTTCGTGTATTTGTTATTTAAAAAAGAATCTTTTAAACATAAATCATTCTTTTTTATTTTATTTCATATAGAAAAAAACCTAATGAGAACAATAAGTTGGTGTACATAGAAAAAAAACACAAAATTATTGTTTTTCACCACAAGAATATATTAATATATCTTCAAGATGAATACCAACAGAATCAGTAGCATTACGAGCAGAATAAGCACTACCACCATGAAGACTACTATCATCAGCAGAAGTAGCACCACCACCACCACGAAGAATATTATCAACAGCTAAAAAAGATGAACAAAAGTCTTATATAGATCAAGATTAAAATTAAATATACCTTCTCTATTAATTAATTCAAAAACTTCAAATCCTTGCATTATTTCACCAAAAACGATCTATTAAATAAGATGGTTTTAATAATTAATATAAAAAAAAAATCCATTTGAAACTTACATGTGTTTCATCTAATGATGGCATTTCACCTTAAAAATGAAAAAAAATATTTAGATTATTAATAGAAATAAAAAGAAAAAAATAACTTACCAAGTGTGATGATGAATTTTGTTGTATTATCATTTTTCTTCATACTTAATAAAGCAGGTTTATCATGATGTAGTTCATTATTTTCGTTTTTTATTTTTCCTAATATTCTAAATATATGAAAATTAATAGTATTACAATAAGTCAATAAAACTACACTTTTTACCTATTATTATTATTTTGTACATAGGCAAATATTTCACCTCCTGAAGCAAAACAAAAGAAAAAAAAACTCTTTATATTATTTTATTCTTAAAAAATGTTTTACCTTCTATATATTTGTTGATAACCAAATAATTGAAAGAAGTATTTTGAAAATCAATGCCATGTCGTCTTGTACATGTAGCACGAAAATATACTAGAAAAGAAGAACAAATATATATATATAATTGTTAACTCTGATTAATAAGATTATTGTAATAGTATAAAATCTTTGATTGATTCGTTAAACGAGAGTTATGGTTCGAATAATGTGCTTTTTTTTAGGGGTGGGAAGTTACCGTTCCCAGATCGTTACCCGGGAACGGTAATGGTAACGGACGCTGACGAAAAAGTTATCAGTTACTTTTTTCTGGTAACTTCTCAAAAAGACGAGTTATCACTTCCATTCGACGGAATATCATCAATACATCATTTAACAGAGTTTGGAGTTACCAGGTAACTGGTAACGGATAACAGTTGCCTGTTACCTGGTAACGGGTCAAATGAATAAATAATGTAATGGCGATGTTCGGTCGAATGGAAGTGATAATTCGTCTTTTTGAGAAGTTACCAGGAAAAAATAATTGGTAACGGTAACTTCCCACTCCTAGTTTTTTTATGGAATTCAATTTGATTTTTGAAGATATGATAGTCTTGTTGAAAAAAATAGAACTATTTGCTGATGCTAGGAAAAAAATTTCTAAGATGATATTTTAAAAAACTTACGAAGCAAATATCAATGAAACTTATATATGAAAAGGTGATATCTTTATTTTTTTCCTTTTCTCTTCTTCTATATGTTATATTGATGAAAATCATCTTAAAAAACTTTAAATAGATAGAAGATTCTATTTATTATGTAGTTTTTTTTTTCTTGTCAAATAAAATAAAATTTTCTATGAAATAATAATAATGATCTTTTAATGTTTATATTCGATAATTAAAATAAAACAAAAAACTTTTAGTCAATTTTCATATTCTTTAAATTATTTAACTTTCTTTTTTTTTTAAATATTTTTCTTAAAACTATTTCTATTGTATATGAATTAAAAAGAACATGATCATAAATAATCTTTATTTTATATGAATTCTTAACGGAAATTTTTCTAACGAGATAACCTTCCAAGGGGCTACATTCCGTTTTGATTCCATTTATATTTCGTTCGATCAGGTATATTGAGATAGTGAAAATTGTAAACGAATCTCTTTCCATGGCTCTCTTTGCAAAAGTTATGATCATTTTATTTAGTTTATGACTCATCCCTGTATTTACCGAA
The DNA here is from genome assembly GCA_905250125.1 of Rotaria sordida. Classification (NCBI taxonomy): domain Eukaryota; kingdom Metazoa; phylum Rotifera; class Eurotatoria; order Philodinida; family Philodinidae; genus Rotaria; species Rotaria sordida. The sequence goes on from CAJNOL010000248.1 coordinate 173,932, forward strand.
ATAATAAAATAATGAAATTTCGACCTTAAATTTTACCTATGAATAGGTATGATAGCCATATAGATTATTCGGAGAATTACATGTAAAAACAGTTTATTTCTTGAAATATTTATTTTTTTGTTTCAAAAACTAGTCTCTTGCTATAAAAAGATTACAAAAATCCTATTGTGTTATAATATGAATATTTCAAAAAAGGAACATTGTTTTTTTTACATGTTACTCTCCAAATAATCTAAGGTGGTTATTATATCTATCTATAGGAAAAATTTCAAGTCAAAATTCCATTATTTGATTTTTTTTTTTTAGTAAATATATGGGGATGAGTCATAAACTCAATAAAACGGTTATAACTTTTGAAAAGAAAATCATGAAAAGAACAAATATTACTATAGAATCTTCAATACTTTCAATGATTTTTATATCCGTATCCATACTATTATCTTTGATTATTTCGTCAAAATTATTTCTCTCATTAACCTCCTAAATCTTATAACCTACGAGTGAAATTTTTATCAATTCTATGTCATTATATCTTGAGTCTATGATAAAAACTTCAGCTTTTTATCTTGTTAGTTCTCCCTATAGTAAGACATACAAATATGACTTGTTTTTCGCCAAGTTTTATCATAGTATCTGAATATGTCATTTAGTATAATCATCTTTATTCTGCTTTCTCATCACAGTTTTAATAATAAATAGTTAGAGTAAGTCAGAATCAATGTTCTAATCTATAGAAATTCATATAATTTGTTGATTGTCTAAATCAACAAAGAGAGATAACAAAAAACATTTTTAAAAAAATGCTTATTTGAGAAATATTCATAGAAGTGATGAAAAATATTATCAGTCTTATATCTCACAAATACAAGCTATAAGATTAAAACTTTGAGAAACTCATATCTGCTATGCCAGTTACAACATATTAAATAATCAATCCAATCAACACACGTTCAACTGTCAATGTGTGTCTGCATTATCTCAGAGATTTAGTCTGAAAAATTTTAATGCTTTTTAACAAAAATCGCTCTAAAATGTTAATATTCGTGTTCTATTAATGTATGTCTCTACTCTATGGAAAAGTCAAATATTTTTTTCTTTTTTTTTTGTGATTTCTTTAAAAGTTAAATGAATAGAAATTTTAAATATGATATAAATAAGTAGTCTTATTGTCATATCATTTGAGATATGAAACAATTCAAGTATCTAGTTATAGAAATATCTAGAAAATAATATATGCAAAAATTTTTTTGTTTTTTTCTTACAAATTAAATTAGAGTTTTGAAGTAAATAGAAAATATATATATTATTCAATATATATATATATAAATTAGTTTGAATCAATTATACTATTTTTATCCATGGAAATAGATCCATACATCTTTATCAAACAATTCACATTTCTTTTTCGATCGAATGACAATTCATATTATGTTCACTTAAATGTTCAACAAAAAAAATAATAAGCTCCTATTTATCTGTATCAATTATAGAAAATTAACTTGAAAATATTTCATTGAAACTTATTTAAAAATTCAGAAAAATATCAAAGAAAATAAACAACAACTTACAACATGTTATTGGTGCTTTATCATCAAACAACTAGAATTATTAAATATATTCTAAAAACTTATTCAATGAATATATTTACATACTTTGATTAATACTTCATCATATAATTTACTTTTAATTTGAACACCCAAAGAACAATAGTTGCTTAAACCTAAAACATCAAGTACTTGATAATGACATCAACTATTAAATAAATCCTCAGATACTCACTATTTATATATTTATTTATTTCTTCTTCTTTGTTTTTAATCATTTTTTCAAGTTCTTCTTTTTCATTTTTGAGTTTCTGTTGTTCTGACAACAGTATTTCAATTTCATGAGGTTCTGTATGTAATTCATTTTCATCAATAGTTAATGGTGGTGGTGGTGGTGGAGAAAATGATGAAGGTGTGGGTGTGGGTGTGGGTGTGGGTGTGGGTGTGGGTGTGGGTGT
>CAJNOL010000249.1:0-131346 GCA_905250125.1 Rotaria sordida
ATTTTATCTGGATCAAACTCTGGATCATCAAGATAAACTTTAACTTCTCGACGCATATCATCACGAATATGTTCTTTATCGTAAGTTTTTAACGCTTCTGTTTAAATGAAATTATTTTATTATTAAACTAATATTGTTTAATTAAATACTTACGAAGAAATTGATCGACATTACCCATACTTGCTTTACAAGCTTTCCAATCACGTTGAGCTGGTCGAGGAATTTTACCACCAGGTGGTAATAAACATAAAACAGCAGCACCGACTTTAAGAACAGCTTCAGGAGGATTAGGAAAAGCTTTCATTTCACTAAAGAAGAAAAAATATAATATAAAGAATTTTGTTTTTTGAAAAAAATAAATTTTCACATACGTTAAACTTGTTTTATCTAATGTATTTAAAGCTTCTTCAGCTGCTTTTAAAGCAGGCATTGCACGAGCTAAATCACGTTCACAATCTTCTGCTTTAGCTGTAACAGATTTTTCAATTTCAGCAACTTTAGCTTGTTCACCACCAGCAATTTCTTTTTCTTTCGTTACTTTTTCTGTTTCAGTTGCAACAACCTATATATGAACAAAAGTTTTAAATATAATTCTAAAAAAACTAAATTCAACTGACTTTAATAAGTTTATCAGCATCATCATTCTTTTGTTTAAGTTCAACTTCTTGTGCAGCTAATTTATCTTTTAAATCATCAACTTGTCGTGCACATGATTGTAATTTAACAAGACCACTTTCTAAACGATTAATTTTTTCTTGTAATTCACGTGTTTTTTTTGCTAATAAATTTTTATATAATGTAATTTGTTCAAGAAAAGATTTTGGTGTTGTATAATTATATCGTTTATCATTCTATAACCGAAAAAAATATATATATATATTTTGTTTGAAACGAAGAAAAATAAATAAAACAAAAAAAATTTACTTGAAGATAAGCAATACTCATTTCATTGACACTTTTATGTACAAATGCCATAAATTTAGCAACGGAATCTTTAATTTCAGGTTTAAGTGTATCAACATCACTGACAAATCTAATAAATAAGAAAAAAATGTTTTTCAGATTATTGAGAACATAGAATGTTTAACTAACCGATTAGCGACAGAAATTAAAGCTTCCTATGAAGGACGAAAAAAAAAGAGTAAAAACAAAATTTCATAGGAAATTTTTTTTTTTTTCATACTTCTGGCCATTCATGATACCAATCGATTGAAGTAGAATTTGTAATAGCTGGAAATTTTCGTGATCGTACTCGAAGTGTTGTACCCACAGGTGAGAAACATAATACAACCTAAGAGATTGAACCATTTAAAATTATGAATTCATAATATATCGAATATAAAAAAAAAAGCTTTACTTTAAGATTACGTCGAACTTTTTCAATAAAATATTTCCAAATATTTTCTCTTGTATCATCAATACCTTGTGATTTAACTTCATTTCTCATTGCTCCAATAATTTCTTCAATAGCATCATCAGCAAATAAACCTGGAATTTCTCCTGATGCTAACATATCATTAATTAATACTAAAAATTTTTCATCAGCTACTTGAGAATCTGTCATAAGAAAAACAGTTCCTATTCCTTTTTGTCCAGCTTTTATATACAATGCAGCTAAATCTGTTTTCAAATCATTAATACTATAACCTATAAAAAGAAAAATCAATAAACAACATAAAAAAAACAAAATATTAAATTATTATCAATTAAACCTTTTCGTAGAGTTATTTGAAAAACTTCTAATGAACTAATTGAAGCTGCTAATCTTGCTAAACTTTGTTTTCCACTACCACCAACACCAATTAATAAAGCATTACCACGTGGCGCTTCTAATATACGATTAATACGACAAATATGTGTCATAGCATCTTCAAAAAGTACTAAATTCATTTGTGCATTTAATTCATTATATGCATCTAATGCATCATTTAATAATTTTTGTAATTGTGGCCAATTATCAATAGGCATATATTTTGGATCACCAACACCAAGAGCAAAATGACAATAGATATTTGGTTTTTTAAATACATATTCTTCATCAAGTTCCTTAAAATGAAAACAAGAATTTCTAATTAACAAAAAAAAAAAAAATTTTCTTTTTTTTTTTTATTTTACATCAAATGTTTTCTTAGCAACATCACGTTGTAATTTTATAAATGTATCAATATCAGTACGATCAACTAATTTATCACAATAAACACGTTCAGATTCATGTAAATAAAGTCTTATTAAATCATTATGTGTTTTAATTGCTTCTGGTTTAGCAAAAAGAATTGCCTATAACAAAAAAAAATTCTTTGTGTTTTCTTCGTTCTCATTTAAACAAAAAAAAATACAAACTTGAAATATATTTGATAAATCACGAAGATTAAATATATAATGAAATTTAATAGCTGTTGGTAAAAATGATGCTGTTATACGACGATGAAGTTCAAGTGCACCACGTACAAGACTATTTGCATATTTTTGTACTTGTTGTGTAAAACCTTCAGCTAAATGTTGAGATAAAATACCAACATAAATTGTTTCAAGTGCTTCTAATCCAGGAAATGAAACAGCAAATACAGCAAAATGTCGTTGTAAACGTGTATCTATTGTAAATGAACCAGCTGTTGGATTCATTGCACTTACATATTGACAATTATGAATTTCTTTTAATGTTAATTTTTGACGATCATACCAATGTTTATAATCAAGATGTTGACGAAGAAGTGTATGTGGTTGACATGTATAATATGGATCGACCTAAATTGGAGAAATAAAATTATTATGAAAAAAAAGAAAACAAAAAAATTATTATTTTCTCTCGTACTTCTGGCATATTCATATCATCAATAAAATAGATAATTTTTTTACTACCAGGTGGACCATAATTTCGACCGGCTTTCTTTTCTAATGGTTTTTCTAAAATTAATTGAAGCATTTCACTTGTTGTATAGAAATTAAATGGTACAGAAACAGCAAGCCAATCTTCATTAAGTGAAGATAATTTATCATTGATTAATACCGTTTTACCACAACCAGCATTACCCACTAAAAAAAAAACATTAAACAATAACAGAAATCTTTCAGTTTTAATTAAAAAAACGAGCTCAACCATTTATTTCTTTTCTTATCGATAATAGTAAACTGCAATCAGTGAACATCATCTTATAATAATGACATCTGATTGATAATAAAAAATGTAGATTTAAATTTCACATTCCCTTGTTTATGTCACTTATTTTTTTTATCGCTTTAACTTTATAAACTCTTTGCAACAATAGAAGACCTGTCTTGATTGGTTTATTTTTCAAAAACAATGGAATTTTAATTCGGATATTTACGTTAAAATATGCCTAATTTTTAGAGTTTCGTGTTGAAAATCTTAAAAGACTATAGTCAACATTATTGCTGAACTTCAACAAGCCACAAAATCTTCCTAGTTTTCTGAAATACCTTTTAAATTACAAATTATGATTATAGATTAGTAAGAATAGAATCATCGTGCTTCCTGGACATTGAAAAATTATGTTCTTTTACATTTTCTGAAATTTCTAGTAGTCAATTAAAAAAAATTGATATTCTTACCCAACATAATTGGCCATCCTTTTTCTAAAAGTAAATCCATAAAATATCGAATACGAGTTGTTTCAGCTGTTGGTACCAATACAGACTATAGTTGACAAAAAAAAAAAATGCAACGTTTCTTTTTTCTACTCGTCTCTTTTAATAAAACGTACTTGTAATGGTATATCACTATCCAATCGAAACTTCGTTACAAGTTTGGTCCATGGTTCAAATTTTTTCGTTTCTGGATCAATATAATAATCAAAAACTGTACCTTGTACAGGAAATTTAATTGATTTAAATTCTGTAATCCACCATTTTGAAAATTCTAATCTATGATCAGTTATTTGATCTTGAAATAAAGCTGAACCAAATGCCCAAACACAAGTAAATACAAAATAAAGTTCATATAATTCTTTTGGACAATCAGGTGGTGTTGTTGTTGGTGTTAACATACATTCAAGTAAACGACATAACATATGTATATGTGCACCTTCAACAATAGGTGTAATTTTTTTAAAACGACTTTTAACAGCATCTAAACACATTGGTACATATTTATCAAAAAGTATTGTTAAATTAGCACGTTCAGATTGTATTTCACGTGTTTCAATCCATGTTGCAACTTGTGGATTCCAACCAAGATCAGCCGGATTTATATATAAAATACCAGCACGTGATACTGTTGCTGGTGTAGCTGTACGTAAATGACTAATTTCAAATAGTAGACGCATTGTTGGATTTAATGGTATGCGTTCATTACTAGCTAATGTTAATACTTTATTATCATCCATAACTGTATTTAATGATTCAATCCACATTGGATCAATATCACCATCAAGTACAATCCATTTAGGTCCTTAAAAAAAAACAAAAATTCATTAAGTTTTTCTTTCTTTCAACGTTTTATTCATTTGTCTAGGGAGATGCGGATCCAGATCCAGAAGCTTAGTTTCTGTCAGGTTCGAGTTCACAAAAATGTGGACCCACAGCTCCCTAAATTGATCCTTACCATCGGATGTCACATTAGCTAGATCACGCATTATAGTAGAAAATAATCCATCTTTCCATTCTCGTGTTGCTGGATTAATAATACCAAAAAGTTCATCATTTGTAACAGCTTTAGGATTAAGATCAACAGCAACTGGTTTACGTTTTTGATTATGATATGTACGATTTAATACTTTCCATATTTGAGATTTTCCTGTACCAGCATTACCAACAATAAATACTGAATGACGTACTTCAAATAATTCTTGTAATTGTACAACTTTAAGAATAAATGAATCTTCGGGTTGAAGTTTTAAATCAACTGTTGCTTGTTTAATTAATTTTTCAAAATCAAGATTTCTAAATTAAATTTTTAATTAGGGAAAAAAAAGGTATTCTTTCGTTTCAGTTTTTTATTACCGTTTACGTGGTACATCAAGAGCTGGAAATAGATCACCAATTAAACCCATAAATACAGGCATATCATCGGTAACAATTTTTGGAATATTAAAATCACGTAATGCACGCATTAATACTTGATCTTCAGGTCGACCTGGATCTGCACGACGAAGAGCACCAGCTACGACAAGTACAGATTTAATAGCTCGTAAACCCCAATCATAATGGTCCTTGAAATATTTAATATTGAAATTTTTTTTTTGTTCAATAAATAAAAAAGTAAAAACATACTTGTTTAGAAAGAAGTTCTTTACATAATGAATAAAGAGTTATAAATTTTCGAGCCAATAAACGAGCATCAATAAAACCTTCAGCAACCATCATAATTTCACTAATTAAATCAAAATCTGGTACAACCATAGCGCATGGACTAAAAAAACAATAAACATATAAATGGATAAATATTTGAATTTTTATTTTTACCGAAATAGTGCTTTGAGATTTTCTGGTAATTCTGTTCGACCTGCATAACCAGGATTCATCGTAATAAATAGACCAACTGTACGATTAAGACGAATGTCTTCACCCATAAATAAAAATCGTGTTTTCTTTTCACGAATTGCATCCTATACAAAATTATATACACATACATATAGATTTAAAGAATAAAACTATTCTAAAAATCATTTTTATACTTGAATTGATTTGACTTGTACAGCAATAACAGAAAGTACTTCAACTGATATTCGATTAAATTCATCAAAACATCCCCAAGCACCTTTAAAAATATTAAAAAAATTGATTAGCATAATCCTTATAGGATTCAAATGTAAAACTCGATGTAACTACTGTTCGCCATTCGTTTTTACTTAACCTTCCAGAAATACAATAAGGAAGTAGTAACAAGACGTTATTGATATACGATATGTGATCGTATATTAACAAAGTCTGTCGTGACGTGTGTTGCTAAGGGGGTTGTTACGTTTAGAACCCAACAGGTTAGTACTGGATTCGGGTCCGAAAATTTCGGATCCGATGGGTTCTAGTAACGTTCTCATGGCTACGTCTGCCGCGAGCTGTATGAGGCCGGTCCAAAGATTCACTCCTATACTTCAAAACTCCTTTCAGATCGTATTTCACACAAACAAAAACTATATTATATGAAATAGTCATTATTTACCAGTTTGAGATAATCCTTTGTAAATATTACCACACGATTTATAGTCCATTTGTTCAGAACAATTGAATACATAGACCATAATACCTAATGCTCGACCTAAATCTTTTGTTGTTTCAGTTTTACCTGTTCCGGCTATACAAAAAAAAAAATAAAACAACAAGATAAACTAAAATAATAATAATAAGTCGTTTTCTTTACCTGGTCCAGCTGGTGCACCACCCATAATAAGATGCAATGATTGTGTTAATGTAATATAACATCGATCTGTTAATGGTGTTATAACTAAACGTGGTTGATTACCTAAATATTCATGAGCATAACGAAATTGTGCATCACAAATATTCGCAAAACAATCTTTTTCTTTTTCATCCCACCGATGTCTTAATTGACATTGCCACATAAAATCATTTACACTTTCACATTTACTTGTTACTAATTTTGTAACAACATCACGAGCATGAACATCAATCTATGAAAATATTATTTTTAAAAATCACAAAAAAACAAAAAAAAACAAAATTTTGAATATTTCATATTAAATACATACTGTACAAATAGTCATGATTTTTTGTCGATCACCAGGTGTAAGATCACTTAGTAAATGTCCAATTAATGCATTTAATTGTGTTACTTGTTTACGATAAAAATCTTTTAAAGCATTTTCATAACCTTCTTCTAATTTAGCAAATGCTGCACAAACTTCAACTGTCCACCAAATTTGTGAACCAGTCAAAGCTACTTGTGCTGGAAAATCCATAATCCATTGATCACGTGGTTTTTCTTCATATGCACCGACAGCTTCAGTTAAATGATATCGAACAGTTTCACATTGTTTTTCGAGAAGTCTACAAATTTAAACATAATTATTTTTCTTTTTAAGATTTTTTTTTTTTACCGATTAAGCCAAACTTCAACTTGTCCATTAAGATCACATGGTGATGGAAATGGCATTTGTTCTCCATCTTTAGCCCACATAGATGTTGCTTGTTTAATTACAGCTCCACGTTCTTCTGTTAATGTTAATTTAGCCATTGAATCAAATAATTTTGTTAAATGACGCATAACTTTTTCAGGTTCATTACCATTTGATAATATATCAAGTAAATCAGCAGCCGAAACGAAATAAAATCTAAATAAAAAAAAGAAATACAAATGTAGGTTTTTTTTCTATAAATTTGATATTTAAAAACAAAAAAATGTTTAACCTTGGAAAAGCTAATCGTTTTGTTTCTAAATAATCAGCAAGTGCTTTTTCACATAATGATAAACGTGATTTAATATCTTCTAAACGATCATTTAATTTTGGACGATTTGTACAACGAACAACATTTAAATCTTTTTGATTTTCACTAGCTATTTCACGAAAATCTTTATCAATTGAATCAAATCTAGCTGAATCTTCAGGTAATTGATTACGAATATCTTGTGAACCAATAAAAATTGATTCTAAATGTGACCATGTTTTTTGTACTTCAATTAATATATGTATAACTTGATCAGCTTGTGATAAACTTCGTTGCCAATCAGTAACTTCTTTAAGAAAATGTGCAATATATTTTGATGTTAACATATTTTGTAATTGTACTTGATTTTCTTCTAAAACTTCAATTAATTCTTCTTGTACAACAACTAATGGTAATTTTGTACGTGTATGTGGTTCAAGTGTAAATTCCATTGTTTTCCATGTATTATCTAATTCACGTAAAACTTTTTCCATAGCCATTTCTTTAACAGCTTTATCAACAATATTTTTAACTTCATCTTCATATTGATGTAAACGTAATGCAAGTAAATCAGCAAATGTTGTTGAATCAGTCATTTCAAATTTAACACCAGTTGCTTTCATTAATTCAAGCCAATGACGTTCTCGAATAGCTGGATTTTGTAATTCAGTTACAGCACGTAATGATGTCATCATATTTTTAACGGCATCGTCAAGACCAGAATAAGCATTCCATGCACGCATTTCTTTATCCAAAGCTACAAAGAAAAAGAATTTTTGAGATATTAATGTTATGATTTATAAAGGAAAAATATCCAACTGTCGGACACCTTTCGATCCTATTTATTGGCTATTAGTAGGGTTCGAGTGAAACTAAGTAAACCGTAAATGTTTTAGTGAGTTTTTAGCCTCTGGGGCAATGAGTTACAAAATTTTTATTTGAAATTTCGTTCATAGATAGGTCTCATAAGCACTAGAATATCCTAAAAAATTTCACCACAAGCAAAAGTATTCTTCTTGATATATCAAGTATTCAACAACTGCTTGTATATCATAAAACAAGCCATAGAATAGAGTTGGATAAAATTTTAAAAAAACTTACCTCGAATATCTTTTGCGAATTTTTTACATTCTTGATCCATCTATAATGAAATACAAAAAATAAAAATAAAATCGATTAATTAATATAAATAAAACTATTAAAAATACCGTTTCAGCATTAATTTCACGCCATTTTGTTTTTTTCCAATCATCAAATGTCGTTCGAACCAAATAAACATAATCCCAAAGTTGTTTAAGTAATTTAATTTCTTTACGACATTGTTTAACTTGTTTAAAATCAGGTACTGTGACTTCAAATAGAGCAGCTGAATCATTTAACATTTGCATTTCACGTTCCATTGTTGATATATCAGTATTACCTTGATCTAGTTTTCTATAAACGTGTGTTTGATCATATCCAAATGGTAATTCTTTACGAAATTTCTCTCGAAATTCATATTGTCGTACATCAAAATTAGCAACTTTTCGACGAAGATTTGCAACTTCATTTGTTTGTAATGGTGCAACTTGTTGTTTAACATTAACTGCAAGTTTTTTTGTATTAGCCCATTTTTCTGGTAAAATATTTAAACGTTCATATACATCATCATTTATTTCTTGTCCATATGATTTAAGTAATTCAAGTTTTTGTTTTAATGGTTCAAACATAGCATCAAATGTTGGTTGTTTTTCACGTACAGCACCAAGATGAGACATAACTTCAACTAATGAATCATAATCACCTTCATTTATGTTAACATTTAAACCTTTATCATGTAATTTAATAAAATCAGCTAATTCTTGTAAACTGAAAAAAAAAAAAGAAAGATGATTAAAGAATAATAAGAAACATTTTATTTTTACCTATTTGTAACATCATCCATAAGATGTTGTTTGAACATAAATGACCATTTCTTAGCAATATTAAGTAAAGCTTGTTTAAATGGTCGAGAATCAACACGAAACCATTTATCTATTATTTTTGTATCTTCAAATTTACTAACTTCTTCATAAATACTTTCATATGTATCAACTTGTTCTTTAAATTGTTGTAATGTTGGTGGATTTTGTGGAACACCTTGTTCAGAATTTGCTTCAATTTCTTCTTGTGTTAAAACATGACCATAAAGTAAAAATTGTCGCATAAATTCTTGTCGATCATCAACCCATAAATAAGCATATTTATTAAATAATGCACGATATTCATTAGCTTTAGCTATAACAGCATGTACACGATCAGTAAAATCAGTACGTAAATCAGCTAGATCTTGCATATGTTCAAGTGCATCTTGATAATTAGCTTGATTTGTATGAGTAGCAAGACGTGGTATTAATGAACCTTGTTTATAGATTGTATCAAGTAAATCTTCAATTAATTCTGAAAATGTATTTTTATCATTTTCATCCATTGATGGATTGAATAACATATTTGGTGCCTAGAAAGAAAAAAAAAGAAATAATTTTTAGAATTTTAAATTTATTAAAAGAGAAACAAAGATTGTTTTTACTTGTAATTGTAATTGTGATTCAAAAAGTGGATCAGGATTTTGAACTGGATCAGTTTCACGTAAGAAAAACATTAAATTACAATTAATTATTTTTCTAAATCCTTCTAAAACCATTTGATCAACATAATCAACATAATTTTTCCATGCATCACTATCATAATTTTCAACTTTAAGTAATTCACCATTTTCTTTTAATAAACCATGAATTTTTTTTCCTGTTTCATCAATTTCTTTATAACGATTATTTAAACGTTGTTCTTTATCATCTAAATAAAGTAATGTTGATTTGCCTTCGGAACGTTTATATAATGGTACATCTTGCCATGTTGACATTAAACGTTGAATTTGTTCAACATTTGCTTTTGCATTATGTAAACGATTTTCTAAATCATGAACTTCTGCACGTGTTGTTTTTATATAATCCCAAATTTCTGCAAAAAGAAAAAACAACGAAATTTATATGTTACAAATGATTTATTTATGTAAAGTGAGGGAAGAACGGGGATTACACAAATACGAATGGGTTCGGTTTCATATTGATTGAATATTTTTTCCCACTAGAAATATTCGCTTGAAAAATTTATACTTTCGAAATTATGAATGAATGTATAAAATAAATATGACGACGAAACAAACAAAACAATCATGCAAAACAAACCCTTATAAAGTTTAGATTCAATTATGTATAATTCTATATGTATATATACACACGATTAATATATAACGTCTTATATATATAATTTATTTAATAAATAAAGAAGAAGAAATTGAACTTTACCTGGTGTTGACCATGATAATTCTTTTTCAGCACGCGTTAATTTTTTATCAATTTCTTCTAATTGTTTTTCAACAAGTGGTTTTTCTACAGGAAGTATTGTAAGACGAACTTTATTATATGATTTTGTTGTATAATCAAGATTAGTAACATAATTAACAAATTTTTCATTTTCTTGATACATTTTTGTTGCATCTTCAGGAATATTTGCACTAGTACCTGCTTTTGTTTGTTGCATATATTTAACTTCACGTAAAACACCGATAAGCTATTTGAAAAAGAAAAAGAAAAAATAACAATTTAACTTTTTATTTTTATTTTTTTTGTAATATAGATTTAATTACTTGTGGATCAAAATTTGTTGTAATAATTTGTGTTTCTGGATTTCGTGTAAGTAAATGTTGTTTAAGATTAAAATTAGCTGCTTGACCAACATTTTTCGACCATTCATCAAATATACTTTTAGCAAATTTATCAAGTAATTGAAGAATTTCTTCATGTTTTGCTAAAACACGTTTTCCATCGTCAGTCTCTTTAGCTCTATAAATACAAAAAAAAAATAAATTTGTAAATTTTTTTTATTCTCAACTGAAGAAAAGAAATATTTACGCATGATCAAGTTTTGTAAATGCATCAACTGGTTCATTGATACGATCTTTCATTTCGTCGACCCTATATAAAAAAAAATATTTGTTTTATTTATTTTTTTTTGTTCAAATGTATTATTCTCAAAAAAAAAAGATCTTCATTACCATTCTAGTGAACCTGCAATTGGTGGTTTATTTCGATGTAATTCAATTGTTCCATGTTCTTTTTTATAAGCCATTTGTCTTTCATAAATTTCATGACAAGCATTAATTTCTTGTTCAACAGCAAGTGTTAAACGGTGATAATTTCGTACAAATGCTTCATGTATTGTTGGTCTTTCAAGTAATGAACCAAGTATTGAAATAAGTTTAAATTGACTAGTAAGACTATTTGAATCATCAAATGCTTGATTAATTATAGAAGCTAATTTAAGTTCCATATCTTTAAGAAAATATTTAAAATGTGCAATATCATCAAGAAATTCCTAATGAGAAGAAAAAATAAACAAATAATTTATAGAAATTTCTTTTATTTAATAAGAATAAATAAACATACGATACAAGCTGGATCTAATGGATCATATTTTTTATTGCTCATTTTTTCAAATTCTTCTTTAAATTGTTCGAAAATATTTAAAACAAGTGAACTGAGTGTTTTGCCTTTGACACCTGAAAAAATCAAATAGAATATTTAACAAAAAAAAAACAACAATACAATTTTTTTCTAACGAGAAAAGTCCTTCAACTAATAAATCAAGACTATATACATTATATAAATTTAAATAAGCTATGAATACCTTGAAAAGTGTACGTTTTCTTAGTTTATTACTGTGAGCATAGTACAATTTTATAATATGTTTTAAAATGAATACCGTGATAGCAGGAAAACTAATTTTTGAGTTGAAACTTTGCATAGAGACAAGCCTTAACAAGAGTAGTTTGTAGTGAAAGTTTCAACTCTTTTGATTGGCTTTTATTCTGGAATAAGAACATTAAGTTTTCCGAGTTATAAAGGATTTCAGACAAAAAGAAATATACCCATCTTTGATTCTTTACAAGAATTATTTTACTGTATAAGTTCTTTTAGTATAGATATAGGTAGAAATGTTGGATCTTTCAGCTGATTATAAAGTAAAAAGTAATTAGCGAATATCTATCGAATCACACCTATGGTGAAATTCTCAGATCAGACTCCAAAAAAAAATCCGGTTTCCTAAAGATTCTGAAGAAGGATTTGTATAGTTTTGAACTTCTCATTCGGTTATAAGAGCATTTGTTGTCTTTCGTCATGTGGCTAAAGAAAAGTAATTCGATTTTTTGAAAAATCTAGACTTGCTCGGGAAAAACTTTCCACAGAGATTTTATAGCCTCAAGAGTTGTCTACAGAATGTACTATTTAGTTTTCAAAATGTTACTTTAATTCAAAGATTTTTTATACTAAAATCCATGAAGTAAAAGTCGTGTTCCTTTTTTGTGTCATGTCGCTAACGCTAAGTTTTTACTGATATTCAATCCACAAAAAACTACCTAAATTTTCCGTCCTTTTGAAATAACATATGACTGATATCTCATCTCAAACGGGAGGTATCACCTTGGATGATTCGCTCATAAGAGTCTGAACTCTATTCATAGTTTATCTGAGTCTACATAAAGCACATAGTCTCGATTTATCAGTTGAAGAACTTCTCTCGTAAAATTTTGTTTGTTTTTTTTTTTCTAACCTCCAATTTCAACTTTTTCTAAACGAAGAAATTCAGCAGCTGTTTGAAATAAATCTTGAATAATTCGTACACGTTCCATAAATTTATCCCATTTAGCAAAAACTAATTTTGGTGAAAAATCAAATTCTTTAACCATTTCACCATTTTTAAAATAATTTTTCAATTTAGATTTATACTGTAAATATGCTGATTGATATGCTTCAAGTGATCGAACAGTTTGATTGATTTTTTCCATAGATTCATCTGGTTCACCTTTAAATAAATCAAGTGGTTCCATAAATTCTGAAGCCTAAAATTTAAACAAAAAAAAAAAAAACCAAATTTAATATAATTTATTTTCAATATTATTTCCTACTTGTTTCATAATAAGATTATTTAATTCTTGCAATAAAACAATAATACGTGCTGGTCGTCGATATGCTTTACAATTAGCCCACATGAGACAAAGTGTATGAAACATAGGCCCATAAAGCGATGCCGTTTCACCAAAATCTGTTGTTTCAACTCCATCAAAATGTTGTGCAACTGGTTTAAGATAAATATCAATTTCTTTAGCTTCATTTAATGCATCATTAACATCATTTAATAATGATTCAAATGCTGGATAATAACTTGAATTTGTTTTTCGTAATAATTCAGCCATTTTTTTAACTCGTGCATCACTTAACTAAGAATAGAAAAAAAAAAGAAGAATTAGTTTTTTCTTTCTAAATTTTATATTAGAAAAAAAAAAAGATTTAACAATTCACTTGTTCATGAATATTTAATAAATTTGTATATCGTGATCGCCAAAATTCGACTTCAACACCTGGAAGTGCATTACCACCATCAAGTAATGCTTGTGATGAATCTTTTTTTAATACATCTTGAACTTGATGTGACCATTCAATAACAACAGATTCAATTGCATGTAATAAATTACTATCAACTGCAGCAGCATGACCATTTTCTTGTTGTCCATTTACAGCATCATCTGTAACACGTTCAGCACCAGCAGGAACTGGTAAAAGTGTTTTTCCTAAAAATTAAAAAATTTAGTTCCTTTGTTTTTTTGTTTTGCAAAGTTCTTAATGAGATTGGTTGATTGTACAACTAGTACTTTCTTTCTAGAGATGTAAATATATAAACAAAATTTGCTTTCACAAATGAAAAAAAAAAAATTTCGAATATTGAATATTTCAGAAAAGAACGTATTAAAAAGTTTACAACTTACTTAATGAATTAAAATCTAGTAAAATTTCGATATCTCGAGAATGAAGACTCGAAAAATCAAACCATTCAAGACTTTTTTTATTACTCATAATATATAAACATCGTCTCGATCGAACAACAATTTGACACCTGAGGAGGCTCCCTCGTGAGTCTGAAAATGTGTTTTCTTTCACAAAAAAATGTAAAGGTATTTTTTTTGAAATATACACAAAAACACTGAATGTGTACTCAACTGCTGTTTTTTTTTTATTAAACTGTTTCTTCCTAGACAATCGTATTCGTTGAAGTTAGCTTGAGACTAATAACTATACTAATCTTAACATAAGCAACTGACTTAAATAAGTTTGCCAAAAAAAAAATTCAATTTTGTTTTTTTAATCCACTATTGAGAATGTTAAATGTTGTCAGTAACAGATCTTATCTCATTTAGAAAACAAAAAAAGAATGCTATTAGACATTATATCAAGATATTAGGATATATCGTTCTAATAATATTGTTTTTACTAATGATTGTCTCCTTTTTTTTTCACAAGATATTATCTGTTTCTTTCTAATTCTACGCATGTTGGATAAGTGAAATAAACTTATTTTTTGAAGAAGATAATAGAAGACCTTTCTTATAACTTACGAACGATAAGATCTACTAATGTATCGAGAGCTTTACTCGTACCCGCCGAGCTCTATCATATGACTTATCTATTCTATCGAAATTTTCATAATTCAGAATATTGAAGTTGTCTCTTTGTTGCTAAGAAACGAATTTGTATTCTTTAATCTTAGTTACAGAAATAATAAACAAAATAAAAAAAATAAAAAATTTTGTGTTTTTCTTTTGTTTTTATAATACATCTATAGTGTTTATTGCTTAGCAACTGATAGACTTCGCACAAGTTGAACAAATATAAAATAAAATAATTCAAAATTAACAAACCTTTCATTTGTCCATTTAAGATCTGTACTTTATTTTTAATACCCAATGCATGACGAAGAATATCTTGTGAGAGTACTTTTGGCCATGCTTCATTATTTGATGGATTTTGAAGAAGAGGAATCAATAGCTAAATAGCAAAAGAAAAAAATATTTTGAAAAGAATTTAAGAAACAACAAAAACTAAAAATAATAATCATACTTCATCAACCATTGCTGAAAGTTGATCAACAGGTGATGTTGATAAATCTCCATACATAATAACATCACGTAAGACAGCATCTCTTGGAATATTTTCACGACGTTTTTTAATAAAATAACATGATTTATTTTTTAATACATTTGGAAATGATACAGTCGGCTGAAGTGAACCAGCTGCTGTATATTGTATAACAAGTATTGGTGAATCAGCTTTATCAAAAAATTCATGTAATATGATTTTATTTTCTTCTATACCATACATTTTAGCAAATTTATCTGATTTTAATTTAAGAGTTTTAAGAACATAATCAGCAATAAAATAGATCCGTGGATCATTTAGTTCAAGATCTTCAGCCATATTTTTTTGTTTGTTATCAACAAATAAAAAACAGCTGTTGATAGGAATGTATAAATTTTAGTACTGACAATGAATACTAATTGAAACTTTTGAATGTTTTCTTCTTACTCGACGACAAGACGATGCTGAAGAAGAGAGAAAAAAAAAGAAACTGAAAGAAATGTGTTGAGTGAGAAAGTTAAGTTACGACGACAACGAGCGAAATGTAAAAAAAAAAAGTTTTTTTTTTCATTTTATATATATTTAATGCAATATATATAGACATGCTATTCTCTCCGTTAACAGTTTCTACGTCTTTTCTCCATCGTTAACTAATGAATGTACGAGAAGAAAGTAAAAGAGAAAAAAAAAGAACAAATAACAAACGATCTCACTACCTCCTAACTTCACAACAATCGGTTTCTATGTGTACAGATGAACTGTTGTTGTTTTATAAAGTATTACTTTATTCCATTATTGAAAAAAAAAAGCCAAAGAACGAAAAAAAGAAAACGACATATTCTGTTTACACTTATTGATTGTGTAAGAAACACTAGTGCAAATAAGAAAAATCAATCGTGATGTAACAGATTGATAGAGTCCTTGAGAATTTCAGGTAGAACCGATGCATATTTCAGATTGGTCATTACCAGTGTGTCTTATTTATTAATTTTTTTGTTCTTATTATCACATAGAAGATGTGTAATGAAAGTTCGCTATGTGAAATATCACTATCCGCAGATGAAGTAGTACAACAATCCGTCAGTTCTATGTCACCAATCGGTAACCAGTAGACCGATCCAACTCTATTGAGACTATATTAGAATTTTAATCAGATCTTGAAAATCAAATATTTTTCTTAAATTAGTTTTGAAAATTTTGTTTTAATGGGAAACTTGTAATTGGTCTTCGACGTTGAGATGATCTGTATATTAAATTATATGTTATTGAACTGTTTACGGAGAAATTGAAAATACTTTTTGCCCATGGTGATAGCTGTAGATTATAAAAAAAACTTAGAAACTGAAAAGTTCCATTGCAAAATAGATTTAATAAAAACAAAGTCCTTTCTTTTTCGTAGTTTTGTTTTTTTTTTGCTTTTTTTAACTTCAATCAACAGTCGTTGGCTTGCCAATCAGACAAAATAAGTTCTTTTCTTTTTTCTTATTTGTACAAAATCAATTGCATTACTATTTTCTTTATATTAAGCAAATGTATGTGGAAGATTGTTATTTTAGCTACAGCTGTTTCATCAATAATCTTTGAAGCATTTATTCAAATCTTTCATCATTATACATATAGAACAAAAATGAATATGACAGTTAACACAGAAAGTATTAAAATGAACACATTAAACAATGTTTTTATGTAGGTTTCCTTTATCAGAGAAGCGCCACCCTTTCGATGCTCCCATTGGATAAAATATTAACGTTGAATATGTAAGGGAAGTCATCACTCTAATATAAATCAATAACAAAATATTCTTGTATGAGTACCACTTGCATAAGTTATTTTAAGTGATTTTGGCTTTGTCTATTCACTTATTTCCAAAATTAAGTCGAATGCTATTCTTAAAGTTCTCTTCTGTACTTATAAAATCATCTATAGATTTTCGAAATATTATCATATTCTAAAACATTTAATTATCTTTCGAAATCTTCATAAATATTTCATATTTTTCCAATAGATTTTTCTTATTGTCAAAAAAACAATACGAAGATTTTTATTTTCTATCAAATATAACATTCACTTTTTTTTTTATTGCCAAAAGAATTCATGTCACAATAAATTTAGAAGAATAACAAAATAATCTACAATGCACAAAATTATATGTATAGAAATTTTATTGCTTTGATTATTATCAATGACTAGAGAACTCGACGACGACATTCAGATGAACCACAATTACAATCCATTCGACGACCGGCTATTTCACCTACTGTATAGTTATAATCCCAACTAAAACGAAAAATAAAAAACAAAAAATAAAAAGGGCTCCGTTAGATTTAGTGACTTGTGTGTTGATTCAAGGTACCATATATGTGGTATCATAGAACAATGTGTGACGTATTGAATGGCATATAAGAAATCGAATTTTATGAAAATTTTGATGCACAAAGGATTTATATACTGGTCGTAATCCTTGAAAGAAAATATATAGTATTCATAGACATTGTAGTCCTAAGATAAATGAATGCAAATTTCTGATAAACTTATAGATGCTCTTCAATTTTCTATAATCAATGGTTTTTATCGTTGCTTTCTTCATAGTTAAAAATAGTTATTTATTGACAAGACAATATGGTATTCTAGAGTGTTCAATCCTGTATCACACAACAAGTGAGTATCAATTCCTATATGAAACAGTCGGCATATTACCGCTATTTCAACGATACTATTAAAAATTTTGAATTATCAATAGTTAACAGAACAACCCTGATGAATTGATATAACTCGCTTATAAGCGAAAAATATTTTTTTGGCATCCAGATCCCTGTAGGAAGGTACGGAGATGTGAAAAAATTCATTTTTTTTTAAATGAACGTAAGATATCTATAGATTCTTGTCGAGTTTCATGCATAAGTCAAACCTAGATGCTCGGAATAACAATTTGAAAAAGAAATAATGAAAATAACAAACTTCCTTCCTGCAACCGTACCCCTCTTCAGGATATGAACGGCAAAAAATTTTTTTCCGTTCATAAAGGAATTATTTATATTAGTTCATCAGAAATGCTATGCTGATTATCCATTCAATGCACCGCAAATTGTTCTACAAAACCACATATATGGTATTCCGATTCAAGATAGGCCATCATATCCGATGAGATCCTTTATTTCTCTTTCTTTTTATTTTGTCTTATACCATAATTCTGTTCCTGCTCGAATTGTTTTTGTAGTAAAAAATCCAATCCATGGAAAATGTATATCATGTGTCTAAAAAACAAGTATATTGCAAGATAATTTTGAAAAAAAAGGAAATCATCATCTTACATCAACAAAAACATTTTGTACAGCAATATTTGGTGAGCATGAATGATTAAAATATCGTCCAATATTACCGATTAATTTAGCATCAAGGGTATAGACAACACCATCGTAATCAGGTAACAATGTTCGATTTAATGTAGAAGTTTTATTTTTCTTATGAAGTTTTGATTTCGATGATTTTTTTCGATCTTTTTTATTGGATAATTCACGTGAACGTAAACTTCCTAAAGGTTTATTAATGAAAATTAACAAAGTTATTTTTTTTGAACAAAAAAAGAGAAAATCTTTCGATAAATATTTACTTGATTCATTATTTGATGAAGGCATTTTATTTTCTTCATCTTCATCATTATCTAATTCTGAATGTATATCACTATTTTCATCTTCATCTTCGTCATCTTCTGAATCATTATTAATATTCTTTAAAAAATATTTCGAATAAAAAAATAAATAAATCAATTAATTAACTTTCTTTTTTTTTTCTATAATATCTTTACCTCAAAAAAATCTAAATCTGCTTGATATTCATCACCAATTAATTTGCCTCTTTCATCAGCTTGTTCACTAGTAAATATTTCACCTGAATAAACACTAATAAATGTTCCTACTGGAAGATCATGTAAAGTTCGTACACCCCAACCTCGACCAACAGTTTTAAATAACTATTTCAAAAACAAAAAGAGAGTTATCAAAAAAATAAATAAATAGAAATTTTTATTAAAGAAAATAATTACTTGAAGTTGTGCAATAATACCATTTTGAACAACTCGATTTGAACATGTTTGTTTATTACAAGAACATTTATTATTACATTCATAAATACCACCAGGAACATTTTTATGTAAACGTCGAAAGCCATAACCAAGTTGATAGAGAATTTCAGCTTGACTTTTATGTTTTGCTCTCATTGATTTAATACGTTCATCACCGACTAACTCAGCATATTTTAATGTACGTAACCAACCTATTTTTTTTGAATTCATAAATAAATATTTCTATTATTTTGGGTTGAACAATGATAAGAATATAGAAATTCTCTGATCTAATATATTTTTTCAATAGAAAATTTCGAGTCAACTTGCTTTTAGTAACCTAAGATCGTCGCTATTGTACATAGGAAAATGTAAGTTTGTATAACTACCAGAGCAAGACAAAGAACAAGATGGAATTAGTCTTATCTGATTTACAGTAAACTAAATGAAACAATACAACAGTAGATAAATGAAATTTTGATTAAAAAGTTTAAGGTTAATCTATTCAGTGGTAACTGAATAAGAAATATTCAATATTCAAACTAAAATAGAGGACAATCGAAGAATAATAGTAATGATTAGAAGCTTAATGTAAAAAAAAGTCAACTAAAAAGAAATGTGAGACAGGTGGTTATTTTTTGAATAACATATTCTAACTGTATTATATTGCCTCTCGGTGTATTTTATCCTCTGATTAACATCTGATATAAGTACTTGCTGTTTTAATGTGAGAAAGATCTATTTTTAACTTCACAAATAAACTTCTTATGCATAATAATGTATTGCGGATAACGACCGTCGGGTTTGTACCGGATCCGAAAATTTTGGACCCAGCGAACTTTAATTTCGTATCTAACATAGTCATACTTGTTCTTTTTAAAAAAAAAGGCAATTCTTGAACTCTATAGTGTAAGATCGGATTGATCTGTCTTTATGATTTTGTAAGGCTGACCATCAAGAATAGATAGCATTTGTAAATTTTCAAAGCGACAGTTAATAAATTAATTCTATCCTTGAGTTCACTAGAGAATATAAATTGTTTGCGCAACCTGAGACAGTCTTTATGCTATATTTAACGTATCATGTTGGATAAAAACAATGTCTTTGCTAATAGCAATGTTAAGTTTCTTCAAAATTCCCTTCAGATTAAAAACTTACAAGCACATTGAATTCTATTTCTACAACCATCTGTACATGAACAACATGTCATTGTTGGTTCATTAACAATCATATTAACACCTTTAACTGGTGTACGTTCAACACGATAAGTAAATGTATTTGGTATATCATTATTAACTTCATTAACAGCTATTATAGGAACATTTTCTTGTCCATCGGATATATCTGAACTTATTATTTTACCATCGGAACAATAAGATTGTCTTATATTAACTAAACTATCAAATACAAATAATTCAATTGATAATTTAGAATTTGTTAAATGAAGATAATTATCAACTTGAGATTCATTAAATAATTTTCTTCCACCTACAAAATTTGAAATTTAATATAGAAAAATAAAAAAATAAAAATAAATTAAACAAACATGGTGAACAATAAATAATAATTGGACGTGAATTTTTAACACGAATATCGTTAGCTTTTTTTATTCGTACTGTTTCAAGTATTGTCCATTGACATGCAATTGGTTTTAAAAATGGATTCATTGTTCTTGATAATTGATTCAAATATTTTTCTCCATACATAACACATTTATTTGAACAATAATGTGGAATAAAATCTTTTGAATAATGTAAAAGAAAATTTCCAGCTAATTCAAGAAATAATGGATTAATTATAATTTTTGGATTTGTATTTGTCTATTAAAACAAAAACAAAAAAAACAAATCGATCAAATGAAAATTTTTTAAGTGAAAATACAAACATGATTAGAACGTAATTGTACTGATGTGATAACGTGATTTGATGATTCTGTTGTTGAAGTATTATTTTGTTGATCTGATGGAAATGTATGAGTTTCTGTTTGTATTAATAATGATTTTTGTGCATCTTGTTTGGATGATATTCGTGCTCGTTTTACAGATCCTAAATAAAATATATTTTTCGTTGTAGACAATCGAAATATTTTCATTTAGAATTTCTTTTCCCATATTAATTATCGGATGTGATAAAAGTTTTGCAACATTTTGAAAAGTCGGAAGTAATTCAGAGTATGTAATGTTTTTATAAAATGTGCGACAAATACTCATTTTTCCTTGTAACTTTCTCGTTAAAGCAATAAGTCCGATGAAAATATTACTAGCACTACATGTATCATCACTGGCTGTAATCATTGCAAGGGTAAACGGATATGTGATAGTTATACTGATTTGGCTCGAGAATTGGTCGTCGGCATTTCAATAAACATCCAAAGCTGAGCAAGTGACATGCGTGTTCTCAGTAAATATCCTGATGACTGTGCCGCATTTTTCTTAGCTGAGAAAGATCGTCGCAATGCGATCTTGAAAAGTGGTGTTTACGAGATTTGGTCTCGACAAGGTACTCATCTCTTCTTTCTATGTGTCCGATAGTCTGTTGTGAGTGTAGATCAAGAGTAGAGTCACACTCACACCCTTTTCTTAGAATTTCGCAAGACATTCGGGAGTCGAATATAGTTTGTTTCTCAGAATTCTAATTTTTCTTTTTCATTAGTTCATTTTATATACAGATATTCAGCAAAAAAAAAAGATTAGATTATCTTAAATCATTTGAAATAAATATGTTTTCTAAGATTTAAATCTACTCAAACATAAATTTCAATTTTATCGATCGAATTTATTCGAATAATTTAAAACTAACTTATTTCCTCGATTAATTGTTCAGCCGATCGTATATTTCTTGTTTTCATTTGATCATTAAGACAAATAATTTCAGGTGCATTTGATTTTCTTGCTGATAAATGTTGTCTAGCTGAATGTTTACTAAAACTATTATTATCAATATTATTTTGTGTTGAATAATAATTATTCATTTGTTCAATTAATGTTGAACCACGATAAATCCATATACGTTGTTTTGTATGACTTAATTCAATTAACATCATTGAACAATCAATTTGTATAACAATAGCTTGTATAAATAAATTTTTATTTGTTGAAAATATATTTCGTATTTTAACAATTGTACCTTCTTTAGCACGTAACATCATACGTTCAGGATAAGATTTAAAATAACAATTAAGAAAATCATTTTCATATTCAAATGTTTGATCAAGACAAATATGAATATCAGATGATAAATAATAATTAGCTGATATATTTATTTTATCATCAATAAAAAATATTAAACAACGATAATTATTATTTTTTCCTGGTTCTTCACTAATTAAACCATAACGATATTGTCCTGTTTGAGAATCAATAATAAGTACACGTAATTTTAATGGTAAAATAATATTTTTTTCACATGATTGAGCAAAAAATAAATATTTTGTCGGTATATCATAAGTTTTATTTGTTGTTTCATTAAGAATATTAACTATTTTTGTATTCATTAAATCAGAAACAAATGTATTTATTAAACCTTTTGATGGTAATTGTAAATTATGATCATTTTTTATAAGAACAGGTGTATGTATATAAATCATATGTATTGGTTTATAATTAAGATGAATTGGTTGTGCTGGTGTTGAACTTATATGTATAATTGAATCATCATTAAATTGATGATAATGATGATTATTATTATTATTAAATGATAAAAAAATTTTTTGAATTATTTCATTATTTTTATTTAATTGTTTTGATATTTGTTCTATTTTAAAATTATTTAATTGTTCAAATTCATATATAATAGCATGAAAATAATGAATAGAAAAAAAATTTTTAAAATTATCTTTAAGATAATTAATATAAGTTTGAAATATTATTTTTCTATTTAATTCTGATTTAATTTTATTAGGAAAATTATTTTCCGAAAAAAATATATCATCTAATTCTAAATAACGTTTCATACATAATTTACTAAATATTTCTAAACATTTATAATCTAATTTTTGTCGATTTATTGAAGAAAATAATAAACGATAATCTTCAGCATTTAATAAATCAAATAAACGAAATAAAATTGGTTCAATAGCAGATGATTTACGGAGTTTTTCTAAATGAAAAAAAAAAAAAAACATTATGTGGATTTTTCAAAACTTGAAAAAATAAAGATTTTCAAAGTCAGTGACGTAACCAAGCGAAATGATCAGACCCGTGTCAATCTGATAGACTCTGTATGCGAGATCGACACTATGAGAAAACATTGTTCGAACTGAAACTAAAAATTCTACTTAAATTTTCTATGATTTACATCAATCAAAGTAAAATTGAGGAGAGATAACCAAAACAAAGTAACAGTCATCAGCTGGATTAATCAAAACACGAGTATGTAAGACTTTGTTTTTTTAGATTTAATGCGAATGAATTCGAAACTTGTCTTCTCTAAGCCGGAACCAGACTAGATTTAACATGATTATATATCTGAACCACTGGAAAAGAAGCTACCGCGCATATCTCTTGGCAAAATTCTGATTACGCCATCAATCCTGACCAAGGAACATATGTTTGGATTTTTGAACCGATACTAGATATGACATTCTTATTATTAATAACTAGTTGATTGCTCGAAAAAACTTCAATTTCCGGAATATAATCGGTTCTATTCTTGAACTGACATGTCGACGTATCTTATCATAAAAATTAGTACAAGTTTCTTGACTACAATTGTTTTCATAGAATATGTGCAAATGACCTTGTAGAAAATTTTCAATCTATCTTTTAACAATGTAATATCGAATTCATCTGTTGGAACACATGACATTTTTTATTTACTTTAAAAACCACATTAATAAAGTCAAAAATACAATATTCGAGATTTTTTTTATTATAACTTTGATTTCAATGATGTTCTTTTATTTATTTTTTTTAAATTGCTTTACTTACTTAAATATTGTCGTTCATCATCAAATGGTTTTAATACACTCTCAATATCCATTCTAAATCAAACAAAAAACAATCCATCAATTCCATGACATTCTACATTATCGAATCTTCTTATTAACTTTACCGTAACGAACTAAATCGTTGTCCTGCATGTGACATCTTGTTATCTTTTTTTTTTTTTGTTTCTTTTAATTCATCCAAATGATCTAAAAATTGTTTGTATACCAAAATTGTCACAAGACCAATAGAAAAAAAACCACTTTTTCTTTTTTATTTTTTTTTTCTTAAATATCTTCATCTCGTTTGTCAATGCAAAAAAAAAATGTTGTCAAACGAGCATAAAATAAAATGATAAATAATTGTTGTTGTTGTGTTATTTTGCTTAAACATACGACAAAAACAATTACACATACACGTCTAAGAAAAAGAAAAACAAAACAAAACAAACAAGCGCTTAATAAACATTCGTCATTGCTCAATTGTAAACGCAGCAAATATAATTTAAAAAAAAAAAGACAAAGATTGCGCGATGAATAAACAAAAGAAAAAAAAACAAACGTTATTTTTTTGTTAAATTTGTTTACATGAATATTTTACATATATATCCGTAAAGAAAAATTTCTTTCGTGAGATTTGCAAACGAAAACTGTTCAAAATGTTTTTTTCTTTTTTTTTTTTTGCATATTAAAAAATAAAATAATAAACATTCATCTCTATGTATCAGATATTGGACTATAGAGAGGAGTATATTCATCATCAGGTAATTCTGTTGGATAATAATGTTTCAGTCGAACATGCCATGCTATTGATGATACAGCTGATAATGTACGAAATTGATGAACAACATTACGTGGAATAAAATAAATATCCTAATTCATAAAAAAAAAACTTATTTTGAAAGAATAAAAAAAAATTTTTTGATTAGTTACATTATCATATAATGGTAAACGAACATAACGAATACCATCACGTCGTAATTGATTCAATTTACCTTCATCACACCATAGTAGACACTAATAAAAAAAAAACAAAATAAGGCAAACTAAATTATTCCATATATACAAATCATGAATGAATTGCTAGAATTTGTTCGTTGTTCGAGATCTATGATCAGGGGTGGCGCGAGTCAACCAACATTGAGGGGGTGTAGCGAAATTTTTTGGACTAGAAAGACGAAGTCTGCAATTTTTCGGGGGGTGTAACATTGTTTTTGGTGACAAATGGAAGAAAATTTCCTGATTTTGTTGAGCAAAAAAACAGAAATTTTTGAAGATTGTGGGGGTGTCGCGCCACCCCTGTCTATGATAGTAACTAATACTCGACATGACAAAGTTTTTTGCTCACGATCACAATAGTTACAGTTCTTAATCGTTACTCTGTGGTCACTAGAGAGCTGCGAGTCTACGTTTTTATGGAGACGCAACTCCCTAATGGTCACGAGTAATACAAATTCATTTTGTGAATTATTTATATTATTGACAAAGATTCAATATATCGATTTTATCATTCACAGCTAAGCAAGTCAGGTGCTTGTTGAATCAATTCTTCTGAGTTCTGAGATATCATCTACATCGACTTTTTAAATATTGTTCATTTTCAATAAAAATTCTTCTATTCTATTCTCAAAATAAAACAAGGAGGATCATATATATATATATCTTAAGTTTGATTTTATAATATGAATCATGACATTGTTATCTGTGATTTGATGCACGTCATTTATTGTATATAATTTAATTATGTGTACTGAACGTTTTCAAATAAAAACGAAATTATGAGTCATTTACATAATAAATAGAAGTTTAGAATATATGACGATATTTCTTCGAGATCAAAGTCGAGTCATGATCATGACTGTACCAACTGTAAATCAAGTCGAGCATAAATTACGACATAACGATAATATGTTTTAATAAGGACTTCATAATAGATGTCACTCTTATCCTCGCTCTCATGTTATGTACTATTGTCAAAATTTGACAAAAAAAGTCTTCCGTTTAAGGTTTACAAAGATTTCTAGTTTTAGATATTATATAACTTAAATTTTTAAAACTAATATTATGAATGATATATTCAATACACATTTATACTTTGATTATTTTATTACATCAATAACAATAGAATCAGATTATATAAGATAATGATATGTCATAATAGCAATAAAAATAAAAATTCCCTTTAGTCTCTCTCAATCGATTTGAAACATATATCAAATTAGAATCATTAAATCTAATTCTAATTTTTCACAATTTTAAGTTGAACAAATATTTTCTTCGTATCTAATCAGAAAATAATATGAATGAAAATAGTCAATCAAATACAAAATTATATATAAGAACTATTTGAAAAAAATCAATTAATAGAATAATATTTATCTTACTTGTGATGTAGGTGGTTCATATAAATCAAGTTTTAATTTTTCTACAACTTTTTCAAAATCTTCTGCATGAAAACAAACAACATCTTTCACCATTCGATTAATTGTTGCTCTTAAAATAAAAAAAAAAGCAAAAACGAATTCGAAAAAAATTATTGTTGTTTTTTTCGAATAACTAACGGTGTTCCACAATGTACAGCTTTTAAAATTCCAACTGCAGCTGTCGTTTCAACTCCATCTGCATCACAATGATCACTATGTGCTTTTGTTCTATCTTCAACTAATACTTCTCTTGGATCTGTTCCACGTCCAGTAAATGTTAAATTTCTTAATTCATTTGTCATACGTTTTTTTGGATGACATATTTTATGTTCAGCTGTTGGAACATATTGTTCACCTGGTCGAACCCATAAAATTGGTCCATCATTTGATTCTGTTCGAGATTTCATTTTAACTGATGATAATGGTCCCCATGGCATAACATGTTGTAAAAATGGATTTTCTTCTAATTTATCAATAAATGCTGGAAAATAATCTCCTGAAAATATTAACAAAAAAAAAAAAATAAAATAAATTGAATGAAAACTATTAACACAATCTCTATGAAATTAAAAATATGAAATACGACCTAACTATTCATAGAAAGATTGTTTTTAAATATATTTCTTCAACATGATTTTACTTAATCATCCAGAAATATAATAAAAAAGTAGTTCATATATTTATTGACATACAATCTGTCATCACATTTCAACGTCTGTCATGATCTCCGATTGACACCTGTCATCGTCTATGATTAACATTCGTCACGGTTTATGATGCCCTCTCATTGGTGTCTGGGATGACCTTTGACTAGCATCTCTTACTGTCTATAATGCCCTGTGATTAACATTCATCCTTTGACAAGCGTCTGTCATAGTCTATGAGGATGAGTTCAAATTTTTTGCCCTCTACAGTGGTGTAAAAACTGCTGCTAAACTGAGAATTAAAGATTCTTTATAATCAAATGATTCAATTTTATTTTCTTTCTTTGAAGCATTTAACAATGATTTTAAATTTTGATTTTTAAGCCAGTGAATAGAGAATTTAATATAAATATGATCTATTGCTATCAATTGATTCAAAGCGACCTAAATATTTCAACTATTTAAGTAAACATATGTATTATTTTATTCAGAATTTAATTATGCATCTGATGGTACGAGAATCAGCATTTTACAGGATGCGTCTAAATTATAATAAGATAATTTATCTTCAAATGTTTTACTTCTTCTAAACAAAACACTAACAATCATACTAAGATTGTGAATATGTAGAGTAAAAAAAAATTCTCTATCTTTTGATGTACAATACTTAATTTTTAACATCAACCTTGATGAACATACGTTCATACAAATCGGTTTTCTTTTTATTCGTAGAAAAATAATTTGACAATTCAATAAGTTTTATTCTCAAAAATAAAATTCTCTGAACGTTCGTTCGTGCATACGGCGAGTAGATTCTGCACTTCTAGTTCTTATACTTCAATATTTCTTTGAAAATTTATCTTTTCTTACCACATTCTTCTTTGCCTGTTACTTTTCCAACTAATGATATACTCATTAATGGTCCATAACGAAATGTACCATTTGAATATGTTTGTACAATACGATTTCTATATTCTCCCATAGTTGTTGTTAAAACTTCTTTTGAATTAATTATATTTGACGTTTTAACAATCATTTTAGGATATGATAAACTAAAATAATCAACTAAATCAGGTAAATATCTTGCACCATCATGTAAAACTCCAATTGAATATTTTGCACGTTGATTTATTTCACCATAAACAAGATTAAAAAAATAATTAACAAATAATATAGCATTTTCATTAGATAAACGTAAAAATTCATTATAATATGTACGTATTAAACTTGCACCACCATTTGGATGTTCTTCTGTATGTATTAAATTTTGAAATAATTGTAAACGATCATTATTACTATTTGTTAATGAAAAATCTCTATATGGTGATGATAGTTTTTGTTGATGTTGATGTTGTTGATCATATAAATTAATTGGAGATGATATTGGTGATGATGGTAATGATGATGATGATATTGATGATGATGGTAATGAACATCTATCTGATATACCATCATATTGTGTATGTGTTGTTTTTAAATTATATAAATAAACTTGAGAATCATTTGGACAATTAAGATCTGTCGTTTGAGTTTCTTGTTCTTCTTTACGTATTGTCTGTGTACTATTTTCACATAATGGTTGATCAATAAAATCTGTATAAGTTGATTTATCTGATTTAATTAAACAATTTGTTTGTATTGATTGATGAAATATTTCAATAATATCATCACATGTCTGACATTCATTTGTTTGATATTTTTTGGAAGAAGATAATGATGAATATAGATATTTATATTCACCAAATGGTAAATCATCTCGAGTTGTTGTTGAATGATCTGATGTTTGTGTTGTTATTAATTCAGTACTTAAATTACGTTTTATTGTTGCTGAACGTTTATCAATAGATGAATCAAAATGATTTGTATTTGATGATGATGATGATGATGATGAATAATGATCATTTATAGGATTATATTTTTGTTTTAAACGAGATGATGAACGAGTTTGTACAGGAGGATTCGAAGATTCTTTAAAAATAAAACCAGTTTTAGCTTAAAACTAGATTAATTATGATGTAAATAAACCTGAATAATCTTTTGTTATGTTGGACAGAACTTAAGTTTTATCCAACGAGGAAGACAGTGTCTTTTCGAAGATCGAATTCGCTCTCAAAAATAGATTTTCATCCTTCCGGAAGAGAAAATCTGGATATAGAACACATTATCAGACAAAAAAAAAGATCAATAAATTGTTTCACATAAATCTACTATTTATTATAATACATTCTAAATTCCACAAAAATGATCAAGATAACTTTTTTCAGATTTAAAATAATATCCACATCGTTCAGAGCTGTGAGTATAATTCATGCGTTAAATATCTCTTTTCTGGAAGATATTTCAATATTACTAAAATGAAGTGTCAAAACTTTTTTTCTGAAATAAGTCAATATTATTAGCACTGAAATTTCATATAACATCATAGTAAACATAATTTTAAGTACTGCGAAAATTAGAGAGATGTACACTAGACTTAAGTAAGATGGTCTCGGTTACGCTGGGACCAAAGACAATTGATCCCGCTTACGCACTACTTTAGATCATTTAATAGAAAATGTTTGACAAAAATGTTGTCTTCTCAAATTTTGCAGACACGATATAAAAAAGGAATGGAAGAGGTTGTCCACTTCATATTGAGACGTATGTTTCTAGCTTTAGAATTTTGATAAAAAACTGTCGTGATGGAAATATTATATTCGGTATTTTAAAATTATATCTAACAAGGGAACTTCTTCAGCTGCCTCCATTCTGGTTTCAATGAGTTTAGTTTGACTAAACTGTCGAATTTTTTTCTAGAGATCTCAGATTTTCGAATTTTAATCTGAAACTTTACGCATATAAAGAATTCAACTGGACTAGCTTTTATAAAAGATTCAGAAGTTTTGAATAAAATCTTTTCGAAATCCTTTTCCATTAATCATGTACATAATATGCATTTTTTGAAAGTTTCAGATCAAAATTCAAAAATCTAACATCTCTAGAAAAAAAATTCGATAGTTTAGTCAAACTCAAATTCTTTTTAAGGTTTCTATTAGAACACTATGTAGTATCTATAGATAGAAAAAAAAAGTCATTGAAATCGAAAGGACGTAGTGTTTAAGAGACAAATTGTAAAATAAGAAATTCTTCTACAAATAGATAATTGAATTTTCAAAATTTACTATTATTATTTGTTTGTTGTTTAATTGTTTTTGATGTTAATTTCGTTCGTTTTTTTTCTTGTTGTTCATTTGAAGATTTACGTTTATTTCCATTTGTTTTTGTTGTTTGTTTTTTTAATGTATTTTCGTCATATATATTTGTATGATTATCAATAATTGTTTTTGGAAGATTATATATTGATGAAGATGTATTATATTGATCTGTTTCAATTAATGATGTACGTCTTGTTGATATTAGACGACGTGAAAATTTATTATTTGTTGTTATTTCATTTGAATTAAAAAATTTTCTTGAAATTATTTTTGTTGTTGATTGTTGTTCATTTGAATCATTTGATTGTTGTTGTGATAAAAGATTTGTTGTTGGATGTATTAATACTGTATCATTTGATGATGGTGAACAAACACGTCGTATATGTAATTTAATTGATGTATGTTCATTTGGTACATCAATTGAATGTATTGTTGTTGTTGGTATTGGTGTTGTTGATGTTGATGATGATGTTGAACAATTTGATGTTAAAATATTATATGAAGATGTTTGAGCTTGTTGATTATTTGTTTTACATTTAATTATTTTTGTTTTAACTGATTGTTGTTCATCATCATCATTATCATTTATTGTATCATTTATATTATTCGACATTGAATTATTTTTATTATTATTTAAATCGTTGATATGATCATTATTTAAAGAAGATGTCTAAATAGATCAAATAGATTAAGATAAATAAAAAAAAATAATACTAATAATAAAATTAAAAAAAACTAAACCTTTGTATCATTGGCTAATGGAATAATATTACTTATATCAGTCATTAGTACATTTGTATCTGAAAATTTGAATTTTTTTTATTTCATAATTTGTTTTTTGTTTGATAAGGTTTTATTTTTGATAGTAATATTTTAATTGAAAAACAAAAAGTACATACATAATAATCTTGATCGGACAGAAGGGAAATAGAAGAGAGAAAGAGAGAGAGAGAGAGAGAGAGAGAAGAATCTTTTTTTATAAACAATTATAGGTATTTTAGATAACAACCAATTGACAAATGAATACCATGATGAATCACAATGAAACTCTAGAATTAATTAAATTAGATTAAAAAAATTTCATAAAATGATTTTATTTATAGAATAAAATTTATTCCAATATGTTTTTATTATGTAATTGAAAATATTTTATTTAGATAGATGTCGGTTGTAATCATTCGCAAGTGTTTAAATAATAAGAAATTGTAATGAAACTAATCATAACAATAAATTTTCTAATTGATTTTTTATTATAAGAAAGGAAACGAACGATTATAATCGATGTACTATTTGTTTTCTATACAAAAGAATGAAACGAAGATTCTTTTGCATTCAACGTTTCTATTTGTTTTTGTTCTTTTTTCTTCTCGATTTTTTTTTCTGTACAATAAGTATACAGACGGTTAGAAATAAAGAATAGTAAGAAAAAGAGAATCATTGACGAGTAACTCTTCTTCGTTCTTTTCTATGGCATGATACATGCACATTAACAAAGTATACATAGCCTTCCTATTAGCAATTCTTGTAGTCGCTCACGCACCTGTTTCTCATGAAATATGTCAAAAAAAAGAAGAACGGAAAAAATAATAAATGTCAATGACGCCTTCCCCCGTTTTTTATTTCAATCGTTTTATAAGAACGAATAAAAAAAACTTAAATCGTCTTTCATTTTTTTTTTCTTCTTTTCTTCTACTATTAATACTATAATGATACATCTCATATATATATTATTCTTATTAATAACTATTGTTCAATTAACAATTACTGATACATGGTCAATAACATCAACTAATTGTTTATGGCATAAATATACTTCCAATAATCGTTTACCTACTAGAGTTGATTTACGAGATATACGTAATCAAATTTTCAAGTAAGTAAAATCGGTTTTTTTTTGTTTTTTTGTTTGATTTTATTCATAAATTTACAAATCAATAGTGTTTCATTAAATGAATCAATTTATTATTTTAATCCATGTAAAACATTTAATTATCCAATTGGTGATGATCCATATACAGTTCAAGGTGAACAATGTCATAATGTTTTAGGTTGTAAACGTATACAAGAAAATGAAAATTCTTATAAATATTATACAGTTGCTATTAAATTAAATTCAACT
The DNA here is from genome assembly GCA_905250125.1 of Rotaria sordida. NCBI lineage: Eukaryota > Metazoa > Rotifera > Eurotatoria > Philodinida > Philodinidae > Rotaria > Rotaria sordida. The sequence goes on from CAJNOL010000249.1 coordinate 32,697, forward strand.
GTATTATCAACACGAACACCATTAACTATTCGATATTATGGAATAAGGTAGAAAAAAAAATTATTTTTCTTTTTTTTTAAATCGGAAAAAAGTTTTCTTTTTCTTTTGAGGTCATATGCAAATACAACAATGTATGTTCGATGTGAATGTGATCGACTTCTACATCGTGCACAATTTAAATTTGTTAAATATCAACCTCATAAAATGCCGGTAGGATTAGATTTAGATTTTAGTTTGATAAAACAAGAAAAAGAAGCCTTAATAATGATATTATACGTAGGTTTTCTCCTTCACTCATCGTTGTTGTTGTCCAAATGTTTGTGGAGGTTTTTTGTTATTATTTTGATAAATTATTTTCATTGGTTTTCGTATCTTTTTTTTTCTCTTACTTTTTAAATCAATAGGCAATACATTTCCTAAAGTACTTTTACTTATTCTTCTTTTGGTAATCTTATTCATTGTTGGTACAGCTGTATGGATCTTTTTTCAATGTCGCCGACATTATCCCGAACGAAATACATATGGTGCAATAGCTTCTAGTCAGTATAAGTTTTTTTTTCTTTTATATACAATATTTTAATTTAAAAATGAAAAAAATAAATAGCCGATATCAATATACATACATTGGAACCATCAGAAGTGTTACTTAAATCTGGTGCAATTGAAACGAATCCTCGAGGTGGAAATAGAAAACGTATACGTAGTAAATCAGTAGTTCCTGCTACTGAAAATTTCAGTATCTCATCTGAAGATATTAAAATTACCAAACGGTAAAAATAAATACATAGATTTACAAAAACGAAAACAAATTTTTTTAAATTTCTTTATTGTTTTTATAGATTAGGTGTTGGTGAATTAGGGGGTGAAGTAAGTGAAGGGCGATGGAATGATAAATTAATTGCTGTTAAAACATTACGTATTGGTGTTCATCCAGAAAAATTTTCTAATGATGATAAAATGTATCTTGAACGTGAAATGCATCTATTAAGTCAAATACGTCATAAACATTTAACAGCAATTATTGGTATTTGTTTTGATATTGATATTTATCCACGAATACTTTCATCATTTGCTGAACATGGTACAATTATTGATTTTATTCAATGTTTTCCAACAAAAGTTGATTGGCCATTAAGAATATCATGGTGTATAAATACATCAGATGCACTTGAATATTTACATCAATCAAATATAATACATAGAAATTTAAAATCATCAAATATTCTTATTGGAATTGATTTACGTGCACATATCTGTGATTATGGTCTTATATCAATTCTTCAACCATTTCGAGAAGCATGTGATAGTGAACGTTGTCTTTGTAAATTAAGTCATCCAGCTTTACCGGTGTCTATTCGTTGGTCATCACCAGAAGTTCTATCTGATCCATCCGATAAATCAAGATTTAATTATTCATGTGATGTGTATTCATTTGGTGTTTGTCTTTGGGAACAAATAGGTTTAGAACAACCTTATGCTGAAATAAAAGATGAAGCTGAAGTTAGTCGAATGATTATTGATGGACATCGTTTAACACCATTTGAAGAAACAACAACTATTGTTATGCCTGATTATAATCAATTAATGAATGATTGTTGGACAGAAAATCCCAATGATCGACCAACATTTGAACGTATTGGACAAATTTTACGAGATATGTTACCAAAAGCAAAACAATTTCGAAAAATGTCTATGAGAAGACTTTCATTAATGGCAAGTACAAATGAAATACAAGACGAACGTCGATCTATGTTAAGACGTGATTCTAAAATATCTACAGATACAATGAAATCACATCATCCTCATGTTTAAAATATAACGAAATATTAAAAATTTAGTAGATTTATACAGGTGAAACAGACATCTAATATTTATAAAAAAAAAAAAAAAAAAAACTATACATATTTTTCATTCTCATCTTGTTAATTTCGATTATACAATAGTCAAGAAAAGAAGTAAAATTATTAGCAACTATATATCTATTCAGAGTAGTACTATTTTAATTGATTATTAAAACTAATCCAATATGAAATGTATGTAAAATCCCTTTAGTAACAGCAACTATTGTTAGTAGTCCTTATCAAGGTTTAACAATAAAATGTTTTGAGAAAAAAAAACAATAGTTTCTATCTTATTGAGACTGATGGATGGATATCAGTGAATTATATTAATTATACAATTCATATGAAAATACAACACCAAAAGCTGATTATACACGTAAAACAACATGTCGTAGAGTTTCCCTAAATCAACATAATTATAATTGAAATGACTTTACGTGCTGAAATTTATATGAAAGAAATAGAAATGTCAGGTTTTCAATTTTTATTTAATCAACTTTCAAATTCATCAAGTGTTTTAGCTAATCCTGGACGCATATGATGATAGTGATGCAATCCATATTCATACATCAGTTGTTAATAATGATAGAAAAACAAAACAATTGATACAATGATAGTTCATTTAAGAAAAGATAGTTTTGCTGCTATGTCACGTTGATGTGTTGTTAATAGTTTTCGAAATAATAAACATATGCTATTACTATTTATGATATAGAGAAGCATCATCAGATGTTATTAATCAAATAGCAAATTTCAAACGTAGTTATAATGAACTTAAAGATGATGATTTTGTTTCAGATGTTTATTTAGATCATGTTACACTTGTACGAGGGCTTAAAGAAATGTTTATTTTCTCCTGAGGATATTCTTGAATAAAATATGATTATTATGAAAAAAAACCTGTGTGTAAGAAATTTTTTTTGCTATATTCAGACATTTTTGGAGCTGGACTGGTAAATCGGTGGTGGATCGGATAGCTTACCAGTCCAATTCGGGTGAATTGTTGCAATCGGTTAGTTTTTATCAATTTTTAGGCACTACAGTAAACATATTTCGATCGTTTCTGTCGATTTTCATGATTTCTACAATCCAGAAATATAAGTATCAATGAAGACCTCGGATGCTGTTGAACGTATGACTTATGGCTACGAAAAGTTAGTCAGGCATTATCAACCCAAACTAAACATTGTTTATCTCGAAATTTCAAGTTCATTTTTCTGTACTGCTTTCAACTGACTGTCGGAAACCATCAATGGCTAGTAGTTTTCAATTCATGTGTGAATTTAAAAAAATATATCCGAGACGATTTCGTTTTGTTATGAAAGTTTTACTAACTGAAAAATATTATGTGTAGTATAAAACCTACTTTGTAGTTCATTTTATCTTTCTATGTACAGTAGTAACCTTGTACCAAATGCGAAGCCTTTCGATCATGTGAAATAATGATGTCATATTTTTACTGAAGAAAGTCAAGCAAAAAAAAACATAGGTATTGCTCAAGGTGAGTTATTATGAGTAGAGGTCGATAAGTGTAGTTTGAGTTAGAAATCTATATCGGAGTCAATTAAATGTCTCATTAATAAAGCAGATTTAACACAAGAGCTTCTCTTTGAATTGCAAGTTTTATTCTTTGGTATCTACTGTACAAATTGATATGTATTTGCAACTTGACTGGTATCTCTTCAAGGCCTACGCCTATAAGAAGTTGGAGTCAATCTTCGCTTCGACTTGTTTACATCTTCATAAAGCCGTGAAGACACGTGAGTCGAGCTTACCAAATACATTAGTTTTTATTGTTATTAATAAAAAGTCTAACAGTTATAAATGTTTCACTTGAAATGTCTTCGTTCAGCTATAATAAAAAATTTTTCTCCCGAGAACTAGTTGATTAATAATATATATTAAACAGATCGGTTTTTCATTCGCTTTTCTGTTGCTAAAATCAAAAATTTTATTCAATAGTTTCTAAATTTGTAAATCAAAAATAGTTTAATAATAAAACTTTTTGATAATTATTTATTATTACAAATAAATTCTACAGCTTTCATAGTCCATTCTTGTAAAATATCTGGTTCTTCTAAATCATGATCATTTGTATTTAAAATTAATGTATGTTTAAATTGATCTTTAATACTTTCAATAGGAACAATTAAATCTTGAATACCATGTATATGAAGTATTTGATTTTGATAATCATTTAATTGAAATGAAAAATCTTCTTGTGAACATAAACGAATAAATTCATATAAAATTTTATGTGCACGATGTGATTTACAAGCATCAATTGATTTACTATTTAAATATTCTTGAAAATCTAATTCATTAAAATTTCTTTTAAAATTTTCCCATGTTATAAATCCATATTTTTCTTGCATATACCAATAACGATGAAGATCATATTGATTTAATGCTGGTGCAAGTAAAATAATTTTTTCAATTATAAAACAATTTCGATTAGAATTTATATATTTAGTTATAACACAACTACCAAGACTGTGACCAATAAAAATAAAATTTTTATAAAAATTTAATAAATATTTCATAGCATGATATAAATCATCGACAAGTGTATCAATTTTTATTTTATAATATTTACCATCAGATAGACCAATACCTGTTGGATCATAACGAAAAACACTAGCAATTGGAGTTGATGGTAATAATAATAGTTCTTCAGTTAAATTAATAAATTTAGGTGCTGTTGATGATAGACCTTCGAAACCAGCTACACAAACTACAGCAGTTTTTGATATTGAATTAATTGATTCAATAAGAAGACCACGTAGAGTGATGTTACGACTATTTTTAAATTCAACAAGACGCGTATTACTCATTATACTAAAACGAATCTTACAAAAGCATAGTTTTTTATATGCAGTATGTCGTAATGGAATTTCTTCATTTTGTTTTATCTTGCTTGAGACTATTGCAGTTTGATTTTTGTTTCAGTAATTGATATTAAGAGTCCAATTGAGTCCGGGTCCAAAAATTTTAGACCCGATGGACTATAGTTGTCTGAGAGATGTGTAGGGTACGCTTGTTACCGAATACAAAAAAATCGGAAAAAGAGAGATCTCATATCTTTGAAATGACGATCCAATTTCGATTAGAAAATTTCATTGAGACAATCAAAGTACGATTCGACGGGCTCTAACTGCATTGTTTGATATATTAATCATGAATAACACATAAAATTCAGGGAAAAAAAGATGGTGTAGTTTTTACTACAATATACAAAAAGAGTAAATCAAATTTTTTTCAATCTTTGTATCTAATCTTCTATTGTACATTTTAGTAAGAAAATATGAGTCTGTACTTCCTCACTAGATATCAATTATCAAAAAAATAAATAAACTGCAATAGTTTTAAGCAAGAAAAACTCAATTGAGGTACATTTGCAATTTTCTCACTCTTTTTTACAATTATCTTTATTGTCATTATTATATCTGTCCTATGATACTATCGGTTATTTTCTATAAACATCCGATGACTTGTAGATACACACTAAACAATCGAAGATTATTTCTTATTTGCATCGAGTTTGTTTTTCTCTATCTAGTGATCATATATTTACACAACTAAATAAATTTAAGCGTAATCAAGCAGTTGTCTAAGGAAAAAGAAGATTTTCGTGTCTACTTCAAATATAAAATAATCGAGTTTTTCTAGAAAAAAGAACATATTGATTCAATAACAACGCTTCGGGGCTATAAAGATCAATAAGTTAGTAGACTTACGAGAGAACTGATTAATCGCTTTTTAATTCGGATTCTGTATATAAGGTAGACCTCAGTGAGATATAAAAAATCTCAAAAGAATAGATCCCTTGAAAAGAATGTTCTCTTCCAGAACTATAAAAATTCCAACAAATAGGAAATTCTAGGATCTTTCGTGGATAATGGGTGATATTTTAGACTTTAATATCTCGAGAAAGAAATATTCTTTTGACCTGAAATTTCCAGGATAGTCTACTGTCCAATAAACCTATCTGTAGACAAAATCTCAAATCGGAATGCTACCATTCGATTTGTTGGTACCTCTCATGCCAGAGGCTAAAATGCCAATCACTCTGTCCATAGACGTTCTAAGGAAACTTATCCTTTTAAGGTTTTTTATACTTCACTGTGATCTACCTTTTGTACAGAGTCCGAATTCAAAAATGATTAATCAATTGAAAACGTTCCCTTGCTAGTATTGATAAAATGTTCTTTATTACATTGTATAAATGGCGCGAAGTTGTAAGTAAACAAAACAAATACTCAAGTGGAGAATGTCATTATCTTTCTTATCAAATGAAAATAATACCGAGACATTTAATATAACAAAAAGAACTACAATCAAATTAACAACATCAATAATACTTGATAATGAAAATATATGGCATGATATTAAAGTAATAAAATACAAAATGTATATTTTTTTTTAAAAATTAAAAACTAAAATTTTACTTTAGTCATTTTTCAATCTTCAAAATTCATTAATTTTACTTTCAATAATTTGTATAATATTTTTCTTCTTTTTATTATGTCTTATGTTTATTCTAATAAAATTAATGAAAAAAAAACGTTTATATAAAAAACAAATTAAATCACAAATAAAAAATTATACAGATATGAATTTTCCATTTCAAACAAAAAAATCTTCATCTCCTATTCAAATGGGTTTAACATCAAATCAAATAACATCACGTGGAAATATTATTTCAATAAATAAAGATTCTTCATCAACAATTAATCCTACACAAAGTGATAATAAACGAATATGGAATGATGAAAAATCAAACACAATAAATCCATCGCTAACAAATAATGATGAAATTGAAACAGTTAATGAAGTTCTTGCAATGGAAGAACGTAATGGAAAAATGTATTATAAAGTTAATTTTACTGGTCATTCACCTGATTATACAGCTTGGGTTTGTGAAGAAGATTTAATACCTGAATAATGACATTGATGTTTTATTTCTTTTTTTTTCTTTGTTTTCAAAATTTTTCTTTTATTAAAATTGATCTCCAACTGTGAGAGAATGATTTATGAAAGAAATAGAATGACGTTGACAAATATGAATTTTATTTTAACAGAAGTTATGCTACATAAACGTAGATTTTTTTTGAAATGGATATCAATTATAATTGCATATATATGTATTTTTTTACTCAGTTATGAATATGGTACAAGTAAAAGACATATTCCAGTAGAAGAAGTAACAAATGAACCACGTCATTTAACAATTAAACGACTTTTTTATGATCATGTAGAATATCTTAATTCATCTATGATTTTAAACATGATTAATAAAGAATTGAAACAATTGTTACCTTTTGAGATGGGTAATAAAAATTTATTCACATATTATATGAAAGAATATTTTGTTAGATGAATAAAACATTATTTCGAGAGAATATGAGCTTATAATCTTTGTAATAATATGAATGAATGATTCGAAACTGAACATTATAGATGAAGCACTATTATTCCTTTTCACACATCGCATAATCTCTAAACTTCTTCCATTATCTGATGAGTGCCAGGTTTTTTAAACTTTCCAAAGATCATATATTGTTCGCTTAATAGTGGCATGCGGTAAAGTTTTTCTTTATATCATGGATGAGAGACGTCGAAAACTTTTCTTTCCAATCCATAGGTTACCCATAATTCAGCCGATAACTCTATGAATATGCTTTAATTCGACTCTATATATTCTGTTTTTAGTTCATAGATTACAGAGTTGAATCGAGTAGTTCGAACTCTATCCATTAGGTAACCTTGATATAGACTACGACAACAAAAGACATTGTCAACAACAGAGAGAGAACCCGAATACGTGTCACATTTGATCATTCGACTAACGAGGAAATCTCTTCAGCTATTTCCTTCCGATTTCAATGATTTTTTGTCTATAATAGCTATAGACAAAAAGATCATTGAAATTAGAAGGAGACAACTGTAGAGGTTCCTCTATAAGTAACAGATACTAAGACGGTAATGGGTCACATATAGCAAGTCATAATGATGTCTTCATTGAAGCAACCTTTTTTGTAAGTCTTTTCTGAGAAATAGAGATAATTTCATGGATAAAATCATGAATCACTCGATAAAATCTGTCTTCAAATTTAGCTGCATGGATCTTCGCTAAGTTTATCCAAATGACTTGTCCAAGTCACTGAGTTTGGGTAGAGCTAACCCTTCGAAGCTTCAATTCAATCCATTTAGTATATTTCTTGTTGAGATCAACAGTTAATAAGATAGTTGATTTATTTAATATCTTCAAAAATTTTCTATGTTATAATCATTCTTTAGATCTTGTTGAAAAATATCTAAATTGAAAAAGTCTTAAAATGCATAGATCAAGAAGAAAAATATCGACAGAATAAATTTATTCTTTGTAATAAAGGATAAATATGGTGTGTTATTATTTATTATTGAAACCGATAAGAGAAAAATAATAATTCAATAACTCCATCAGTGATGTGAGTCGAAAGAAAGATGAACTCAATCTTATTCATAAACATTCGTATCTTTGTAACGCATATCGATACTTCTGTGAGTGTAGATATAAGTTATTCTAGAATAGGACTTTGACATAATCGAGCATCCTTAAAACTGTTTTGTTATTGATATCTTTAAAGTTATTCAACATTTTCCATAATTCGAGCTTCTAATGAATAGCTTGCCATTAAATATAAGTTTCAATGTACAATTCAATGTTCACGCAAAAATTCTTTCAAAATACTGCCGTATAGTTTCCATCAAACTTTTATCTTATTAAATCCTCAATCAAATAAGAATGATACATACAAATAAAAGAGACATTCTTCTAGAAGCCATCGGATCCAAAATTTTCAAACTCGAGCTCCCAACCAACTCGACGAGCTCTACAATCTTCTCAAGCTATATTTTAACGATGACATTCTTATTTTCGATATATAAAAATAACATCATATTCGACTAACCTAAACCAACAATCAAACTTCAAATATTCGTCATGGTCTTGTTGTTTTTTATGATTTTTCAAATCATCATATACTTTTTCAACAGTTTCTATGGTTATATTCATCATGGATTCAATTACGTCAACATACTTATATTCAAAATGATCTTATTTTATTTATTTCTTCATCAACAATACCTAATGATTTTAAAAAACTTAAAAATATAACTAAAAGTTTAAATAATAAAAATCAATTTATTATATATTCATGTACAACATTAATTGATTCAATATTAAATAAAAATTATAAAATATTAAATAATTTTTCAATACATTTTCATATGGAACTTGCACGTTTATTTTATTGGCAACAAACACGTCTTTCATCATTATTATTATTTCTTATAGATGAATATAAAAATAAATTATTAATATATGATTATATATTTCGTTTAGATATTGATTCATTTTTAATGTCAAATTTTTATGTTTATCAACAAACATCATCATTTATACTTGGTGAATCAATACCTTATGATCAATATACATTAAATAGATTAGAAAGAATACAAAAATATTTTTATTTAAAATCAAAATCTAAAATAATGAAACAATCAATAACAATAAGTTGGTTTGGTCGATTAAATTTCATAAGTAAATTAACACGTCAAATAATATTAATGGCTTTATGGTTAATTAAAGAAGAATTTACTGAATCTGAACGTTTACATCATTTAACTTATTTAAATTATCCATCATGGTATATTGATGGACTATTAGAATATGCAACAGCTATTATACTTTCTCTTAATCAATATGAAAAATTTTATGATAAAATTTTTTATCAATTTGATTGTCATCATGTATTAACTAATTGTCTTCATATATCTTTTCGTGATCCATCACATCATTTACATTTATCAAAACATTCACTTCGTTTATTAACAAATATTAATCAAAGTAATTTAACAAATAATGAATTATATATATATAGAACTGTGATTAAATCAAATGGAATGTTTCAATTATATTTTTCATAGTTTAGATTGTATGAATATTTTCTTTGAAATAAAATGTTTCGGTTCGAACAATACCCAATTCGATACCTTTCCAGTTCGATCCAAACCGAACTCAAACTAATAAAATTCGATTCGATTCGGTCTCTAGTTCAGTCCTGTTACGTCGACTAGTTAAGATTAATTAGAGAAATTTCTCGACTGGTCGATAAATTCTTTATTTTCATTCTGTCGACAACTTTTTGTGCCTTTGACAGAATATCTTTTAATAATTAAGCATTTGCTCGATAAGTTAAGGTGCAAGTAATAGAGAATACCAAGAATCACGAGTTGTTTATTAATATTTGACCTAATAATATGATTAATAGCAATATATTTGTTTATTTTTAAATAATAACATCGAACAAGAAGAGGACTTTTCGCAATTGGACCCGAATTCGAAATAGAGTTAACAACATCTGGCAAATGTTTTCACAATCACAGTACAGTTTTCAGACTTTTATGTGATAAACAAAAGTATACTATTTAGTTTGTTCTATAAATAGTAACAAAAAAGCAAGTGAATAAAGTAATTCAAGATTCACTTGATGTCGTTCTGCTTCTAAAATTCGATCAATTTCGTTAAGTATATGTTTGCTTGTTGGCTGATGAGGCTGAAAAGGAACGCAGTACTGGTATCAAACGTCATAATTATAGATACATGCATAAATGCTTTTTCCAGCATGATAATACATGCTTACCTCTTTGATAAATCATTTTCGACTCCATGTATTCAATTACTTCGTCACATGATTCATCATTATCTGTAGATGAGTTTTCATTTAAAACGAATTCTTTTAGTTAAACACTATCGTTTTCTATTTCTGTGACTTTTTCTCAAATACAATAAATTGTTCAATCATGATCGAATCGATTTTTACTTCTATGCTTTTATATAAATAGCAATTTGAATATTTTGAAAAATCGAGATCTCATTAATTTCCGCATCAGGTTCATGTATGATCTCATATCTAGACCCATTCTTCGGGCCATACCGAGCACTCAACCAAGTTGCAGAACACTAACCCATACTCACACTCATATTGAACATAATAATGAATCATTGTGATTGATAATATTAGAACCGAACTGAGAAATCATTGAATGGGACCGAATCAGAGGTAAATCTTTTGCCTCAAATAGAGAAATGCAACATTTGAATACAAAAAATAGTTTAATTAATTAAAAGAAAGAAAATACATAGCTTAACTCAACAACATAAACATGAGCAACAGCAGATTGTTAGAATCCGAGTCTTTTAACATAAACGAATCAAAATTTAATAAATAGTAAATACGATGTGCATTTCAAATGTATAGTATATGATAAAAACATATATAATTGTAATTTATCTAATACTTTTTCTTTTTTTGGCAGTTGTTATAGTAGAATCGTAAAATTTTGTTAACATAGATATGTAAAACAAATATTCTACTACGTAAATAACAGTGCAAAATTCAATTTGAATGCTCAAAGTTCTGAAAAAGTTTATTAATTAATACTTATTAAACAAAAAAAGAAAATATCAAAAACAAAACAAAAAAAGCATAAATGCAACTGTATTTATCTAACACGAAATAATTTCATATGAAATTGGTATTGAAGTAACGGAGGAAGATTCGAGAAATATCTATAGCAAAAGAAAACTTTAAAATATGAATATTATCTTTTTTTTTTTAGTTTTTCGTTTACCTGATCTGATACAGATCGAAGTTGAATATGTAATCGACGTAAACATTTTAGATTGTTTTGACACAGACATATGACATATTTAATATGATCATATAATTGATATTTTTTTATTTTTGATAATGAATTAACTGTTTGAATAAGTTTAATATATTGTAAAAAAGGTGCTATTCGAAATAATAATGTAAAGAATTCTAATGAATAATCAGTTGATATACAAAGTGATCGTAATGAAAATAATAATAAAGGATATGTTAATTCAAATTTGTAAGGTTCAAATATTGATTGTGAAAGATCCTAACAATACAAAAAATTCAATTTTAAATTATCAAGGACACCTCCGCCTTCGTTTGAACCATAGATAAAACGCCTAAAATAAGGAGATAGGTGTTCAAGAAAAAAAATTTTAAACAAGATTTTTCATAAGATCGAATCGGGTCCATTCACGGTCGCCCTTTAGTTTTGTCTAATTGGACTGAAATTTTTACCACCAATACTGGAAAGTACTCTCTTGAAGTGAAATCGACTGTGTTCATTTTTAATCTTTCTATCAGTATATATAGAATCTTGAATGTTAGTATCCCAGTTTTGGATCCGAACTTTGACGTATTTCTGTCATATAAAAAAGAAAGCAAAATTTCTGGAAAAGCTTAAAACAACTTCTGAAATATAGCCTATGGTCTCTCCAGAAAAATGCACAACCCAATTAAACAAAGTAAGTGGGAGATCGTAAGCAAGTCCTATAGAAAACCAGGATATTCTCGAAAAAACCTTGTTTAAATTTTTTTTCCTCAAACACATGTCTCCTTATTTTAGATGCTCTATCTGTAGTGGAAACTTCAAGAGAATCGGAGATGGTCCTTCAGCAATAGGTACCCGAGTTAGTATTGCTCATATTGAATAGCATTTTCAAAAATTTTTATGCATTAATAATAGATGAAGTTAAGATATCTGTAATTCTACCAATTAATTTTATAATTAAAGTAGAATTGTAAAAAAAAACAATGATTGATTCAAATTCGAATTTAGCTTACAAATAGTAACACATCTTTACATAATTGATTATAAAGAAGCAAAAAAAAAGTGATGAGAATAGTTTTCTTTGCTTTTCCAAGTCATATAGAAGATACCTCGTCATAATAGACAAAATGGATTATTATTATTTTACAATCATGTCCAGATCAAAGATGGAATCAGTTTGGACTTTTTATGACCGATACCGATTTAAGTAGGCCAGAGTGAATTGCACCGACCGGTCAATCTGAAATTCATACCAGTCATAGACTGACGAGTTGTTGTACTATTCTCTATGTGGATAGTGATATTTAGTGCAATCAACTTTTAACAAAGTTTCATTACACAACCTCTATGAGATAATAAGAGCAAGAATATGAATAAGACACACCAGTAATAACCAATCTATCAGCGTTCACCCGATCTGAAATCCATACTGTCCAGGCAGACAAGCAAACGGTAACAACGGTGTTTAAACAGTATGGTATGTCTCCAAAAATGCGTTTAAACTGGTCAAAAACATTTAGTTGTTTAACATGTTGTCACCGTTTAAATAGTAAATGTCTGTGATCGTTTCAACGCGGCTTCTGAGACATATCAAACAATTTTAACAGTTTGAATGAGTCTGGTTATGGCTGTTGCTGTGAATCTTCTATTTAGCCACAATTATACTCAAATCCATCAATATTCCACATCCCTACCCACACTAACACATGCGCACAAATACTTAACCCCCCCCCCCCACACACACACTCCACATCAACAACACACCCACACCTTTTACACGTCCATCAATAATGAAAAGTCACAATTCGAAAAAAGATTGATGATCAAAAGCATTTTTTTCACCGAATATACACTCAATTGCACACCAAGCGAGATATATTATAAATGAACATATGAAGAAGAAAATGAGCAAATATATGAAAATACAGAAACTAATTTTTCTTTTCATTCTGTCCGATTATTTCGAATATAAGAACGAAAAAAAAAAGTTAAAACGTGATATTATATGCAACGGAATATAAATGTATATGTATTGCAAAAAACAAAGAAAAAAGAAAGATATATAGAGATATAAATGAAATGGTATAGTTCTCACTTGCTTATATTAAATATGATGTTTTCTAAGAAAAAAAAAAGAAGTAGTGTGAACAACAACAGAGGAGTCAGAGAAGCGAAGAACGATATCAGCACTTAGTGATGGATGCTATATAAAAATAGGATAATTGAAGATACATCATAAACTGCTGATAATTTAACATTCCATGGTTTCTAATACGAGTGTAACAATGTGTTGCGTGGCAGTTTGAGCACATTACGCTATTTTATCATTGTTTACGGCAAAGCTCGCATTGTATCCTCATCAACTCACCATGATTTTTATGTCCATAGATATACATTTTCATATATATATATATATGTATACATCATTCTCTGATCAAAAATATTCAGCAAAGAACATTCAATACAAACTTCTGCCAATTCCATTACAAAAACATGTCTTTTTCTTGTTCAGTGATATGTTTACTTCCATTTTAGTTAGACAAATAAAGCATGTGAAAGACTGTAATAAATAATATTTGATCAATTTAATATGATCTAAACCAAAACGGAAATTTTTTGTTTAAACATGATTTATTTCGATGCAACAAAATAAGATCGTTTTAACGTTCTTATAATCGTTTTTTGTCTGCCTGAGTGATACTGAATCCATCTCTGGTCCAGATATTCTGGAACTAATTTAGTTCTAATCTTGACTAGAGTCCATTGGATTCGTTCCAGACTCGGAATCGGCTATGAAATTTTTCTGTTAACTGAATCCGGGTTCGAAAATTTGAAATCTGACAGGCTCTACACTTGATTACATATGACACGAATTGAGCATAAAAAATATTAATCTCAAAGAACTTTGATTGAAATTCTATGTCCAAATAAGTTTTGATATCAAATGACTACACAATAGAATATCGTTGAATTTTATTTTATTTTAAAATTCATTCTAAGATAAATGTATTATCTTAGATAAAGCAAGTTCTATTTAATAAATAATCTTCTTACCAATTCACGAATATCAATCTTTTGAAAATAATTCAATGCTCGATCAATATATCGACCTAGTTTTAACAAACATACATAATTCCACTGAAAAGAATAAAAAAAACACTAGATAAATATTTTCATTATAGAAAAAAAAACCATCATAATTTACTGATGATGAACGATCAACAAATATTTTCCATTTCTTTGATATTAATCGACAGCTAAAAAGTAAACATTCTCTTCTAAATAAGTTTCAATATAATCATTATCATTTACTTTAATCTTGTTGATATATCAGTAAAATCAATAATTTTCTGAAGAATTCGATCATCATATTTATTCGAATTAAATAAATCAATTTTCTTATCATTATCATCAAGTTTTTTAATAAATAAATCAATATCATTTTGTGATATTCCACTACATTTTAATAATTCTAAATCTGCTTGTACATAATATGGAAGTATTTTTCGTTTTTTTACTATTTTTATAGTTTCTTCAATATTATCTTTTTCTTTATTATTTTCACATAGAAATTTTGTTCGAGTATAAGTAACTGATTTATCAGAAAATATAATTATATCATAAAGTGATGGATCAACATGACATGTACTTGTTACATCTATAACTGATAATGGATTGGAACCAAAGATATTTTTAATAATAGCTGGTGGTAATTCTATTAAAAATGACCGAAAAAAAACAAAAAAAAAAAAAGAAGAATTTATTTTTTTATTATTTACCTAAACTTAATTCACGATTTTTTGAATGTTGAATTATATTTCGATGTAATAAAAAATAACAATTCAAGATTTTTATTGTTAAATATTGTCGAGTATTTATACAATATTGAACTAATTCGTATTGATTATCTGACATTATCGGAAAAAATAACGATTTTTTTTTTCTTTTCTTTTCTTTTTTATTTGACTTGAGGTCTATAATTAATTTTAATCGTTTTATTATTGGTGTATTTAATTGCATGATGAATTGCTCGATTGAGAAGGTATTTAAAGCGTCATCTATAAGAAAAAAAAAAAAGGGAATTCTATTTTATTTTTGAAAAATTATAAAGTAGAATTGAGATTATTTCAACGAGAAAATCTGATGAATGATCGAATGAGAGAAATTTTTAAAAGAATTTTTCTCTCAACCTTCTCATTGGTTATTTATTGATTTTTTCGAAAACTTTTCTACCCGATTAGAGGGCAAATATGTCGTTTGAAACTTCTGATAGTTTAGTAAACTGAATGAGTGATGAAATTGGACTGACTATTTCTTACCAAAGAATAGATTGAAAGATGTTTCTAAAATCTACACTACCTATGTAATAAGTTAGAATCATCTTACAAGGTAATGATACACCTAACTTCAATAAGATAATGAGATCAGTGTTTTATCGCTAAGCGAGCAGCGCTCTTCCGAATATATCGGATTGATCTTCCTTGAGTTGTAAATCATCCCTTTTGGAAGAGAAAACTTGCATAAAATACTGGACACGATTCAGCATGATGATCTCATAGTGCAGCAAGAGAGTTTTCTTCAATCTTGAAAATTTACTGTCCACCAATTGGAATGAGACTAATTATGCAACAGATCGAATAAATATTAGAATTAGTTATCGCATTATAATTATTTTGCTTCCTCTTCGAAACAAAATAATCAAACAAGAAATCAGTACAAACATATTAATTTTCATTTGTAATCAGCACTATTGATCGTGCAAAGATTGGTACGACACATATCTATATCGCTTGTTCCAGATCATAGTACAATGTCAGTTAAATCGACAACTTCTTTTCTAGCGGCCTTGACTCCAGTGATTTTAGTTTTTCTGGTCCCAGCCTCGGTCTAGAGAAAACTATTCCAGAGTTTATTCGTATGACATCTAAAATAATTGTTTAATACTCGTTTTTTGGATTTATTTAGTTGACAACTAGCATTTTTTTGGGCCATCACTCTTGAATTATGTTCTAGTTCATATGATTTATAAGATAATTCGCTCAAAACTACAGAATATTTTACTACAAACTTGAGTTCCGGTTACGGCAAAAATTTTTTTACGATCCGGATGTCCCGTACATCTGTAGTCCGTGACGAACCCGACGAGTTCTAGTCAATATCAACTTTGATATAAATCACTTGTTGATAAACTATTTTGTGCTAGGAATTTCATTTTTGAATATAATTTGTTTTTCACAACAAACTAGAGTTCTGCGAAATGAACTTTTTTCGAGCCCCGAACGTCCTACAGGACTCTAGAACAAATACTATTCAATAAATTATTGCTATGATTATTTCTTTGTCTATGCAAATCACTATTACGAACTTTTCAATCCTTTCAAAACTATATAGTAATGAATCACTCTTGTTTGTTTTACTTTTTTAACTAAAAAAAACTAATAACAAACAGCAAAAAAAGAAAGCTCAAACAATATCGCCATAAAAGAAAATTTTCTTTGTAGATTATAATAATCAATGGAATCGATTCAAGATTTTAATGTAACATATCCACCAACAATTGGTGATGATTGTTTAAAAATTTTTCTTAGTAATCTTGATGGTCGAATAAATACGCAAGATTTACATACATTTTTTAGTCCATTTGGTAGAATAGAACATATTGAATCTTGGACTCCAAAATCTGCAATAATTCTTTTTTCTGATATGGATTCAATTGATCGTGTTCTATTAAAATATCGAAAATGTATTATTAATAAACAAGAAATATTTATTCGTCGTTTTCGTTATGGATATATTGAACGTGCATATATGGATTCAAAAATTTTATTTATAAAACCAATAAATAATGATTTATCAATAAAATGGAATGAAACAACAATACGTAATTGTTTTCATAAATATGAAAAAAATATTGAAAAAATTCGAATTGTATCAAAATCATTTCATGGATTTATTTATTTTAAAGATTATGATATAGTTGATAGAATTCTTCTTCAAACTAATATGTTTCGTATTAATGATATACCAATTGAAATGAAACGAGCAAAATCAAATGAAAAACAAATAGAAGATAATGATATACATATTGAAAAATTAATAAAAAGAAATAAATTATTAAAAAAACAAATTGAACGTAAGATTTGATTGTTTTTGAAACAACAAAAAATGAAATTTCTTTTTTTTTTTGTATTTTAGGACAAAAAGTTGATGCTCGTCATGAAATTAAAAATCTTAAACGTAAAATAAATAAATTAAAAAATGAACTTATTGATTTAAAATCCCGATATCGTTATTAAAATAATGATTATAAATATTAGTATCAGCAAAGAAAGACTGTCTTTTTTTTTGTCGACGTTTTTTTTTCTACTCGACAAGTTGTTTTTTTTTAGTAATATTATCAAATTTTTCGATAAATTTCTAATAAAGTTCCATTATAATACTTAAAAAAAAAAGACATTATTTAATGTTTTTCTTATTCTCGAAAGTATTATTTCTAGACACTAATGCGTCAATGCTAAAAATAGGCTACTTAGAGATATATTATAAATAGGATAGCGTGAGAATTAAAATAAATTGCATGTCTGTTAAACAAATTTCAACAAAAAAAAAAAAGATTCATTAATGATTTAATGATGTGTAATCATATATTATAAAAATTAGTTCGAATTGATTTTAAGATATACATTGAAATGAAAAGTTTCAGCTCTGATCAGAATACGATCACATATATTTAATAAGTAGTCACGCAACTAGATTGGAAACTCAGCACTGGAACCTGTCGAATCCAAAAGTTTTGGACTCGAACTCGCTCGGGTTCGGGATGGAGTTCGCGACTAATCCAATAGATTCTACTTAGTATCCCTTCTTCCTTACAAGGCTTTGAACTT
Source organism: Rotaria sordida (assembly GCA_905250125.1). Classification (NCBI taxonomy): domain Eukaryota; kingdom Metazoa; phylum Rotifera; class Eurotatoria; order Philodinida; family Philodinidae; genus Rotaria; species Rotaria sordida. Next base: position 51,121 of record CAJNOL010000249.1, read on the forward strand.
CTCTACCAATGGTTGAGTTCTACTGAGAGTGTGAATGTCCGATAGGTTGTTGATCGAGACTATATTCAGGTGAGAGATTATGGTGAGTAGCGTAACAGCTTAAAAGAGTTCGGTTGTTTGAGCTTTTGTTATTGAGATATCGAATTTTTACTGTATTTTTTAACAGAAAGCTGTGGTACTCTCAGACCACTATGAAAATCGAATTTCGAGTTTCGACTTGAAATCTTTGCACAAATGAAGTTGTTGATGACACTAACTCATTGTGAAAATTCCACTAATTTAAGGATTTCCTACTCTGAACTATGAATACTGCAAAACAAAAACCTTCTGAAAAAAAGGCAATCATCCTTCTTATGCTGATATCTCAGAATAACAAATACTTAAATCTGTGAAACTTTCACAATGAACCTGTGTGTCATTGAGAGCTCCACTGGTGCAAAGTTTCAAGTCGAAACTCGATCAAGAAAGCAATCGAACATTTAGACACATTCCTTTGTCAGATAAACGTGAACGGAGAAAAAATGAAAAATGAACGAAACAAGATTAAATTGTATATGAATTAAAAATTATTGATTTCGAATTTTTTAGGCCGTAGAAAATCAGATATTTTATTTACTGTTAATATATTTTTAGCAAATAATCGATTATCATTCGATAAGATGAATGGAAACTTAAAAAATCTTAACAAAATATAGAGTAAAGTTAAGACAGAGATTATCTCTTTTTTAAAATTCATGTCGAGTCCTAATAAATTCTATCCAGTACACATTTGAAGAAAAGTAGTTTTCTTTATAAAATAATCTCAAATTATATTTTATGTTATAAAATAAAAGCTTTATTTTATTCCAGGCTTTTGTAATTTAAAGAAAGTCTAGATGAATTAATAAAACGAATACAATTCAAAATTTCGTTTGCAATTTGGATATCTACATGTTGTTGACGAAATCTCATGTTTTTTTTTCCTCCATTTTATTATCAATAAATTCCAGTAATGATAAAAAGAAAAGATAATAATATGAGCTGCAACATAATTTTGAAAAAGAAAGGTTTGGTCTTATTATAGATAAGTATGGAAAAATATCTAATATAATTACAAATGAGTGTTCGTAAGCATAATCTTTGCATCCGGATAAATTCTTTTTTTTTTCCATTTGCAAAAAATAATATATATTTGACACGCGAACAACAACATCTTATCATTCTTATGAACTGTACAATAAAAATCTATCAATTTTTGTAATATTTCGAACATAATCCATGTAATTAGATTCATAAATTATTCAACTATATTATCTAGACAAATTATTAATCCCCTACACAAACAATATTTAATGTCTACTTCTTTAGTATTCGTCAGTTTCTTTTTCTTTTATATTTCTTTTTTTCTTTTTAATGTTTAACAAATCTTCTTTTTTTTTTTTGTCTTTCATCTATTTTTCTGGTAGAGTATGTCAGAAACAAGAGAATATGAATGACAACGGATTCTTTCTATTCTTAGAGATCATTTTTTCTTTTTGCGTTCATATTCATAATTAAAAGAAAGAGAAAACCTGCTAAATTACGTATATACCTTATCGATACAACGTTATCATTTAGACATACTTACGTATTTCTTTTATTGAAGAATATATTAAATAAAATGTCGACGTTATTATTTGAAGCTTGTGAAAAAAGTGATAGTAATCAAGTAGAGTTTCTAATCGATGCAAAAGTAAGAATATTATTTTTTCTTTTTTTTGTTTTTTTCTTTTGCTTAAAATAAATTGTTTAGTATAATATCAATCAATTAGATAAACAAGGTCGTTCAGCACTTCATTATTGTTGTAATAGTACAATTACAGATTGTGCTTACCTTTTATTAAAAGATGATTTAATAAAAAATACTATTCTTAATTTACAAGATAATGAAGGTTGTTCAGCACTTCATTTAGGTATATTGATAAATAAGATTTGAAAAAAAAAAAACAAAAAAAATCTATTAATATGAATTCTAGCTTGTATGAATGGTAATGAAATTATGGTGAAATTTTTATGTGAACAAGGTGCAGATGTTAAGTTACTTGACAATAAATCTCGTTCTGTTATTCATTGGATAACAGGTAAATTTACTTTTGAATTTAGGAAAAAAAAAAACAAAACAAATATTTTCTATATTAGTCTGTGGATATGTTCATCTTTTTAATATTTTGATTAAATATAAAGCACCTATACATACATCTGATATTCATGGTGCTTTTCCTATTCATTATGCATCACAATTAGGTGGTAATATTTCGGTAAATAAAGATTTTAAAATTGATTCAGGCAAAGGTAAAAATACAAATTTTTCGAAATAATATTTTTAAAATAGTTTTCTATAATTAGGTTTAGCTATTTTACAAAAAATTATTGATTATAGAGTAGACATTGATTGTGTTGATGAACAACAACGAACACCGTTTATGTGGGCTGCTAGTGCAGGTTATGAAATGATTCATCTTCATTTGTTTTCTACAGGAAATTAATGTTAACCTTAAGGATTTCAATGATGAACTAGATATTTTTCTATTATAAGAAGACTATTTAATTATGAATGAAATTCATAATTTATATTTCATCTAATATTGTAAGAATTTAATGTTTCATTTTTTAGGTACAATTGATCAATTACGTTTATTATATAAATATGGTGCCAATCAATTACATGTTGATAAAAATTCTTTGACTGGTATAAATTAATAAATAATAGAATATTTTTTATTTATATATTTTTTGTTCTTTTCTCATTTAGCACTTCATTGTGCAGCAAATCATGGTCATGTTTCTTGTATTCATATGTTAGTCGAACATTGTAAATGTCCAATAGAAGGTTTGAATTAAATTACTTAAATAATTTTTTTATATTTACAAGATTATTTAGGTGAAGATATTAATGGTTGTACAGGTTTATTTTATACTATTATGTATAATCATTCAAATGCATGTAAATTATTACTTGATTTAAAATCAAATCCTAATCATAAAGAGAAACGTGGTCGAACGTATGTTTTATATGCAAAAATTTATTTTAAAATTTTTCTTTTTTTTTTGTTTTTGAATTTCACATAGTCCAAGTCATTATGCAATATGTAATGGAAATCTTGATTGTTTAAAATATTTAATTAAATCTAATGCTAATATATGGATAAAAAATAAACGTGGTGATTATCCAATACATGAAGTAATAAATATTCTTTCACTTAAAAAAGTTCATAATCAAACAATTGAATATTCAAAAATTTTCGGTAGAAAACGAAATTCTGTTTTTATCTTCTTTGATTAATTGAAATTTTTAGCTGTTATTCGATATATTTTTCTAATATATCCAAAGAAGATTAATATTCAAAATGATGAACATCGAACTCCTCTTCATTTAGCAGCTAGTTTAGGTGATATTGATACATGTCAAATTTTAATTGAATGTGGAGCAAGAATTAATTCATTTATGCGAAATTCATCTGTAAGTAATATATCATAAGTATTAATGTTTTATTATTCAATATAAAAATTCACCTATAAAAATATTTATTTTGAAAATATTCTTGAACAGAATTAAAATAGAAATAATTTGATAACAAAACAAAACAAAAAAACTAATTATGAAAATAATAAGAAAACATTAGATTTTAAATATGTCATATAAGCTCATAAGTGGAATATGATTGACATCAGGATAAGTGGGGCAAACAGAAAAATGTTGTACGAGGGATTCAGCACGCTAACTATGTCGTTAGAAAGAGCAGAGATCTTTTGATAGTGATTTTAGAGAAAGTTTAACCACTTTTTCAGGCAGAATCCGACCGTTGTTAGGAGAGGAAGAGGGCTCGAATCAAGGGAAAAAAGCGAGACTTCAGTGCAAATGAAGTACTGAAGTCTCCTTTTTCTCCCCTTTATTTGAAGCCTTCTAGAGAAGAGGGTAACGAGGGAACTTCTCCAACTGCTCCTTTTCAATTTCAATGATTTTTTTTTCTTATAGATACTACATAATATTCTAATAAAAATCTTAAAAGGATTTGAATTTGACTAAACTATCGAATTTTTTTCTAGAAGTTCCAAGTTTTTGGAACACTTGTATTATCGAATTTTGATCTGAAACTTTGTGCATATAGAAAACTCAACTAGAATACCTTCCATAAAAACATTCACAAATTTTCGACTAAAGTCTTCTCGAGATATGAACCCTTTTCATGAATAGTGTATACAACATACATTTTTTTGAAAGCTTCGTATCTCGAAGAGACTTTGCTCAAAACTTCTGAATTTTTGTTATGGAATCTAATCTAATTGACTTTTCTATCTGTAAAAAGTTTTTAGATCAAAATTCGATTGTTTAATCAAATCTCAATAGTAATCGAAATCCTTTTAGAGTTTTTTATTAGAACACTATGTAATATTTATAGGTAGAAAAAAACAATCATTGAAATCGGAAGGAAGCAGCTGAAGAGATTTCCTTGTTGGCCTCACCTAGAATCCATCAGCTTACACCATGAATCAGGATTCATTTGTTCTTATTCATAAACGATAAAAGGTGAAAAGATTGTTGCAAAAGTCATTTGCTTTTCTCAGTATGATTAAACTGGAATAGATGATTACAGAGATGAACAAGTCAAGTCAAATTCGACTTGACTCGGATTATAGAATGACTGAATCTGCTTACTGATGTGAATTTCCTTCTTTGGCCTGTCGGTTACAGACTTCATTAAGTAATCTGTAAATTTTTCTATTATGAATCAAATCATTTTGAATGTAAAACTTAGGTAAAAGAATCGAAAAGCACATACAACATATAATTAAAATTAGTTTCATGCATCACAGATATAGTTTTCAGAGTTGTGACAAATGACCAAATCCAACGGAATATTACTAACTCTAACTTGCATAAGAATGTTCTTGGTCAAGATACTCAAATACTGCAAGAACATGAGAAAAGCAGTTTGACTAGGAATATAACAAAGAAAGTAGAGAATGTCGTAGACAAAAAACAATCATTAAATAGAGGAAATAGAAATTTTTAGAATCTAAATAAGTTGCTGAATCTTGTTTCGTAAAAAAAAACAAGAATCCATACGATTCAATGACTAGAAACCATGAATAAATCAATTAGACGATCATATTCAACAATTTCAAGGTACCTCATCGTTCTTGGGGTTTCTGCAGAACCGACTCATCAGAAAAATCTGAAATTTCCAGAGCAGATATATCTTGGCTAGTAAAGCAAAAGTTATCACATCGGATACTGTCTTCTATGAGAAGATACTGAAATTACGATGACCCCAATATTCGCTCCCGTTTCTCCGAGATGCTATATTCGATCGAGCTGGAACTTTATTTTTTTTTTGCAGATACTGGACACTGTTTGACGTGTCTATTTCTTTAAGTTTTGAGGAAAATTGCACCGTTGATTTTTGACAGATTTTACAAAACAAGTTCTAGTAAAAAAGAAGAACATGTAGTTTTGGCAGTATACTCAGTATTTTGATTTTATGTGTTACAAAGAAACTAAAAACAGCAGGCACTTCAAACAGAGTCTAGTACTTCTAAAAAAGAAAAATTTCAGCTCTATCAAATGTATCGCAGCTGAGAAAGTGGGATGGTTTTTATCCTTTGCAATCCAGATATTTCTTAGAAGAAAATATTTCGAAATTTGTAGTCTATGACAAATTTAGCTCTACTCATCGAGATCTATTTACTCTGAAAGTTTTTAAATAGTTCTAATGAGTCGTTCTTTAGAAACCTCGGAAAGACGAAGAAGAAGTCCACTTAAAACATTTATATTCATCTAAAAATAGTGCAAACTAATTTGCATGATGTTTTCACATTAACAACTTGTCCACAGTAGAAGCTATTTCGTCACACGCTGTTTGTAATGAATGAGAAGTAGTGAACAACTTTACAATATCTCATTTCAAAAAACCACAATTCTTTGTTGAAAACTATAAACGTATTTAATCCACGACATTGAGTCATTTGTACATAATGAAACAAGCAAAGCGTGACGGAATTACATTTTACGTTGATCGACTCATTAACAATTATCTATTAAGGGTGATTATTTAACTCCGTATGACCTTGCTCGTAATTGTCATCAAAATGTATGTGCTCAATATCTTCTTTATAAACATGGAGGTCAATGTGGTAATTTACTTGCTAACATTTTTGTTCGACGTATTCAAAAGTATTATCATCAATATAAATTACAAAAAGATGCATTAATTACTAAACAGAAAAATTCTGATTATAAAATAAAAAATGATTCATTGAAGAAACCAATTAATTATTCATTAAATTTATCAACAAATTTAAAACCGAATTTATCAAAACAAACAAAAACACATTTAGATAATAAAAATTTGCCTAATTGTCCAAGATCTCATTCATTAAGTCTTCAATCATCAGTGACAAATACTTCTAAATCAAATGAAAATCATGTACAAGAACGTCGTCGTAATTTTGCTAAATCAAAAACAACAAAAACTTCAATAAATCAGAGTGATGATTCAAAGTAATTTTTATTTTTTACTTTTAAATATATATATATATTTTTTTTTCTTCTAAAGATTGGATTCATCTAATAAAATTATAATACATACATCACATTCAACTACAACATATACGAAATTATGTGATCGACGTAAAATAATTGTCGAAGAATTACATAAATTAAAACAAGCACGAACACATAATAATTATGTATGATATTTCTCAAAATAAAATTAATGTGTCGAAATTTTTTTTATTGTTATTTTATTTTTTAGATAGTTATTAATCGATCATTATATAAAATTTTAATTGAAAATGCTTATAATCCACAAAATCGATCTATTGATGAAATTGAAAAATATCTTGAAACATTAGTCACATCTTATGATACAGAATTAGAAGTTATGAGAAAACGTACTAGTGTAAAAGAATTATTTTCTTTTTTTAATCAAAATAAATTTAAAACAAAAATAAAATTTTTATTTTTAGAGTTTACCACCCAAACAAAATCGTCGTACTTCAATTATGTTTTAATTAATTATTATCATAGAATAATAACAACAACAACAACAACAACAACAACAACAACAAGTGCAAAACAAAACAGTTACTCATATATTCACTAACACATTTTTTTTTCTTGTACCTCGTTTTTCCCTTGAATTATATTCATTAATTTAACCTTGTACAATTGACAGTCAATGATGATGGTAAAATGCTACGCTTGATCGAACAAGTCATGTTATAAAAAAAGAAAAAAGAAAGACTACCCATTTTTTTTTGATGACTTGTCTCGGTAAAATTTCCGTTGTCATAATTTCTTTTATTACACTTTCTATAAATAAACATCATTACAGATACTTTACTCTCTAGTGTAAAATAACATAGCCTAATATTATGAGTTACGAAGAAATTGATAGATCATCTTATGGTAAAGATGTCTTTACTAATGGTGCTGAAGGTCGTTATACTAGACCTAAACCTATATCAATAAATGGTACATTATCACATTCAATAGAAACAAGTGAAACCAAAAAACGAGTACCAAAAGCAGTTCTACCAACTACAGATAATCCAACTGAAGAACTATATGAAAATGGACATAGTGATACAATAGTTAAAACCAAAAAGAAAACACGTAAAGTTCATGAAAATGGTGAAATACAAAATGGAAATACTATTTCTGAAATCGATTCAACTATTGTGAAACCAAAGAAAAAACGAGCACCAAAAATTGATTTAAATAATGAAAATATTGATCCAATGCCAACAACAGCAACAACAACAACAACAACAACAGAAGAACCTATAAAAAAGAAAAAATCCAAAGTACCAAAACCAATATCAATAGAAGAAGAGTTCCAATTGATTGATACTTCAACTATGAATGAATTAGAAGAACCATCAATAGAAAAAAAAGTTAAAAAAACAAAAAGACATAAAACACCTAAAACATCAACAAAACTTATAGAATCATTTGATGATTTACAAATGAACAATTTAAATGAACATGCTACTAATTCAGGTATGTATTTATTTAAATATATATATATGTTTATCAATTTTTACAATTAACTACGTTCACCACGAATTCGTCGAGCTAATTGAATATCTTTTGGCATAATCTATGCAAAAAACCAAAATAGACATTTACTTTCTAAATCATATTCGATCGAAAAAAAAAATTAATACTTACTGTTACACGTTTCGCATGAATAGCACAAAGATTTGTATCTTCAAATAATCCAACAAGATATGACTATAAAGATAAAACGAAATTAATCAAATTTTATTTTCCATTGTTTTTACTTCACAAGCTTCTTGTAAAGCTAGAATAGCTGATGTTTGAAAACGTAAATCTGTTTTAAAATCTTGTGCTATTTCTCTAACTAAACGTTGAAATGGTAATTTTCTAATAAGTAATTCTGTTGATTTTTGATAACGTCGAATTTCTCGTAATGCAACTGTACCCGGACGAAATCTATGTGGTTTTTTAATTCCACCAGTTGCCGGTGCAGATTTACGTGCTGCTTTTGTAGCTAATTGTTTACGTGGTGCTTTTCCACCCGTTGATTTACGAGCTGTTTGTTTTGTACGTGCCATGATAAATTCAATATGATATGATATAGTGATAGATATAGTTAAAAGAGAATAAGAAAAAGAAAACATATATATATATCGGATTGGAGGAATAAGTTATGTCTTTACTAACCAACGAAGATTTAGATTTTATAAACGAAAAAAATGAAATAAATAAATTTTTGTTTTTTATTAAAGAATTTAATGATACATATAAATATGATGGTACTTATGGTTCAATAACTGGTGATATATCTAATGATGTACCACCATATCCAGGTGAAGGTGAACAATTTACTGATGTATTTCAAACAAGTGACTATGAAACGGCAATAACAGAGACATATAGTAATTTAGCATCAGCAGTTAATTTTTCACAATATTTTGGTAATGATGAGTGGTCTATTACATGTTTACCAAAATCAGCTCGAAATGAACCAAAATCACGTATACGAAAAATGTTACCTGGTGGTAAAGATGATAAATTCGATGGAACATCATCAACAGGAACAACAACAAATCAAAAACGTGGATTTTTAAATCGCATTCGTGCAGGTGTAAATACACTTGTACGTGATGAGAATAATATGTTATTTGGTGAACGTTCAAATTATGATATGCTTCAATATGAAGATGAAGAAGATAGTGTTGATGCAGATGATTTACATCGTTATGCACAACAATTACGTGATTTAGAAGATAATGATAGAGAAATAAATCCTGAATATCTTGTTTTACGTGATGGTAAAACAGTTTATGCTGTACACGAAACTGATGCTGATGGAAAAACAACATTATCAACACGTAAACCAATTTATGATCGTTTTTTTGATCAAACACCTGATGATGAACAAATAAGAAAAATGAAAATTTTCTCTCGTATAAAACGTACATTTTCTCGTAATAAACAGAAAGACAAAGACAATCTAAGTATCACTTCACCAAAATCAACTTATGATACACTGAATGGTGATAGAAAACGAAACATAAAAAAATCAAGCAGCAAATATATTGATGATGGCATGACAACAACAGCAAATAGTGAACTGTTAATGAATTGAAAGACTTTATGTGTTATGTGTGTGTGAATGAGAAAGAAAGGAAACACGCATAGCTTTTACTTATTTCTTATTTTTTTTTGTCTATGCGTGCGTTCTGTGAGAGTTTGCGTTCTTTATATGAATACATTTCTTGGCTTTTCCGAGAGGAAAAAAAAAGAAAAAATTCCTGTTCTCTCGGTTGCATTTACTTGTTGCGTTTGGTAAAAGCGTCAGAGTGAGTGGAACTAGAGCCTAATTTTGTTCTTCCTCTATCTCGGCCGCTGCTTGCCGTTGTTGTTTCTCGTACGTTCGATGATTAATAGACCAAATTTTCCTTCTTTTTTTTTCTCCTACTACTATCATAATAATCAATAGTCTCAAGTTTTCTTATTGATTTCATCACTCTTCATGATGGTAAGACATGCACATGAACAAAGCTCAACCTTATATATGAGCATTTCTTGTTTTTTTTTCTTTAGGTTGATTTTTATTAAAAGAAAACAAAAAAGCTATTTTTTTTTGATAATCTGTGAATAAATTTTAATTAAGAAAAAATAATTGATGGCAGTGAATTTACTTGGTAATTCAGATATCGATGCACGTGTTATTCTTAATGTAGGTGGTACACGTTTTGAAACATTAAAATCAACATTAAAAAAATTACCAGCTACACGTTTATCAAAATTAACTGAACAATTATCATATTATGATCCAATATTAAATGAATATTTTTTTGATCGTCATCCAGGTGTTTTTTCTCAAATATTAAATTATTATCGTACAGGAAAATTACATTATCCATTAAATGTTTGTGGACCTTTATTTGAAGATGAATTATCGTATTGGGGTTTACAACGTGAAGATGTTGAACCATGTTGTTGGTATGTGTTCTTTTTTTTTTTTGTTAAATAATAATTTCAATATTGGTTTTTTTTTTCTTTATTTAATTTTAGGATGACTTATACAAAACATCGTTCAACAGCTGAAACGTTATCAATATTAGATAGTTTAGAATTAGATACTGTACGTTCATCGAAACAAGAAGTACTTAAAAAATTTGGTTGGGATGATAATTATGATTATGCACAAGGTCGTTTACCAAAATATAAAAAGATGATGATGATTATATGGCAAATATTTGAAGAACCACGATCTTCAACTGTAGCTAAAGTTGTTACTGTGATTTCAATATTTTTTATTCTTGTTTCAATACTTTCTTTTGTTTTACAAACATTATCAATGTTTCGTATAACTGAAATCGATTTTATTAATGTTTATATTAATAAAACAACAACAGATCGAACACCAACATTAAATCGACAACAAGTACATCCAACATTTGATATTGTTGAATGGATTTGTATGTTAATATTTTAATTTATATTTATTTTCTTTTTTAATTTTTAATTTTTATTTTAAGGTAATTCATGGTTTATATTTGAAATAGTCATGAGGTTTATAGTTAGTCCAAATAAAAAAGAATTTTGTAAATCTACATTAAATATAATTGATTTTCTTGCAACATTTTGGTTTTATTTTACATGGGCATTAATAAAATTAAATGTTAATGATAATGAAGCACTTGATTTATTATCAACAATACGTATAATGCGTTTATTTAAATTATTTAATCATCATCCTGGTTTAAAAGTTATTATAACATCAATGCAATATTCATCATCTGTTTTATGGTTATTAATATTTTTTGTTTTAATTGCTGTTGCTGTATTTGCATCATTAATTTATTATGCTGAACGTATGACAAAAAATCCTGATAATATGTTTACATCAATACCTGATGCCTTATGGTTTAATATGATTACAATGTCAACAATAGGTTATGGTGATTATTATCCAAAAACTATGTTAGGAATGTTAGTTGGTGCTGTTTCAACAGGTATAAATCTTTTTTATTTTCTTTTTTTTAAGATTAAAAATTTGTATTTGCAACTTTTTTTTCCTAATATTTTAGTTGCCGGTGTATTGATTATTGATTTACCTATGCCGATTATTGTTGAAACATTTGCAAATTTTTATACTCATCTTCGTGCACGTTCAAAATTACCGAAAACTCGACGAAAAATTGGTCCAGCTGAATTAACAGTTAAAAAACGTACACCAATATCAGCAATAGATCATGGACAAAATCTTAAATTACTTGGACAAACAACAACAACAACAACAACAAAATCATCGATGTTTGGAAGTAAAACAATGATAAATAATAATCTTATGTCATCGATGGCATAAGAGAACAAATGAAAATAGAAGAAAAACTAAGAATATTTTATTCTTTATTTGTATGATTTAGTCAAGTATATGAGCGAGAGAAAAAAAAAACGTAAATGAACTAAGATGTTGTATTCATGTTTCAACACGAGTAGTTTCCTGCAAAAAAAAAATTTGCTTTTTAAGAAACATTTTTTGTTTTTCTTTTTTCATTTGAAAAATTTTTCAAACCTCTTCTTTATCTTCTTCATCAATCTTTAGAACATTTTCTGATTGATGAAGATCAATAGATGTTGCATTTGTTGATGATCGTGACCGAATTTCATCAGGTACAAGTTTTGATACTGTTGGATTTTCTTCAGATGCACTTGTTGATATTGGTGATTGTTCTTCAGATACAATTATTGATATCGTTGGATTTCCTTCAGATGATGATTTTGTTCTTGTTGCATTAGGTGGTTCAGTAATTGGTTTAATTGTTGGCTCGGCTTTTGCTGATGTACACGTATTACCCATTTTATTTCGTAACTTTTCAGAAAGGTAAAATGACGGGTAAAAGTCAAATGTATCAGAAAAAAACTATTTGAGACGAAACAATTAATCGTGCAACAATAGTGTTAGGAAGAAGAAGAAACAAAAAGTAACTATGTATTTTGCGACAAAGAATGTTCTCTCACCTTCCTTTTATATCATTGAATAAAATTATCTTATATAGAGTAGTTACCTTATCTTCAACTTATACATATAAGTGTAGAGCAAACACTGTTGTTATAAACAGAACTTGAATGTAAGATGAATTAAACGATAATAAAAGTCAAGATTGTTGAAGTATTCAAACAAATTCAGGTTGAAGAAATTCTAATAATAAATATCCAAGATCAAATTCCTTAAACATGAAACTATTTCAAAAAGTTTTCCCTATAAATTTAATTAATGAATAGCATTACTCGATAGATGGTGTTATTATACAGTTGACAAATGATTTATAATCATTCATTTGATTGAATCCTATCAAAAATAAGTCAAAAAAAAAACATTTCTTTTACTTACTGACCAACTTCATTTTTAATCGAAATCGTTTTCTTGAAGTTTTTCAAGGAAATATTTATTGATTGGATATACATGATGAAAATAATTGAATATTCTATTTTTATCACTAAAGTTTTCTTTTCGATCAAATTATGACAAATAATTTTTTTCCAAATCTCATATTTTGACTTATATTATATTAAAAACTATGACCAGTCGATTGGCTCGTGGGTAAATAAAATAAAACTTGACTTACATCACTTTATCATATCATCTATCTTTTTTATTTTTCGTTAGTTTCTTTCATCGAGATTTATCTGTATTAGAAACTGAAAAACTTTTACAACAAAAAAATACTCCTGGTAGTTTTCTTGTACGTCCATCACGTACAAAAGCTGATGCATATGTACTTTCTGTTCGGTATGAATGTTAAAAGAAAACTAAGACAAAAAATGAAATTGTTAATTTTGTTTTGTTTTGTAAAGACGAGCAAATGGTGAAATAACACATATACGTATTCAAAGAACCAATGAAGGATTTGATTTAGGTGAAAAACAAGAATGTTTTTCAACATTATATGATATGATTGATCATTATCGTCGAAATGTTGGAGAACTTAGAGAAAAAAATAATGAAATTATTGAATTAACTACTCCTATATTAGCACAAATGCCAACTCTAGAAAAGTAAAAAAAAAAGACATAAAAATTAGTTTTTTATTGAATTTTTTTTTAATAATAATATTTTAGATATTATCATGGAGCAATATCACATCCTCAAGTTATGTCTATTTTAAATAAATATGAACAAAATGGTACATTTCTTGTTCGAGATTCAGAAACTACACCTGGTGATTATGTTATATGTGTGAAAACTTCTGATAATATAGCAAATATAAAAATTAGATATTCAAATGGTCAATGGTTTCTTGATGGTAAAGGTCGACAAGAACAAATTGATCGTTTTAAATCATTAGATGATCTAATTCATTTTTATTTAAAACATAATATTCTCGTTACAATGAATGGTGTTGCTTTTCGTCTTGTAAAACCATGTACATCTAATTGGTTTTATGCTCGAGATGTTCATCAACGTTGTGAATATTTATCAAAATTAATACCATCACAACATGGACAAAAAACTGGTTTTAGTTTAGAATTTGAATTATTAAATCAACAAACTGAATCTCAATCATTAATATATCATAAAAAACATGGAGAAAAACAAGAAAATAGCATTCGAAATCGATTTAAAAATATTTTACCATATGATGAAACACGAATTATTTTAAAAAATTATTCAATTACAGATTATATGAATGCAAATCGTGTTCGAACATATTATGAAGGTATTGGCAGAGAATATATTGCTACACAAGGACCATTACCTGCAACAATTAATGATTTTTGGCATATGGTACAACAAGAATTAGTTAAATCTATTGTTATGATAACGCGAGAAATAGAAGGCATGAAGGTATTTAATTAAAAATATATTATAACAAACAATATTTTATAATTTCTCTTGAGAATTTTGTTATATGAATAGTTTTATCTTACTATTTTCTCGAATTCGCCTAGAAAATACATATTTTATTTTTATTCAATAGAACAAATGTGCACGTTATTGGCCTGATTTACATACAACAAAACAATATGGTACAATAAAAATTGAAAATATAAATGAAACAAATTATGGTCCACCACAAATATGGCATAATACATCACGTGCATATCGTGCACTTCCACCATCATCACAACAACTATTAAAAGATGATGATTGTTGTTATCGTTTACGTACATTAAGAATAACAACTGAAGATAAAAGAACATGGGATATTTTTCATTGGCAATATTTAGCATGGGGTGATCATGGTACAATAAATAATATTTCTTATTGATGATAAAATTGATTTTTTTTGTTTTTCAAGATTCTCCACTTGGATCAAATCAACGTGATAATGCTCAACTTGATATACTACTTGAATTTTTTGAAAGAATTGCTCAAATAAATCTAATCGGTATTAATATGAATAAGTCACCAATGATTGTTCATTGTAGTGCTGGAATTGGTCGATCAGGTGCAACAATTGCAATTGATACAATATTAAATAAAATTCGTACTAATGGACTTGATACTGAAATAGATATTCCAAATTTAGTTAAACATATTCGTTCTCAAAGATCAGGTAAATTTATTTTCTTTTTTCTTAAATAAAAGAAGAATTTATTTATTAAAATAAAATATCTTTTTTTTTTTTTGTAAAGGTCTTGTTCAAACTGAACGACAATATGAATTAATCTATCGTATGATTGAATATTTTGTCGAAAAATTTCAACATCCAACGCATAATTTAACCAAATAGTGATGTACAGTAACTTTCAAAATTATTCGATCAGATTTATTTTTAATCTTTTTACGCTGTCGTAAACGCTATGAAAAATCCATATTATTAGGGCAATATAGTCCTGATGAAATCAGGACCAACTCTTTTTCATTAGGAGTGATATCTTTTATTGTCCTTTAGAACTTGCATCAAATGTCATATTCTCACGATTCATGTGTTCTAAAAATTTATGAGAACATTGTTGAGTAATGATCACTTCAATATTTGCTGTTACAATTTTAATAGTAAGATTAATCTTTTTGTTTTCGTAAACAACCGAGTTATCGAATACATATAAGTGCCGAATAGACACAGTATTAGTGAATTAAAAAAGTAATGAACTTCCATGACAGAAAATATTAGAGGTCAGTATCCGACTCGGGTTACGAAAAAATTTTGGATTTCGCGGTAGATCTGCACCGTGAATATTTTGCAGACGCAAAAAACATTTTGAATAGTTTTTTCATTGAAAAATTCTATAAAAGAGCATGGAAAAGCTTAGTAGAACAAGAAGTTATTTATCGCACGATCTTTTCTTCTCTTTGACCTACTTTTCTTTATTGACGTCAGACAACGATGTATAAGGAGTGCACTGTCTCGTCAATGGTGACATAAAAGTCGCAAAATTATATGCATAAGAAAAGAAAGATAAACAAGAAAACATTCTATCACATAATCGCGCTATCCTAACTGAAAAATATCAAAGACATATCCTGTGTTTCCAACTACGAAATGACAGAAAGATAAAAGAAATGAAAAATTGATTTTCTCAAGAGAAAGAGAAAAATGATCGATATCAGAGTTCGAATCGGGTCAAAAAAATTTGACCCATATCAGACATTGTTAGAGGCCATGTAAAATGTCTCGAACTTATTGACACTGCTAGAAAATGATATCGAATCTTTCGCTAATACATGTATTACTAAACACGAAACCAGAACCAAACATTTTTTTTTCGACCCGAGATCAAACACGATTGGTTCTGTTCATCATTAATTATTTTGTATCGAAATAGCATTTTTATGCCTTCCGCAAAATAAGTGTATCTTAGCGAAAAAATGTCGTAAAGAGCTGGAAGACGTTTCATTTTGTAGAGAATTATTTGTTCCATCATTCTGAATAAAGCAAATAGAATTATGATTGTAAATTCTAGAAGCTAAAAAAAAACTTGATTTTGGATTTCTCAGAAATCTTATCTTCGACAAACTAGTAATTATTTTTATCATCAAAAATTCGTGTTCGAAATAAAATTCATTACTCAAATTACTATTTGAACTTTTCATAACGTTTATGGCAATGGAAAAACATTGAAAATAAACCTGGTTGAATAACTTTGAGAGCCTCTGTATATATAATTTTTTTTTACTTATTTATTTATTTGTTATTGTTATTTTTTGTTTTGTTAAATATTATTCTGCGCAAACAGTCGTAGTCAGATTAGTTCTTTATAGAGAACATTTCTAAGCTTTATAGTGACGCTTAACTAATTTATATCTATAGTGCTTTCTTGTACAATTCATTCGTCTTTCGAGTTTTTTTTTTTGTAATTGTAATTATTTATTTATTTATTTTTCATTGTAGATGTCTACAATTAGTATTAAACGAAGTATAGATTTTGATGAACTTGAACAAAACTTTAGTGAATTTTATTTTTAAATTAAATAATAAAGATGAATAAATTGAATTAGGTTTTATCATTTGATGAAGAATTTGATCAATTATGTTTTGATTATGGATTAGAATTGAATGATATTGTGAGTATTAATGAAATCAAATTTTTATTCTTGAGTGTATTATGAATTTTAAAATCTATATAATCGAGTCATATTATACGATCAAAATCAAAGTCACTAGAATGAATCTAATACTGTTTGGTTTGTTTTAAAAAAATAAAACAAACAATTCAATTTTTTTTATATAATTCAATAAAAGATAAATCATGGTGCTTCATTTGTATTATTTATTCATTATCAGATTCTCATAATTACTATTCGATTTTTTGAAGAAAAAGAAAACGTAGACAAAACATTACATAAATATGAAACGAATAGAATGTCTAAAAAGTCTTTGTTCTTACTTATTTTACGAATCGAGATCGAATACTCACGGATGACAATCTTCTATATTATTACTAATTTTAGCTGTTAAAAGAAGGACATGATATTCAAATTTTTTGTAAGTTTAATATCTTGAGACAGGCACGCATTTAAATTTTTTTCAAACTTTCAAGACATTTTAGTTTCAATTAGATCTATCTATCGACAGCAATTCAGATCAAATCAATGCAATCTTTTTTCTATTTGAACGAACGTTACTAAAAAAAAAATGTCATTAAAGTTATCATAACTCTGGAAAGTCATTCATGAACTGGAGTTATTGCACAATCATTCCAAAGTTGTAATCGGTCGGTTTTCGCCGATTCAAAAAGATTTTATGACTATGTAACTTTTCTCTGATAAAATATGTCGAGAGCTATTTAAAGTGCTCTTATCAAAGTAATCAAACAGTTTTATCTCAAGCAATGTCTCCTTCTAGATTCTGTTTTATTTCTTTAATCGAAATATATTTCATGTTGGAAAAAACACAATCAAAACTGTGTTAGTAGAACAAAAAGTTCTCAACTAATTTCATGGACGTTTCTATAAAGATCAAATTTAAATTTAGATCATCGTTCGAAGAGAAATGTTTGCTTTTTCTTCAAAATCTGATGAGGAAACTACCTGAAATGATACCTATCGTTTGAGCACATATGGCGGCTACATAGACGTGTTGGTCAGACTAGTCAAAGTCTAAAAGGGTTCGTCCTCATGATATCTTAGAGCCGAGCTGTAGCCGTTTTACGAAATTTCGCCCATGAATAAGTTGAATCATCAGTAGAATATTCTGAAAGTTTCAACTGAAAAGAATGTTTCTTTATCGAGATATTGAATTTTCAAGTAAACTCGATTTTTGTAGCAAACAACTATTTTCTAGAAGTTCAATATCTCGACAAAGGAACATCCTTTTCGGCTGAAACTTTCATTTTTGCGTGTGATGTACGATCAAATTTGAGCAAAATCAAAGGACAATATTTTTGGTCTTTGTAGTTTAGCAGAGCAAAGATATAATATAGAGAGTTGATAAATTGTGAAAATTGGCCTCATTTTTGGCAAAAGTCTCAGCTCTATACATTGAAACTATCTTGAGATAACGGATGGGTTGAAAATACTGAGATTAAATATTTATTTATTTTCGATAAACGTAAATGTATTTCGGAGAAGTCAAAAGTTACGGATTATGACCAGAATGTTGTATTCATTCCGAATATAGGCTGAAAAGTTTTCTCTTGAGACCAATGAGATGCTTCTTTGAAAGATGAAAACAAGAATAGTTTGGATGAAAAATTTTTCGTACACTTTTGTGCTTTTATTATTGCAACTTGAAAGTAGATGTTGACATCTTTATTACTACGTCAGCATGTAGAACAGAAGCTACTCTACAAAATGTACTATGAGAGTTTTGTTTGTTCTTTTACAAGTCACTTCAATTTTCGTTTTCTCTTAAATCCTCATCTTTGGAAAATCGACTTTTTGATCAAAAAATATTTTGTATAGAAAGAATCTCTTAGAAAAATGCCTACAATTTCATTTAGGTAAAAGCTACCGATTAGTTCAATATAAAATTTTATGAAGAAGTGTCAAAACAACGGACTTGAATATTTTTGGGTACTTTCGAAAAAGAACTTATAGAGGTTAGTAAAAGCCTATCGGTTCATCATTCAATCTAATTTTTCGAATTTTTATAAAACTTCTTCACTATTCTCGAACAAAAACTGAGATAAAATTTTTAAGGCTATATTCGAAAAATGCACAATATTCTCGTACTAATCCATAAGTGTTGACTCTCTTCGATAGAGCCTGTCGAGTTGATCTCGGACCCAATGAACTCTATTTCTCGGGAACTCGATCAAGGGAACCAAAAATAAACAAATATTTTGTCTGAAAACTTTTGGTCCATTCACCATTAGAAAAGCAAGGGTATTAATTAGATGTGCAATCAATTTTGAGTGGCACTGTATATGATTTAGAAGTATTTATATAAAATTTTTGTTTAAATTTGTGCATTGTTTCTTCATCTGTAACTGCAACACGAAGGAAAAACAGCGGATTTCGAAATCGAAATCTCTGCTGTTGTTTTTCTTTGATGTAACAAAATTGAGAATTTCGATTTCCTTTACAAAAACCAACGATTAGTATTTAAATTCTCTATTTTACTTATCTTGTTCACATCATGATCTAACAGATTAAATCAATTTTTAGACTAATCGAACATCAGTTTTACTAGGCTTATTAAAAACTATTGCAAATTATCAAGATACTACATTACCCATTCAACTTTTCGAAGTATCTGATGTTATTCTCAAAGATTTGTCACAAGGTTTGTTTTATTTTATAAAACAAAAAGAAAAAGCATTTCTTATTTTTTTTCCTTTATTGGTAGTCGAAATGAACGACATTTATGTACAATATATTATAATCATACACGAGATTTTAAAACAATTCATGGTTTACTCGATCGAATTATGACATTAGTTAAAGTTTCGTATAATAAAAATAAAAAAAACAACATGATGAAATTTTGTGTTTTTTATTTTTTTTAGAGAGTGCATTTTTTTCTGGTCGACATGCTGAAATAGTTGTGTGTGGAAAAATATCGGCGTTTTTAGTGCTCTTCATCCAAATTTTATTTAACATTGTGTTTAAACAAGAAACAAAGAGACATTTTTAATATTAGTTTATTTAATCAACGTTCTGCTTCATTTTTTTCTTAAAGTTTTATTTAGACAAAGAAAAAAAATTAACATGAATTTATAAGATGTCTGGAAAATTTCTTATGAACAATTATTAAAATAAAGAAGTCATCAATAAACTAATAATAATCATAATAACTTTGTTGTTATACTTTTCAACATATTCATGTTTTGTAACACAAAAAAAAAAAAGCTAACATGCAACCAAAACAAAATATGTCGTTAGTGATAATTGAAATTGTTACATTTGTATTTTGGAAGAAATAAAAAAACAAAAAAGAATATGATTGTATTGTTTTCAAAGCAACACTTATCGAAAGAGTGTAGAAGTGATTGAAACATCGAATAAAAAAGAAAAATTCAAATGTCGAAACAACAAGCACAAATAGCTCGGACATTTGATTTTTGGGGAGGAAGACCGCTTAAACGAACGTCTTCTGATCTTTTTTTTGATCGACCTCGACCAACTAATACAATATTTTCAGGTAGATTTATTTTTGGCATTGTTCTTAGTTTAATCAATAAATTTATGAATTTATAGGTCCTAATGCTTTATGGCATCAACGTTATCCATCACGAGAACTTATTGGAGATATTGGTGAAGGTCAAGCATCGACACTTCGTTCACTTGATCTCGGTTATTTAACAAGGTAATATATTTCTAAGGAATGTTTATTTAATTAAAAATGTTCTTTTTTTTTCCTGTTTGAATTGAAGAGGATATCTCATGGATCCACCAGTTCGTCGTGCTGAATATCCAGGTGAAATCGGTTGGACAGTAACATATTTTCAACGACAATTCAAACCGACAAAACCGTATACTACTTGGTATACTTGAATGTTTTTTTTTCTTATGAGAAACGATTTCTTTTTCTGACATTATTTTATATATTTTTAAATAAATAAAATTGCAAAAGTTTGTATTGAATGCCTATGAAATAAAAATTAGAAATTATTCTTCAATGTAAATCTTTGACTTACATTGAGTTATCATCAGTATTTTATCCAGCGCGATGGGCGACGTCCCTCTGAAAATCGGGTTGGCCATTCCAGAGTATGTAGTGATTGTATCATATGTTATGTGTCTGTACTCCCAGAAGCATGTGTTTGCCCTTCGGAAAGAGAAAATATGGTTCAAGCACGGCTACTGATTCCAGTCTAGAAAAAACCATTCCAGAATTTATTTTCATCAGATCTACAAAAAAAGATTCCTCAATACTCATTTGTTTGATTTATCTAACCGATGGCTAGTACTTTTTTGAATCATCTCTCTTGATCTATGTCCTAATTCATATGATTTATAATATAATTTGGTTGCAACCATAGAATATTTTACTATAAATTTGACTTTCGGTTCCAGCAAATTTTTTTCTCGTAATCTCAGTCTCGCACATTTCTAATCACAACGATCATTTCTATCCATTAAAGTCTGTGATGTCAAAAGAAATCGACAGAACCATCATTTTTCAGTTCCGATAATAGTTTTTTTCTAATTTGATTTTTGTTTCTAACAAGGGAAGTCCCTCAACTGATTAATCGCTTTACAGTTTGGATTATATGCATCATGTAGACCTTAATGAATTACGAGTACTATGACAAAAGTTCAAAGTCCTTCGTTTATTTCTGCTCAGATGCAACATTTTTACAGTATTTTTTAAGCTAATTCCATGCTTCCCCTCAGAAATATTTCGATTTGAAACTTTGCACAGAGACAGATTTTAACAAGAATAATTTATTATAAAAGTTTGAGGTCTTTTGATTTTCTCCTTTTCTGAAATGAGAACATAAAATCTGTCGATGTATATGAGCAGTGTAAAAGACAATCTCTTATCATAGGTGTATTCTTGTGACAGGAACAACGAAATCATCTGAAAGTTTCACAAACAAACTATTCTTATTAAGTTCTGTTTCTATGGAAAGCGTCAAATCGAAATGTTTCTGAGATGAAGCATGGCATTGTCTTGAAAAATATCGTAAAAATGCAATATCTCGTTAGCAATAAGCTAAGAACTCGAGCTTGCGTCTCAGAATAATCATAACTCATTAGGGTCTACATGATGTACATACTCTCGACTGAAAAGCGATTAATCAGTGGGGAAATTTCCCTCGTAAGACTCAGAAGATTTTTGTTTAAGTTCGTACAATTTTTTGAATACATGGTAAGTCAACTTCGATAATTTGAATTTGACAATTACATGATCAGTTCCTTATCTGCAAGTATGAGAATGACAGTAAAATAGAAATTTCATTAAAAATTTTCCAAATATATCTAATTCACATGGTTAATACAAAATTGAAGATCGAGAACTTACAACCATGAAATAAATACATAGATATAATAAGAAAAAGAAGTATTTTTTACAGGAGCGGCACGAAGAGATCAGAGCAGGGAGGTCAGTCCTAAAATCTGAGAAGGTCAAAAATTATTCTCCAAACCGAAGTTTTCTCTGAATTAGAGAAAATTGTATAATATATTTCTACAAAATCGAATAAAATCGCTCAAAGCTGTTCTCGAAACTTGAATTTTCTTTTAATTTAGAAAAAAATTCTAACGTATTTCTCCAAAAACGGAGAAAATCCAATTTCGAAGAACGTTATTAAACAGTGTTCTCCAATTTTTGAAAAATTTGTATAGCACATTTCTTCAAAATCAGGGAAAAATGCTTAAAAGTGTTCTCCGAAATAGGATTTTTTCCTACTTTACAGAAAATTGTCAAGTATATTTCTCCAAAATTGGAGAAAGTTGCCTATTAAATTTTCCAAATTCGAAGAAAATTGATCTCCAAAATTTTCAAATTCGGAGAAAGTCTCAACCAAAATTTTCTAGAGCAGGGGAGGGTAACCTCTCCCCCATCCCCCGATCGCACCGCCCCTGATTTTTTAACTAAAAGAATGAATAATAGCGCCATCTTTTAAACAAAAACAATCTTTAATAGGTAGTTAATATTATCGAACAAAAATTGATCGATTGATTGTACTTCTCGTTATGTTATATTATATGTAGGTACTAAAACAATTAGTTTTATGATGAACAATTGGAATCGAAGCCGAGATGTTTCATCAGAAGATCAAAGTGATTTATCAAACAAATCAATATCATCATCATATAAAAAACGTCAACAATTATCAACATTATTTAATAAAACAGCTGATATTGATGATTCACTATTTAGTCGACATTTCTTTACTTTATACCAAAAATTATGTCAGAAGATGAATTACGAAATGCATTTGAAATTCATGGTAATATTCAAGACATTCATATGATATGAGATTGATGTAGTCAAGAAAACAAAGATTTAAATTCAATTTCAAATATTAATTTATTTAAATTAATCATATTTCTATTAGGTATTGCATCTATTAAATATGAAAAAGCCTCAGCAGCTTGCTCATGCTATGGAAAAAATGAATGGAACAGTTATTACTCCACATATTCGCCCATTAAAAGTCTGTAGTTTCTTCTTTTTTTTGTCGATTATATTTTATTATTATTTATATACTAAACAGGCTATTATATCCAGTACACATCGTGAAGGTGGTGCACGTGATCCAGATGAACATGAAAACATATGACAAAAAACGATTTACATAAAGTTTTTCAAGTAATTATTAATTTAATTATAAGAAAGGAAGAAAATTAATAATTATATTTTTTATTTTTTTTAAATTTAGAAGTATGGTTCAATAATTAATATAAAAGTTATTAAAGATAAATTAACAGGTGAAAATAAAGGTTTTGCGTATATATCATTTTCAAAAGCATCTAAAGCAGCTTATGTACTTGAAGAATATGATCCAAATAAATTAATAAAGACAAAAAAAAAATCATATAAAATTATTGAATATTAAGCAATAATTTCATAGATTATAAACCAAAATTTGCTGAACCATTTTCATCAAAACATCATTGTGATAATGAAGATACATTACCAACACCAGCTTCAATTTATAATGCCATTTCACCTCTGTATCGTCAAAAAATTTCATCAACTAAACAATATTTACCACTATCAACATGTTCATTATCTAATATTAAATCAAGTTTGTTTTTTTCTTTATTCGATTAAATTTAAATTTCATTCTTTTTTGGTTTAGATTAATCATTAACACATTCATTAATGACTAATAGTTATCATTTACTAGAAATTAATAATGAACGTCGTTTAATTGTTCGTTGTGAAATGACAATAACTAAATATTATATATCAAAATTATTTGATCTTATACCAAATATGGAAGAATACTCGCCAATTAATATAAATATATTTAATGAACGTAAGTTATAAATAAGGATAATAAATATTTATCTCTTTTTTTAGAATATATTCACGAAGAGAGAATGTCGCACAGAGAAAATTCTCCAACTGATAAATCACTTTTGAGCCGAGATTATGTGCATTATGTAGACCGATATAAACTATATGTTGTGGTTAGGAAGGTGGTGATGGTCCAAACTCGAACCTTTTTTTGATCAATATTTTGCTCCCTCCGCATACATGAACAAGTGAAGGATCAACGTTTCACTTATTTAGTGGCTACTTTCAGAAAAAAAAGTCATCGTGCAGTTGTTTCTTATTGTTCACTTTCCCCTATCACACAATGCTTAATAAATGAAAAGTTTTCATTTAGTTATAGAGAGCATTTTGTTAACAAAGAAAGATTTACTTGTTTATAAATCATCTTCTGATACTAACCCCCTTGGAAATTTTGCATATAGACAGGATTTAACGAGAGTAGTTTATGATGAAAGCTTCGTGTCTTTTGATTTGCTTCTATTCTGAAAAGAACTATCAATCTGTCGGTTTATATGAGCGATGTAAAAGGTATGCTGTATCTTAAGCTAGAAACAGCATTAAGATATGAAATATTCTCAATAAACTCTTTCTCATTAAGGTTTGTCTCTAAGCAAAGTTTCTGGTCAAAATTCGAAAATTATTTTTTCTAGTCTTCCTAAAGGGAAACATGACATTTATATAAAAATTATCGTAAAAGTAGGTTATCTCTGCAGCAGTAAGTTAAGAACAACTGAAGAACTTTCCTGGTTAGGAGCAAAATGTGTTCATTAATTTCTTGAATCATTCGAATTATTGTAGTGTTTTCAATTGGTTATTGATAGAGAGTTTTGCGCATTTTATCCAACAATATTTTTCAATAAAATCATGTTTTTAAAAATTTAATTTTCTCGATGGAAAATCTTTTATATTATACTGTCAAACTTGAAGTTTACTGTATAACATTAAGATATATCGTATGAGTTTATTATGAATATTTAATATGTATTCCCAATGCTTGAAAATGAATCGATGCAGAGACCTCGTAGCGATACTAATTTCCTGATATTTTCCGATCTATCACCATAGAGCTATGTCTACACGATTATTGAAGCGTTCTGTATTATATTTAATCTATTTTGAAAGTTTTTTTTATTAAAATAGTTGTAGAATATTTTCTACCAAGAAAAAAAAGATACAATATGAATATTATATTTGTTTCATAGTTGATTTTAAATAGTTTTCATCATTTTCAAATTCATTGAAATTTCAGAGAAGCTAGTTTTATATTTACAATTGTTATTAGTGTGAAGTAAATCATGAAGAAGGGCACTTTTCGTTGGTATCAGATGTTTTCATCATTTTGAAACAAATTTTTTAAATCATGATGAAATTCTGTATAAATTTATCTGTATTGTTCAATGAATGTTGTTCTTTTTCATTTTTAAAATTAAACATAACTTTAATAAAGTACAACTTTCAAAATTGTTATATACTCAATAGAAAAAAAAAAAAAGATTTCAATACTTCGAGCTACTTAAGTCTTACTTTTTCCTCTTGGGGCAGTTGTCACCTTAAAGTAAAATGATGAAACTAATGTCTACAGAAAAACATACACATATTATATGTTATTTTTGTTGTTAATGAATTTCTAAGAATTGCCATTAGGAAATAACTGAGATGTGAGTAGCGTTTAGAGGAGTAAGTGTTATAAATTTATTACTAATTTATCTACTTATATGTAAAATTTGTCTTTTACACAGAAATATAATAATATAGCTTTTACAATATTTTGATTTTTTCTATTCAATCGTTCTACTTGTGTTATTGATTGCAACAAATAGGTCATTGCGACCACTGATCGATGCACCGCATGTATATAATTGCGTATAGTTATTTATGTAGAGGAGCCAATTGTCGTTCGTCATATTGCGCGAGAATATTGATAGATTACTTTTGGCATGCATTTAACATAATATCTAAAAATATGGCAATCTATATCTAAATTATAGCAATCTATATCTAAATTATATATAGTATTTCCTAACATAATACAGTAGTATCTATTCCGGTGAAAGAATACTTTAAAAAAAATTGTTTAATCTAATTTTTTAATTAAACATCTTTTAAATCAACTAAGTGTCTGAATTAAAAAATGTTCTGTCATTTAATTTAACATATTATCACTTTTAACAAATGACTATCAATCAATTTATAGAATTATCTAATTAATTTGAACGTAATCTATAATTGATTAGTACTTATCAATTAATTGAAAGAGTATATATGAGCTAGGAATGACGATAAGTGATAAGAAAAAAGTTAGTTTAAAAAATATTAAAAAATATGCCATTAAAAAAATGGCAGAATCATTATCAGATGATGATAAAACAGATTCTATTGAATCATCTTCATTTCAAGATAATTATGAAGATTTTAATAAAGAATTTATGAAGAAGCTATTATATAATCAACAAAACGTTAATTGGTGTGATTTTGATATTATGAAAGATGGACAATTATCATTTTGGGAATGTGAATTTTTAAACGAAAGTGAAAATTGGACAAAAAGTACATGTTCTTGTCCAGCTTGTTTAAAGTATTATATTTGTAAACACATTGTAGGCTTAGCAGCACGATACAAATTATGCAGCATCCCATTGGAAGCTAAAAATATTCCTTTGGGACAAAAAAGAAAAAGAGGCCGTGTTGCTAAAGCTAAAAAAGCATTAATTGTGCAATAGTTTTCTTTTTTTTGCTGTGTTTTTTTGTTATAAGTGATAATCGTATCTTTATTTTTTTCTATTACTTTAATTATTAATTAGATATAACTTTGTGTTGTTAGGTAGTGTTACTTGATAAATTAGATATAAATAAATTTTAAAATTAGATATATTATTTTCTTAATTAGATATAAATTCGTCCTATATTAGATATAAATTTATTTTAAAATTAGATATAGATTGCCATATTTTTAGATATTAGTTTAAATTTGCCCCATTACTTTTTACTGAATAAAATAGAAAAATGGAAGAAGAAAAAAAGACAAGGTCATATTCACGAGAGAACCTTAACAAGTGGAGAAATTACTTTGGAAATGAGACTTCTTTTATTAAGTAGACTCTTTTAAAATTAGACAAATTCTAAAAAGATTTGTATTCATATGAAAAATCACTCGACCCTCCACCCTCGAATCTGATCAATTTCAGCAAAAATCTTCTAATTGGTTTCCTGAGTCATCGTTTCCCTCCAATCCTAGCGACCTTGGTACATTCCTGCTCCTATCATCAAATATTAATCTTGAAAAATGTGTTATACAAAATTCAATTGTTGAAGATGATCTGAGGCGGATCACAAGACGAATTCACTAAAATATACTTAATTCAAAAAGAGAGACCTATGGGTACAAGTCCTTTAAGGCTTTATCTAATCTTAATAGAGTCGATTTAATAACGAAAATATTTACATTATATTTAAGAATTTGTTTTTTTTTTCTTAGATTATTTTATTATACGTTATAAATCTTGTCAATATGCAACGTATATACGTAAAAAATTGCATGCATTTCAATTTCCTGATGATGAAATTTTATCAGTACAAAATTAAGATGAAAAGTAAAAAAATAAACAAATTATCTATCGAATTATTTAGTTATTTGTTGTTTTTTGTTTTTGATGAATTTTAGAATTATTAATGATTTAATAAATCAATCACAAAATGAAGATACATCAAGAATTGGTCAATTAATTCATCAAGTATTTTGCGAATTTTTTTTAAAAAATATATCGATTTTTTTTCTTTTGAAGATGAATAATTTACAAGGAAGTCAAGAAGAATATATAGATTATTGTAATGTTATATTATCACCAAAACAAAAGTATGCTTCATTTGATGCATCAGAAAATGATTTATGAATAAAAAGAAAAATTTATCATGTTAAAGAAACGATAACATGGTATCAGTAAAATTCTTCTATTATGAAAACCATCAGAACCATTCAAAAATGTTTAGTTTAAATAGTTGAAACATGATTTACTGTGAAATGAAGAAAAACTTCGAGAAAATTCACTTCTATATTAGTCATAGATGAAGATCTGATTATTCATTCTTTTTTTTTGTGAGTAGAAAACAAAATTTAAATGGTTTTAAAGAAAAATTCTCTAATGTTATTTGTCTTTGTTTTTTTGAACTAATTCTTTCTTGTTTTTTTTTTGGTACATTCACACCTTGTATTTTTCGTCTAACATTTTAATTCTGATACAGAACTAAGTAATATATTATAATCTTTTATTAGTCTATTTACATTGTGATGAATCATTGTCATCTATATTATCACGAATTAACAGTATTTTTACATGCAAAGTAAGCTTGCCTTGTCATGTCATGCTTTATTTGACATGTACAGCTATCGAATCATAAATAAAAATGCACTTGGAGGGCATGTGCGACAGGTGACAAAAAAGAGAAAGAGGGCAAAAAATATGTTCACATTAGAGAAGGTATAATCGTAGAGGGAGCTGCATAAAAAGTTTTTTGCTGTCCAAAGTAAGTAGATATTCAAATTAGATAGAGATATTTACAGCAGACATCACTCCGTCGGACTCGAGCGAGATCGTTCATAATTAGGAGGTGTTCACTAGTGGAGCTTTTATTGTACTACTCTAAGATGTATAGAATAGCTGTCTGTCTAATAATATAATGATCGTGCATATTTTTTTTGAATAAGTTTTACTAGGAAAAAGATAAAGATCTGCGGTTTGTCGTCATTCAAAAGAGGACGTTGGGAAGTCATAGAAATATATCAAATTTGATTGACTTAGCAATTGACCAATCAAATAAAATTTTCTACAGAGATTTTTGATAAGAAATATTTTGAACGCATTTTTCATTTTATTTTTGGTTTTAACATAACCGTTCAGTAGCAAAAAATTGTGCTCATTCGATCTATCCAAAGCTGACATTTCTATCTCATTTCGTTTACAAGTTATAAAGATTTTTCTGAGACTCCTGATATCGACCATTTGACCTGATATCATCCAAAATAGTAGTCTTAAGAGAAGTAACTGATCATGTTGAGTCTAGCGGTGATGTTTATTTTTAGTTTCAAAGTGATTTGAAACCGATATATCGAAATTTCTAAAATATCGAAGGTTTTTGCTATACAACTCGAAAATTTGGAATTTAAAAAATCTTGATAGTGCTTTCAAATCGCTTTGAAACCAAATACAAATATACCCATTAGACTCATCATGGTAAGGTACTTCTCTTTAGATCAATATTTCGGATGATCATCGATCAATTGGTCAAAATCAGGGCTTTCAGAAAAACCTTTATAGTTCGTAAACGAAGCAAGCTAGAAATGCCAACTTTACGTGGATTAACAAGCACAATTTTTTGTACCGAACGGTCATGTCAAACCCGAAAAAGGAATTCAGAATGCATTCCGAATATTCCATGTTAAAATATCTTTGGAAATTTTGTCTGATTAGTTAATCGCTTAACCAATAAAATTTGACCTACTTCTATGACCCTGATGTACAAGTTTGAATGATGACAAATCATACGTCTCTCTCTTCTTCTTCTTCGTACTAACGAAGGTTATTCGAAAAATAGGCATGATTATTAAATTATTAGATAGACAATAATATGAATCGATTACATGGTGGATTTGAATTATATTTTGAAAAGATTGCAGACATTTATCTTATTGTTGTCAAAATACGATATCTCAACAACAATAAGTTAACAACTCTAAATTTTGTTTCAGGATATGCATAGTTTATTAGGATTTACATGATGCATAGAGTTTCGATTGAAAAGCAATTAATCAGTTAGAAGACTTCAGTGGTAAGTTTCAAACAATAATAACATCAATCAAGAGACAGAAATAGTTATAACTATAGATCATTGTTGAAAAATCTTTTTTCAGAATAATTAGATGAATTATTGATCTCATCCATAATCAAATTGTAATAGAAAATTCAATAAGAACTTTTTCTATGATCTTTAGAATCATAAATTTCATTGTATTTTTTAAATATAGAAAATATTTAAAATAAAATATTTATCTTAGGTTGCCAAAATCTTACACATTATACCTCAACATTCTATATCTGAAGATTTTATTCGTAATATATTTAATCGATTTGGTAATTTAATAGATGTTCGTTCGATAAATTCACAATTATGTTATATTATGTTCAGTGATGAACGTAGTGCTGATATTGCTATGAAAACAATGAATGGACAAGGAAATTCCATTAATTCGTACACGTGCTGTTGAAAGTAATACATCTATTGATTCAACAACAACTTCTGTTGTACATTGCAAACGTCAACAAGCATAAATAAATATAATAGAACATTAATATTTACTTTGGTTTAACTGCAACAATATATTTATATATTATATATATTTATATTCTAATCTAAATAAGATTTTGTTTTATTATTATTATTATTATTATCATTTATGTCATATACATATATATCCTTTGTCTTTTTTTATTATTTATTCTTGTTTAAAAAAAAATTATATATATGTGAATGTTTCGTTTGTTATTCTGTTATTCGATTATTTTCTTTTCATCATTATTGTCGTCAAGTATATTTGGATATTTTTTTTTTCTTTTCTCCTTTTTTTTCTAGATGGAAGAAGCTTTTCGTATTAATCAAAGAAAAAGTCGAAAAGCAAGAAATGATGTAGCTGTAAGTTTTGTTTCAATTGATATGTCTTTTTTTTTTTTCTTAACATATGTCGCACACTTATTAAATCGATGAATATACAGTCTAATGTTTTGTTTGCTTTTTGTTTCAAGGTTCAAGGTACCAATGACTCAAGTATCTTATCAAAAGTATCAATGGTTAAACTTGGGTATTTTAATGATTTATTTCTTCGAGAATTTGTTGATAAAGATGTAAGACGTTCACCATCAAT
Organism: Rotaria sordida; assembly: GCA_905250125.1. Lineage (NCBI taxonomy): Eukaryota > Metazoa > Rotifera > Eurotatoria > Philodinida > Philodinidae > Rotaria > Rotaria sordida. Next base: position 82,382 of record CAJNOL010000249.1, read on the forward strand.
CAATCGGTTTGTAATGAAAATATTTTTTTGTTTTAATTTATTTTGAATTTTTTAGAGGTTATTACATTAGAATGAAAGCATTAGAATATGCTTTAAATATGTTTTATACAGTTTATGATCAAAAAGAAGTACAGGTAAATCTTTGAAAAAATAATAAATATGATGTTTTTGCATGTTTCCTAAATTGAAATTTTTTCTCAAGTAAGGAGTACAATGTATCGTTTGTTAGTAGACATTATTGTTACTCGAAAGAACTTCTGTAATTAGACTTAAACTAATAATGGAAGGTTTTATACTGTTAGCTAAAAAATATTAGGCATATTCAGGTTAAATTAACAAATTAAAAATATGAGCTGTCCATGACGTGCAGTGAGCAAGATATTGGATTTTTTAAGAATTTACAGTGCATGTAAGATACCGATAAGTAGTGGTGTAATCCAGAGTGGGCTAGTCTGGATGAGATCCTATCACCAGGAGACAAAAAAATGTCGTAATAATTACTATCATTGACACTATATTGCATGGATTTTCCTCAAGATCGTAGGGTACCGTTCTATCAGTCACGATTTTCTGGTTACGTCACTATCCACAATTCAAAAGTTTAACGCTATTTATTTTGCTTTTTTTTTCATGATGATTGGATAGAGCTCGTCGAGTGGCATAAGAAAAAATGTGTCTCAAATCTAAAAGAAAATTTAAAACAAAAACTAATGAAAAAGATTCAAGGTATCATTATCTTCAAATATAAAGAAAATAGACTGAAAAGTTTTGATTTTTGTAAAATCTTTTGAAATTTGTTTTTAAGTCTAAAATACACTTTTTCCTTATGCAACTCCACGAACTCTATTCAACCATTATGAGATAGTGGCGTAACCAGAAGATCGTAGATGGTAGAGTAGTATTCTATGATTTTGAGAAAAATCCATGCAACATAATGTCAATGATGGTAATTATCACGGTTTTTTTTTGTATCTTCTGATGATAGGGCACCGTCCAGTCTAGCCAACTGTGGATTACACCACTACTTGTAAGTATCTTGTATATACTGTAAATACATAAAAATTTCATTATCTCGCTCGATGTACGTCATAAGTAGCCCATATTTTAAAATTATTAGTTTGGCAGTGAGAACTTAAATTTGACTTGAATATGTCTAATATTTTTTTCTACATTTTCGATTATCTAATCCTCTTAGAACGTCGATTTAATGTTTAAATAAACAATGTAATTTTATATTGACTGAATCTCGTATAGAAAATGGAAATATTTCTCAAAGAATTTTTTTCTATAGAACAAACAAAAATCAAATTCAACAGAACGGGTTATGGAAAAAGTAATTTGATAAAATATTTATTCATTGGCCAGCCTCTCAAAAGGAGACTGCAGATATTTGAAGCCATTGGTATTGTTTCCGAATATAGATCCAAGATTTCTCTAGGACTTATAATTTATAAATTATGAGTCGAATTTTTAGAACAGCTACCGATTTATTTTATCATAGGATTAAAACTATGGATTGTTTTCTATAGAGTGATATAAGAATCAAGAATTTCAGAACAATTATTCAAGAATGATCGAGCTCACTTTGTAAGTCTGTTTTCGATGGAAATTGGTTAAATTGAGACGGTATAGTTTTACTAGAAATACACAATGTTGACAAATGACATGCAGCAAACTAATCATTAATATACTATTTTATAGAAAAAAATGTTTAACCTTTCATTCATTATATTTGAAATAATTTTCGTTTCTACTTTGGGTTAGTTTTGGCGTGCTGAAGCTAGTCCAAACTCTATTTACAGACTTGAAAAAAAAAGTCGCTTCATAATTCTTAAACCAGAAATTCTACAAAAAAAATCTCTGAAGCCTTATTCGAAAAGAATGCAAAGTTTTGATTGTCATTCAATGTTTTCAAATGTCTGCAGACTTCTTTAACAGATTTTTAAAAAAAAATCAACGAATATTTTATCAAATTACTCGTTACTAGTATTACTTTGATATATACAATATTAAATTTTATTAGAAAATAAAATAAATTTTCTCGATTTATGACACATATTGTAAAAAATTAAATTATTCGTCTGTACTCATATTTTCCGATGTAGATTGTTAATTTAGGTGCTGGATTTGATGCAACTTGGTTTCGATTAGATGACGAACGAAAACAACGAACACATTTTATTGATGTAAATATATATATATATTTCATATGAAAAACATAGTTGCTGAATTTTCTATATCTAGATTGATTTCCCTGAAGTCATGCAACGTAAATTAGCATTAATAGAAGTTCGTTCTCGTTTAAATGAACAATTCGAACCAATTCATACATATAGTTCATTAGAAAATTTCGGTAATTAAACAAAAACTCGTATTTAATAAATTGTTTTTTTTTGTGAAACATGATCTAAAATGAGTGTCGAAGTAGAAATTTGCACCCCCAACAAACCATGACAGACATTACCACAGATCATGGCAGATGCCTTAGCAACATTTCACTCTCTAGACCTTGTCGGATCCAGAAAAACTTGGACTCGATCGGTTGTAGTCGTCTGAGAAATATGTAGAGTGCTCTAGTCACTGAATGCAGAAAACCAGAAGAAGTATCTCGTATCTTCTGGGCAATTATCTAATTCTGATTAGAAAATTTCATTGACAGTATCAAAGTACGGTTCGACCACGACAGGAACCTTAGCAACTCTCCGTCATCCCCACGTCACAGACTCTTTATCAATAATGTCTCAATATCATATATGAACTACTTCCTTATTGCATTTCTGGAGGGTTAAATAAAAGAATGACGAAGAAATGTTTCGCAGAATAGATCGAATAAATGATTAACAACACTAGCTATATCGTGTTTCACATTTTAATTTCACCGGAATTATGTTAACAGTCTTTTCTTGTATGTTTTTTTTTCAGCTGTAACAAATGAAAAATATTCATTAATTGGTGTTGATATGCGAGATCCTTTAACTCTAAATACACTTTTACAAACAGTTAAAGTTGATGAAACTAAACCAACTTTATTAATAAGTGAAGTTGTTTTAACATATATGGGTCGATCAAGTTGTAATCGTGTTATACAATGGATACTTGATTTTTTTCAAGAATGTATTTTATGTACTTATGAACAAGTATTTGATTTTTATTTTCTACAGAAATAATTGATTGTTTTTTTTTTCAATCTAATTCAATATTAATTCATAGGTTTTACCAGATGATGGTTTTGGTCAAGTTATGGTTGCACATTTTGCTAAATTAGGTTCACCATTAAAGTGTATTCATCAATATCCAACAAGTGAATCACAAGTTCAACGTTATACTCATTTAGTAATATGAATAGTAAAAAAAATTGAATAAAATTAACTTTTTTTATTTCAGGGTTTTGATGTTTCACTTTGTGTAAATATGCATAATTTTTATCGAAATTATTTACCAATTGATGAACATAATCGTATTGATACATTAGAACCTTTTGATGAAATTGAAGAATGGCAATCAAAATGTGCTCATTATATACTTTTATTTGGTTTAAAAACACCATCGAATATATCAAAACAATGGTTTGAACAAATGAATAAAGATTTTATAACAATTATTTATGTAAAAAAAAGAAAATTTAATTAATAATAATAATAATAATAATCTAAATGATGAACAAATTAAACCTAATATTCAATTTGAAAGTTATCCAACAACTATGACTTATGCACAACGCTTTGGACATCAATCTATATTAATTAATGAAAAATATGTTTGGACTATTGGAGGTTTTGGAACGGTTGATGGAAGACATAGAAGACTAAAAACTATTGAAGTATTAAATATTGATAATGGAGATATTCAAAGATTAGATAATCACTTACTTGGTAAGAATAATAAGCAAGAACTAAAACAAAATGTCATATGATAGAAATCAGAGCTCTGCATGAGATAGGACTAGTGTTTTATCCAAGTTTTCTCTTCCAGATAGGTGATTTAAAACTCTAGGAGGACGAACATCTATTATTGAGAGTATAGACACATAGTACATAGCACAAGAACTATAAACTTCGAGAGGATCAATCCGATCTTTGGTGAAACGCCACCCTCTCGACCCTACATTGGATAGGACAGTTCCATCCTATCCCATGGGAATGATGGAACGTAAGTTTTTTGATAAACATCTCATGAGACTAGAGCTCGTGAGGTTCGTCCCGGATCCGGCCATGTCCTGCTCTGAAAACTTAGGAATCCATGGACTCTAGCATCCAAATTTCTCAAATGACTCGTCTGAGAAATGTATAGGACGCACTAGTCACCGAATACAAAGCGCCGGAAAAAGAGTATCTCGTGTCATCGAGGTAGCTACCCTATTTCGATTAGAAAATTTCATTGAAAGTATCAAAGTACGGTTCGACCACGTCTGAGTTTGAAAATTTTGACTTCTATAGGTTCTACATGGAACAAACAGCTACTTCTCCAAACATTTTTTTTTATAAGGAGAGATATTTGTATTTTTTCATATAGATGATGTTCTTATCTATTTCAGTATGGTTAACGAAAGTAAAATTTTCTTCTGTTTTATAAGTTACTCTGTATTGTAACCATTAGAGCACAGTAAAATAAATAATAATGAATGAAGAAACTCATGTAATCAAAATCACGCAAAAATTGGCGATGTTATAGGGCATACGACCGTCTTTCGTCAGCTTACTCATCAAATTTTATCATAAATGAGAAGAGAAATGATTTTGTTCTCTCTAATGTACCATAAATAATAAAAAAAACAGTAGTTTTTTTTTATACAATAATGTTTACTGTTCATTGTGGTCTTGAGATCGATCTAAATAATTGAAGGAAAAGTTTATGAATAAATACTTACTATTGAAGTTCGTTGCAAAATCGACGATTTATCGCAATTTACTATAATATCCGAAAAAACGTTGATCAATCACGATTAATCACCAAAATTAAATCGATTTTGAGAACATGGAAAGAAACAAAAGAGGCAATTCTGTCTATTGTAATAGTCAAAAGTAGTGAATCGATTCAGATTTTATTAATAACTGATAAAATGTCTTCCAAAGATTCATTATCATCAGTTATTAAAAATCCGTCTAATCCATCTAATTCAAGAATCGTTTTGCGGGTGTGGATGTAAGTATGAGTGAGAGTAAGGGTGTATGCAAAGGTAAGTATGAGGGTGGTGCTAAGGCGGAGGGTGATCGTAAGAGTACGTCATTGGGAGTTAAAAGAACAGTCTCTGTCACCGTATCTGGGCAAGTACATGTGTCAGTGAAATAACATTTCTCGATTTTTATCTCTGACTTCTAGTTTTCTGTTTTTTGCGAAAAAAAAAAATCAGAAACCACCCGTCAGAGGTTTAGTAAAAGTTAATCATGATTTGAGATTTGCTCATGGTCTGATCAGTTACAATGTTTCTCTTGTCAGTTATGTTTCTCGGAAATATTATCAATAAAAAAATTTTATTCTACACACTAATAAAAATAATTGAATTTGCATTTAGTTTATAGGGAAAACTTATCAATAATATTTTATCTTCAATTGATCAATGTTATGTAAAAATATCTTTTTATCTAAATCTTAATATTTGAATTAATTCAAATATAAATTATCTATTAATCATCAAAAGATCAAAATAATCTAATTATATATTTTAATAAATTATAGGTGAACACGTTTTTCATACATGTCATCAATCAGATAATTTAATATTCTCATTTTTTGGTCGTAAAAGTCCTGGAACATTAAATTCATATACTTCAATTGATATAAACAGTATGTCGTATCATAAAGATTTTTCTTTTCAAAACTAAATTAGAATTTGTTTGTTTTTTTTTTCAAAATTAGCTCTTCAAGTTACAAATTTCAATGAGGATGAAAAAATACTTCGACGATGGCGTCACTGCTCTTGTTATATAAAAGAAACAAATAAAATAATTATATTTGGTGGTTATTTAAATATGTCAAAATCAACAAATGACATACTTTGTTTACAATCGAATGGTCAACTCATACAATCTCAAGTAGTTTTGTTTACTTTCTTATAGAAATTTTATATATATATTTAAAATGTTATTTAGTTTTCACAAACAAAACCAACAAATCGACATTCAGCTCGTTTAAATGCTTATAAACATTTAGCTGTTCTTTCTGGTGGTTTATTAGAAAATGATGAACCAACGAATGAAATTTGGTTATTAGATACATCTAAAGATATTATGAATTGGACATTACTTCAAACAAATGGAATAATTATACCAAGGTATAAAGGAGTAATTATTTTTAAAAATATTTTATTCATTCTATTTTTATTTTTAAGATATTCACATAGTGCAGAGATTATTGATGATACACTTTGGTTATTAGGTGGAATGAATGCTAATGAACGTAGACCACCAGGTTTATGTAAAATTAATTTAATAACTGGTGAAGCTATCGAGTATATAATACCGGTAATAGAAAAATTTAATTATGTAAATTATACGCAAATCAATATTTGTTTTCTTCATTGTTTAGACAATGTGTAATGAACAACCGATTATACTTTATAATCATCAAACAGTACTTTTGAATAAAACAACATTTCTTATATTAGGAGGCGGTGGAAATTGTTTTTCTTTTGGTATGATTTGAGAATTTATATTGAATTATATTCATATCTTTATTTATTCCTTAGGTGCCCATATCAATCAACCGATGATTCTTAAATTTGATCATTTAGTAAACTGAGGTTTTTTTCCGTGCTTGAGAAGTTTATGATGTTGTTTTTTTTCTTTAATCGAGAAAATAAAAAAAAATTTGAGATTTTTGTTGTGTTTATCTGAGTATGACATTTCATATTAAATTTGAATCGGGTAATATATTTAACCTGATTATAAAACTAAACTAAAACATTTTTTACTTATATTTTTATAAGTCATTATTTCGCTAGAAAAAATTTTCATTTATCTTTTTCTATCACGATCATTGATAAATAATAGTTAGACATGTAATAGTTCTAGTTCAATGAATTGAACTAATATTCATTTCTTCCCGTTGAAATCACAAATACTTTTTTAATCAAAATAGGTACTCATATAATTAATAATATTCTCTTTCTAATGAATAGAATTTTGAACAATATAAATTTATTTATTAAAAAGAATTTATTCAGAAAAATAAATGTAAGACAGAACTTGCTTTGAATAACTGTCTGTGATATAGTTCTCGTATTGTGCAGCATAAAAATGCTAAATATTACTCGACCATAGTCGACAACAACTTAAGTTTCTATAAATGGATAGCATGAGAAAAATTTAATTATGCGCATTAGAGGTAATGAGGTGCGTATCTGTCTTATTTATATCTAATGAAGTTATAGCAGTCTAGGTAAAAAGACAATTATATAAAAATTTGAAAGTCGTAGAAGAGCAAGCATGTCTACTTCGTGACATATTAATTTTAAAAAATTCTTTTTATTTTTATTATAATGGAATATATTAATGTTTTATTTATAAGTATAATATTCGCCCATATTTTCTGTATACCTAACTGTAATTATTGATTTTAATGTTCTTAGAAAAAAAAGAACTGAGTATGATTTTTCATATATATCAATTTCTTGAATATAATATAAATGGTTCACATCGTATAAAACTTCTTTTATTTGATTGTTAAACTCCTACGGAAAGCGCATGTGAAAAGAAAAAAAAAGAAGCCTTCAAAGTATTCAATATAATGAGAAATCTAATTATGCAGAAATCACTTGTTGTTTTCTTTCTTAAATTTAAACATCGAAAGTACATTTTATCAAGGATTAAGATAAAACTCTTTTTGAGAGACTATTTTTTATTTTTGCGACTATGTTACAGAATAGATTTTAGTTTATATAATAGAAAAGACAAAAAGAAAAGAAAAAGAAATATTCTCTCTTCCTGCTCGTATTATTACACGCAACACATATTTCCATACTTCATAAACATTTGAATATATATATATATATATAAACTAGATTAATATCTTTACATAGATAAATAGTTAAAATAATGGTATTAACAAAACGTAGTTGGCATTTACCATTAATTTGTCAAATATGTGGTGATAAAGCACGTGGAATGAATTTTGAAGTAATGACATGTATGTCATGTAAAGCTTTTTTTCGACGTCATGCATTACAGCCGATAGTAAGTTTCAAATAAAATTTAATAAATATGATATTTTTCCTCAAGTTTTGTTTTTTTGAATTAGTATTTTCTTCAATGTCAACATGGTAATAATTGTGAAATAACACAATTAACACGTGGTAATTGTTCAGCTTGTCGTCTAAGAAAATGTTTTTCATTTGGTATGAATCCAAAATTAATACGTTACAAATCGAAAAATCATCATCATCATCGATTATTAAAAAATAAAAATCAACGATTGCCAAAGGTTTCTTTTCTTCTTAGATTTTTATTATCTATCAATTAAATATTCGTCATTCTTCTAGCCACCACCACTCAATCTTCTTGAAAATGATAGTTCAACCTTAACCAATATTGAATGGAATCTTTTATCAAATATAACTCATGTTTATGATCGAGAAAATCCAATTGAACATGCCAAATATATGCTTGAACACCAAGCATCATTACCACCAAAACTTCGTTCAAAAGCAAAATCAACATTAGATATAGTTGAATATTATTATTCCACAATACAATCATTCCTTGAACGTGTACCTTATTTTCATGATTTATCAATAGATGCACGTCGAGCTCTTATTCAACATAATTCTTTTACACTAGGAACATATAATTCACTACTTCTTATTCGCGAAACAAATGCATTTGATTATTCAAGTTATAATTTTGGCTGTCAGAATCTATATGGTTATGAAAATTGTTTAATGACAAAAAAATTCATTACAACATTAGAACAAAATAGAACACTTGTTAAAATAATGCTTTTAATTACTGCTTTTTCTGAAAATTGTTCAATAGTTTCATTAGATTATTCCCAAAGTATGACAACAATGACAAGTACAATATCTTTATTTCATACACAAAATATATTGGTATCAATGCTTTGGAAATATTTAAATTATCAATATGGATTTTTAGGAGCTGCTAAATGTTTTCATTCTTTTATTCAATATGTTTTAAATTTAATTCGATGGACTGCAAGAAATCCTAGTACTCAACATTCTGATATGGTCGATACACTTATTGAAAATACTACACGTTCATTAACAATGCATGATTAAAATAATTTAATAAATTTTAATGGATCTCATTTTGTTGTCTAATAGTATATTTTCTTATAAAAATTAAAGAAAATATATTCCAAATTGTTATTCTATATGTAAATTAATCTTTTATTTGTGGTTTATCATTTATATTTATATGTTTATTTCGTTATTATTTTTACATTGGTGTATAATGGAAAAAAATGTAACAAATTTTTGGGATCAATCCACTTAAAAATCGTGACAAACAGATGAAACTTTGTTTTTCTTTTCTTGTTTTATTTGAAAAAATATTTTTCGGTTTTAAAGAAATAAATTTATTTATTTTTTCTATAAGAACTAATTCCACTATTTCATATTTTAATTATTAAAATAATTTTAATATATATTCTATTTATATTATGGAATGATTTTAAAAATCATGAACACATAAATTAAATAGAAATAAAAAAAGACACGTTCATAATCTTGAAAAATGAAATCCAGACTCATCGTAGAATATTTTCCATACAAATAATTGCAATAGATCAAAAAAACACAAGACATTAACATGTGTCTTATGATACTTGTCCCTGAGGACATACATTAGCAGTACTTACAAGTTGAACTCTTGAATTCGGAGAAAAGAAAAAGCTTGTTGTTTTTTTTTACATTCTATATGAATTGAATAATAAAGTATACTTTATAATTAGCTTGATAATGATCAAAATATCATATAATAAACGCGAAAAGATCATTTGATTTTAGTAAAACTAATTTATTTAATCAGTCAATAATCGAATTCATTATCTTATTCTATAAAATCTATACATAGCAAAATAAATTTGTTTTTAAAGAATATCTCATATAGAATTTCTTTTTATTAAAATTCGGAAATTTTTTTCTTTTATCATGAATTGAATACTATGCTAAAAAGTTATCAAGTGTATTGTTCTACACCATAACTCATTTCAATGAAAACTTTAGAAAAAGATATAAGAGGCTAAAAGTACGTGCTGTCCTTAAAGTTAGTCAAATATTCCTACTGTGACTTTTTTCATTAATTTTCTACGCCATAACAACCTTCTTATTAATTTGAAAGGTTTTTTTGCCTCGTCTATTTTCTTATTCTGTTGTCCCATAAACTTTATGTTTCATTTATTTTATTTTTTTTTTACATTTCTTAACGTACGATGACAAAGAATCTAAGATTATCTTGACATCGAATGAATTACTAGTAATTTCATTTTTTTTTAAAAGAGCTTTCATGATTTTACGGATTATGCATCTCTTGTAAAGCAGTTGACAAATGGAAGAAATTAAACTCATATCGGCTGAAGAAAAAAACAGATCACATGAAAATATTTTCTTTAAAATATAAAAACTGAAAACAATTCAAAAAAACAACTTCATATTTACTTTTAAGCTATACTAAACAAAAGAACAAACAAACAAAATGATTTGCTTCTATAAAATTTATAATCTAATTATCTAATTACAATTTACTTAGTCACCTCTCATGATTGACAGAGACATTCTTTTTTGACTTTTTCTTATGTGCTTAAGATTTTTTTTGTCATTGACATGAAAATCTTAATGTCTAACGGGTATATCAGAATAAATTGCATTAAATCTTAGTGAACTCTTTTCGGATTTTCTATTTATAAAAAAATTACTTTATAAACTATAGGATAGAGAATTTAAAGCTCTATAAAACTACCTTTATCCTAGATCTAGATCTGTTATTATATTTAAAAAATTGAAAATGAAAAATAAACATAGCCAAAGACATACACTACCATGTATTACTACTAATTCAAATCTTTTTTGACAATATGTTAACTTTGATTGATTAATAATGGTCATATATTTGTAAGAAGATCCCAGTTCATTTATTGGTTGAATTGATGCAACGTAGAAAAATTTTATCGGATCAGAATTCGAACCATTCCGTGACTTACACTATTTAGCAAAAGCATCAAAAAAATCTTTCTTACACCATAATTACCTTCTGTCGGATGTTTTTAGACTTTATTGTAAACCATTCTGAGGCAGTACATGGATCTAAACTAAATACAGTTTTATAGAGCCTAAATTCCTCTATCTTTTAGTATGTAAACAAAATTGTTGCTATAAATAGAAAATGAGAAAAAAACTTACTGAGATTTAATGTAATTTATTTTGGGACATCCGTTAGTAACACTGAGATGACTATGACGGATAGTAAGAGTTATAGTCAATAATGGATCTTTATAAAAATCAATCAAAAGAAATCGAAGGTGGCGAATCTGTATGCGATGTTCATTTCATTACTTTTTAATATTCTATAAAAAAAGTGGATCACAGGCAATCGTAGATGGACAATCAGATTTCCAGACCGATTTTTTCTATTTTTATAGTTTTCTTTTATGTAGTGATGGTATCATCTCTTCATCTTTTCTTTTTTTATGCATGAATATATATCCATACATGTATGTCTGTGATCTGTTTATAAGAGAGAATAGACAAGGAGACTAGACAGTCAGACGAACATTTTCATTATTAGCTATTAAATATTAATATTCAAGAGAAAATTTCACAATAGATAGTCATAGATGAAGAATCCAAATTCAAACTTAATAACTTTCTAAAAGTCCTTTCATAACTTATGGGTCGTACATTACTAATGCATATATAGGTTTTTTTGTCGGTATTTCCAAGCGCATTGAAGAAGAATGAACCAACGAATACGAACAAGCGATCTATTCTTTATGAGATATCGTACAGCTGAAGGTGCACGACACAAGAATTGGACTCCGCCATATTTTCCTAAACAATGTAGCATGCATGATACACAGTCAAGCATAGAAATTCAACTTTGGATCTTTTGCAAAACTTGCATACAAATACTCGAACTAAGAAAAAGAATCAAATATAACTTTTATTGAAGTTCAAGAAATGTTGCCTGTAAAAGAAAAGCGAACTGGAATTCTATAGCGACATTTAGTAAGCATTGACACAACGTGCTCTATTTTCAGACATTTGCACAGTAGGTCTAATTTTTGAATTCCCAATCGAAAACCCTATCTAGGAACATCAAGTAATTTCGTACGAGTAGTCTATACATGGATCACGCAGATCCTAAATGTAAAAGGGTTATCAATTGAGCAATTATACTTGAACGTGAGAGTGGCTAGCTGTGAGTAGCGCCACGGAGGGGCACTAACGAACGACTAGTCGCTGATTTCAGAGGCTCACCGAAGATGTGCTTCATGAAACATTTGTAGAAAATCTGTCATGTATTTCAATGAAACTCCATCAAGATTTCATTAATGAGGAATTTTAATATAATACCGAGGACGGAGTGTGAATGTCAGAACGTATATTTGTTCCACCACAATTACACCCCTATCTACACTTACATCTACACGCAAACCCAGACTGATACCACATCTCCACTCAACATGAACGAAAAAAACTCTCTCAAACATCAGATATTATCGATATTAAGATGGAAGGAGAGAATCGTGTTGTGAAAAACCTGGACAGAACTCGCGTGATCATCTAGTCTATTTTGTTATTTGGAATGGTTTTCAATGAATTGGAATTAGCGGATTCGAAGTAACTTGTGTCTGTCGATCATTTTTTTCATCCTGAATAATCTAAACAAATGTTCTAAATTTATATTTCCAGTAGCGTTATTACTTTTTTGTTTCATTTCTTCATCCATAAAGACATCTCAGTAGAAAAGATTATCGTAAAACAAAGACTCGTCTAGGTCACAACGGGATATTTTATTAATATGTTTCTGTATATATGCTGAAATATATGATACTACTGTCCGTCCAAAAAGTCCGTGCGTGTGACTAGTTTTTGAATAATTTTTGATAGGAATAAGATACAGACCTGCGGTTTTCGGCGTTCGACTACCAAGGCGAAGAGCCATCTTTTCATTACGAAAAACTTTTCTGAGGAACAATTTCGAAGTCAGTTTATCGCAGGATCTTTGAAAAGTTAGATTGTATCTCTCAAAACTTGCATGGAAACCTATTGATTTTTTTACATATTTGGAATCTCCACTAAAAACTGAGTCAACTCATATATGTTTCGAATCGTTTTGCGACACTTTTTTTTCATCGAAAACCTCTGTCCTACAGTCTCATCAATAAATAAAGTTCGTCAAAACGTCGTTTCTATCGTTTAATCCTGCACCATTTTGTGTTATAATAGCATTTTACAACTTCTGAAGTTGCTTTCCATTGCCCAAGTGATCTTTTGACTAACTTTATTTATTGATGAGACTGTAGGACAGAGGTTTTCGATGAAAAAAAAGTGTCGCAAAACGATTCGAAACATAAATGAGTTGACTCAGTTTTTAGTGGAGATTCCAAATATGTAAAAAAATCAATAGGTTTCCATGCAAATTTTGAGAGATACAATCTAACTTTTCAAAGATCCTGCGATAAACTGACTTCGAAATTGTTCCTCAGAAAAGTTTTTCGTAATGAAAAGATGGCTCTTCGCCTTGGTAGTCGAACGCCGAAAACCGCAGGTCTGTATCTTGTTCCTATCAAAAATTATTCAGAAACTAGTCACACGCACGGACTTTTTGGACGGCCATTAATTTCCTTTCTTCTTTTATATTGTACGCTTTCGTTACGTATGATGTGCCTTAACAAGCACAAATCATTTGCTAAGAAGGATCACTGGCTTCAATTAGAAAATGATTCTAGTATCTCTTGATAACCGATCAACGAAGTTAATTAATAGACAGACTCTCTGTTGTGTGAGAGATGATAAATCATTTTTTATTACCTAAATCAATAGTTGTAGAACAAAAAAAAATCACACACAACAACAATAACAACACGTAACATGAGAGATGAAAAAGAGAAAAGTAAACGTTCAGTTATTAATGATTTATAACTTCAACTTTTGTAAATATTCATCAATATGATAATCATCTGTTTTTTCATTTTTTAATGTATGTATTATTATATTATTTAAATCATCGACGGATAATATTTCTCTATTTTCTTCTAAAAAAACAAGTGTTTTAATAATATTTTTATCCTTAAATAATTTCATCGCATATTCATAAGTTGGTAGAATATCCCACGTCATATTATCTTCAATTGCTTTTTTAATAATTGATGTATAATGTTGAAAATAAGGTTTTAATAATAATATACATTTTAAAAATGAAATTCCATCATCAGTATAATACAATGATATTTTTTCACTATTTGATCCTAAAATTTTTAATATACCATTTGATGCTGTAGATAAACAACCTTGATAATAACTTGGAGTTTTTGGTTGTACAGCACTACTGTAATCGATGATATATACCATATTTTCATACATAATCATATTTCCAATTCGAATATCGCTATGTATATAACCAATTTTATGACCTAAAAGCAAAAAGATGTTATTAATCTTTAACAACCATCAAAATATATTTAAAAAAAAATAAACGTCATAGGATGTAAAATATTTAAAGAAGGTCTCGTCATTGAATCTTTTTTAGTCTGTTAAAAACTATCAATACAGAAGTGAGCATAAGACGACTTTACCTGTCCTGTCCTGATGTTCTGTCACTCGTTGTCCTGCTAAGCTTTAGGACAGGACGAAAAATAACTTCCCATCCTATCTTACGCGGAAGCACAGACATTAAACTCAGCAAAGACAATTAGTGATTTCTTTTCAATAACATACATGTTTTAGTAAAAAAATGCATATGAAACAAGTCGCGAAAGTTAACTATTCCATCATCATCATTATTATATTTACACAGTAGGTAATACAACAATAGTCAAAGTGGTTAAACAATGAATAAGATGTATCAATAACGTCAGCGTTACAGGTAAAAAAGTATTACACACAAAAAATAAAACAAATATTCATTAAAAAAATCTTTCATACGGTTATATGTATTGTGCTAGTAAAATATTATCTAACTGTTTTAAATTGATGTTAGTTCGTCTTTCATGTATAAGTGATTCGGTTCCGGAAAATTGTCTTTCGACTTCTGGCTAAAGCCATTCCGGTCCAAACCTGTTAGATACGGACTCACAACTGAACAGCAGTCTTAATCATTTTAATTAAGAATTTTTTAAATTAATCTGATAGTCGTTCCGCAAATACACGATGCTTTTTTCGGTCATTTTTATTGGCGACTAGCACAACATATACAGTTCTCAGGCAATATTGCCGATAGACTCACAATAATCAAGTCACGATTGGTTCTTATTCTTAAATAGAACCCGTTCAGTCTAAAATTTTCGAACTAGAGCCCAAACTCGGCCAACATCAAATTTTAGAATCCGACCCGAACAAGAGAGAATTTTTGAATTTCGAATCCGGACCGGGTTCAAGATTGACCTGATGGACTCTACTCTGACACTTTTATCGACGAATGGTAAAGTTAATACAATTTATCATTTCAGTAGTACATTCACGGCTCATAGTATACATCAAGTATATCAAATGGCGATACGTACTAAGCAAAGATTGTAGAAAAAAATGACGTAATAAGAGCAGGACCAACTTATTTGTTCTGTGCTGTCCTACTGCTCCACGATCACTTGTCCTGCGCTCATCTCTGTATCAATACTCAGTTTTTGACAAACACAAATTGATTTTTATATAAATGACATATTTTCAATGATCATTTACTTACATAAATGAACTTGTTGCCAAGTATTGATTAATAATTGTGTATCATCTAAAAAACGTTGTATGAATAGTTTATCAAGTTTAACTCCACGTAAATTGAATGTAATTAAATAATCAGCATAATCATCATCAAAATTCATATCCATACATTGAATTAGATTCATATTTTTTCGTTTTATTTTGTTCATTTCTTCAATTATAAATTTTTCTTTGGTACAATTTTGTCTTGAGATTTTTAAAACAAATTTTATCAATTGTTCTTGTTGAGATTCACAATAAAACACAAACGAGGAACTACCTCGTCCCAAATAATGTAAAAATACTATTTTTTTATTTGAAAGTATATTTATAAATTTCTCATTATAACCTAATTGAGTATCTGATAAACTTAAAAATAATGTTAATATTTGTAAACCGGTAAGTTGTGTAACTGCAGCTTGTTTAATATACTTGATCTGATTTATTGTGTCATCATATAAAACCATGATTAACATTGTTTCTTCAAAATTTGTTAAGCAGCCTATGATAAATTTTCGACCAGGTGAATAACGTAATATTGAAGTGAGATAACTGGCTATTTGATCATAATCTTTCGTTTTTAATTTCCTTGTTTTTAATTCAATAATTGATTTGAAGAAAAATGGACAACTTGAATAATCATTAAGTTGTGAACCAGTAGTACAATTCCAAGACATGTCCGGTTTTAAATTGGAAAATAAATCAACAAATATTTTATTATTATATGAACACGTATCATGAATATAATTAAAATCTCGTTTGTGTAAAAAATCTTCAAATGTATGATTTATTTCATTTTCTTTTAAATTTTTATTTTCATAGTAAAATTTTTGGATACCATCGTGTAATAAATGAAAATTATCACTTTGAATTAATCTTTCTATTTCATGATCAGTTAATGACAATATTTCATGAATAAATTTACACATATAACTTCGGTTTGGAGCTGTATGACTAACACTGCTGCTAGATGTTGTTATAATTTCACTTGGAATAGAAGTTTGACTAATAAACGATGACATTTTGAATTAAATATCTACAATAAACATAATCAATAGTAGAATATCTCGTTGAAATTTATCAGTTAAACTAGAATAACTAAAATAAAAGACTAGTAGAGAATAAATAGATAAATACTATTTTGGTTATAATTTAGGAACAAAAAAAAAGAGACTTTTTATTTCTTATTTTCGCTTGAATTAATTTCAATCAAATGAAGCAATTATGATGTAAAATGAGGCGTTATTTTTTTTTTTTTATTATTATACAAAAATTGTACATTGATAAAAGAGGAGAAAAAGTATTTAATCAAGTTTATAAAGTTTAAGAGTTGATTATTTTTTCGTTCTAACAGCCATATAACAACCATTAGGAGAAATACAAATATTTCGAATATTTCTTATTTTAGTATCTTTAATTAATTTTGTTTTTTCTTGTTGATCAACTGCCCAAAGTTTATTTGTATACCAATTAACAAATAACCATCATTGATCATGCAGCAGTATAAGCATTAAAAAAAATTTATGTTGATTTTCTCCTGAATCCATTGAAATTCCACGTCTTATTCTTGTCTTATCACGTGACATTATATCTAATCGCCATTTTAAATTATCTTGTTACATTATTAATAAACAAATATATTGAGAATCACATCGAACATCACGAATTCCAATATCTTTTGTTTCACAACAACCAGATTTTGAATAACGTTTTTCCAATGTCCATTGTGATGTTGATGAAACATGATATTGATCAATATGGACACCTTTATGATAATTTACATAAATATCACGTTCAAACGGTGATATCGATGCTAAAACATATGATCGATCTGCAGGTTGAATTGCATCAACTTTAATTGGAAGATTTGGTGATGGTTTTATTGAATCATATAAATATACAGAATGAATTGTTAATATTACAAAGACAGATAATGATGGCATCCACCATATATCAACAAGAATACCTTAAAGAAAACAAAAAAAAACTATTTCTGAAATAAAATCAAAGAAAGAAACAGACCATAATCATTATCTTTCCAGTCAAGTTCAGTTAATTTTTTTATGATAATCAAATAAAATCAGTTTATGATTATCATGAAGAAGAAAATGTGTATTTGAAAGTGCTAATATTGATGAATTTATATCTCATGAATAATTTTTTATTCGTTCAGGATTGATAGTAAATGTATCAATAATATCAATCGAATTTTTTTTTTTCGTTTTTTTCACAGGTGATGTTTCTTCTTTTTTCGTTTCATCATTAATTACATCTTCTAATAAATCTTTTCCATGACTAGCTAAATTAGTTGATAAAACTGTTTTATAATTTTTATTGAAATTGATAAAATTCTTATATCAGGTACTTATACACAAATTCATTGACGATCAAACATCATATTACATTCAGATTTTATATGACATAATAAATTCTAAATTTCGAAAAAAAAAAAATCTTTTCGCTGATTCAAACGACATAAAAATAGAAATATCTTGATCCTTTGAAGGAGCAATAAGAAACTCCATAAAGTAATCATTCAATACTCAACTTTGAGGACATGAATTTGTGGCGTTTTTTCTGAAATAAGTAAGACCGATTTTACCTAGTGGAAACATCTTCTTGATAATAGTTTCTTTAAGAACTCTACTTTAATTTCTAAATGAACTCTATGCATTGGAAGAAATACCACAAACTGGAACTATCAATTTTGTTACCGAATATGCAAATATTCAAAGAGACATTTCTACTAACTAAATGTGATTATCAATGTACACTTTTATGTATTATTCGGAAGGATGAACACTCTATGATACCTATTGCTAGATGTTTTATGAAATATCTTTTAGTATTTTTCAAACGATTTTTAAACAGTCTATGGAAGTGTAAATGTGAGAATTCTTTACTCCTATTAAACTTTTCACTTTATCTCAAAGACTTAAATGCAATATTTGATGTTAGAATTCGGCGGCTTCCAGAATGTTACGTGTATCCCGAACCGCTAAGTCATCAGATAGACATAAGAAATTGAAATCAATTCTGATAAATTTTACTCTTTAAGTCTTAAAACCAAAGACGCCACACATTTAATTACTTAAATAAAACTGTTATACGTGTATACTGAAATCTGTAACGTTCAAAAAAATGAGAAAATCATGATATTTCGAAACAGGTTTGAGTTTTTTTTGTCTCTATGTGGTGATTGAACGGTTCCCGTTCCAAGTAGTTTTAAAAAAAAAGTCAGTTTCGGTTCCATTTTTTGGAACCATTGAACCCTATTTGATGTATATACATACCTGCATTTTGTCAACTTTCTCTGGATCAGGTGTTGGATCAGGTGTTGGATCATCAAGAGCTTTACTAATTCTTGGCATAATACGAATTTTAAGTTGATCAATCATTTTCTATTTGAATTTATCCGATTCAGGACAAACATCTTGAGTATAAACTTGTGCTAGATCTGCTAAACGTTGTGAATAGATTTGACCAAGATGTGCCACAGCAGCTGAATGCCATGATTCCAATTCTTGTTGACATTTTATATGAATATGAGAGAAATTCATGCTCTCTAATGTACGTAATTGTTTATTTCCAATATCAGATAATTCAAGTAATGCATCAGATGACCAATCATGTTTATTATTTTCTTTATTTTTTGAAACAAACGACATTGTTTTTCTCCTAATTTATTGGACGGCTTATTGACAGATGAGAGAAAGAAAAAAAAATGAATTACTTCTCGAAACAAAGAAACATTGTGTCATTCAACCATATTTATTTGATCAACTTTCATGGATATTAAGGGGACCCCCCCCTTTCCGGACCCAATATTTTCAAATTTTTCATTGTTTGTTTTTTCTGCTCTACATGTGTTTTCAAGTGCCCTCTATCTACTGGTAACGTTTTGAGAACTCAAATATAGCTCTAAAGCAAAAATAAAATCGAAAAGATAAATCGATTGCCGTAGGGGTATAGCACGATTTTTTCTTTCCTTCGCGGTTTTCTAGAAGCCAGATCAATGGCGGATTTAGGGGGAGGGCACTTAGGGCGATCGCCCCCATTCGAAAAAGAATTTTCGATTTTTCCCAGCAGAAAAGCCATTAAATAGGGTTCATACCAGAGCTCCGCGGGACACGGGACAAGTCCCATCCCATCCCGTCCAGAAGCGGGACGGGCGATAAAATTGAAAATTTGGTGGAACGGGATGTGACTTCTCACAGGACAAGACAGCGTGGGATGCAGGACGGGATGGGGCTCTGAAAGAAAAATTAAATGAGATGGGACAGGATAGCACAAGAAAGCGCAGGGACATGGGACGGGGTGGGACGACTTTTTTGTCGTTCTGCGGAGTTCTGGTTCATACTACTACTAATAAACTTCGAAACTCACTATCTGATCAAAATCGCTCCCTATCAAAAAAATCCTAGATCCGCCGCTGAGCCAGATTTTTCAGCAAAAATCTACAGAATCGCCCCCGTTTCTCAGGAACAGTAAATCCGATCGAGCTGAAATTTTTTCTACAGATAGTAGAAACACTTTAGGGGGCCTAATTTTTTTTGTTTTGAAAAATATTGTACCGTTGAGTTTTGGCAGGCCTTACAAGACAAGCACTATTGAAAAAAATATGGATTTTTTAGGGTGCTCTTGGTATCTTGGCTTTTTTATTCGAACGGTAAGTGATAGAAAGAAACCAAAAAAAGTAGGCCCCCTAAAGTGTCTCTACTATCTGTAGAAAAAATTACAGCCCAATCGGATTTACTGTACCTGAGAAATGGGGGCGATTTGAGCGGCGATTTTTAGCCATTGCAACCCCAATATCTCCTAGAAAGAAGCATTTGGGAATTTTGAGTCTGTGACAACTTTTACTCTACACATCGAGATCTATCAGCTGTGAAACTTTCAAATTTTTCTGATGAGCCGTTCTCGAGAAACCCCGAAAAGGGGGGGTGTCCCCTTAATGTTTTCTAAATATTAAAAAGTTGCCATGTATCTATAAAGCAGTTACTCAATTGTGCCATTTTTTTCCTGATAACGTTGTGATGTTTGACATAGGATATCTTTGTCATTGCTGATATTCAAATATTATTCATATCGATTGCTGTTTTACATTAATTTACACTTTTTTGTTTTCTTGCTTTTCTAATCCCTATCAATAGATTGAATTTCTCTATTATAAAAAATATCTCATTATATTTTATTTGAGAATGCAAATCTTTTTTCCTATTATTTTTGACGGAGAAGATAGAAAATTAGTTCGAAGAGTTGAACAAAAGATAGATTTCAACTAGGATAAATCAATATGGTCATGTTGCACTTACATGATAGAGAAGTATTTAATCATTTCTATTCTTTTTTTTTTTAACCCTTCGAAGATTTCTGGTCACTAAAACATTATGAAAGAAAATAGAAAGATTATGATATTGAGTCTGGTTGATTTTCATTCTTTATGAAGTAAATTTCAGGTATTATTTAAAAGATCGAATATAGATTAAATCTATTGAAAAACAGATGATCATGAGAATTGATGACATATGGTATTTTTTACAAAGAATACAAAATCGCTTTTTTATTTATATTTTTCATTATTATCCTATGTTCTCTTTTGACTAAAAGTGAGTTAAAAGATTCTCCTTTTTTATTCTGCATGTTACTTTAAAGTAGCAGCCTATATACATCTACGAAGATTACATGCATGTTAAGTAAACGTTTTCTTTTATCTTTAATTGCGTCCAACATATTCATATCTTCTCTCCGTTTTAATTAGTTATGAATAGTGACATAGTAATTTGTTCTTTGTCTCAAATTTTTTCTCTTATTTAATAATGAATATAGATTTTAAGTAATGTATCTAATCTATGAAAAAGTTATGTGATTGAAGTGCTTGACATTCATTTTATTTCATTTAAATATTCAATAAAAATCTTAAATATCACATCTGTTTTATGTATAGTATTCTTTTGAAAAAAAGAGTTCTTTTTTTTGTTTAGTTTGTCAAGGAATGAATGATAAGAAATGTATTCATGATTAAAAGTGATTATATTTATCCTGAAGAAAAAAAAAAACTTTTTGTAATTAAGTACACTGAGAAACATATTCAGTATTTATATTGATGAGTTAGTTTTCTGAACAGCATAAGAAGATAATGTGTCTTTTCTCATACGAATAGCATATACCTTGATCCTTATATAATTTGACTAGTGAATACATATGTCATCTTAGAAGATTCTTCAATAAACAAGAGAAAAAAAAAATTTGTCTTCTATCTTTATCACTAATTAAATATTATCTTCATGTCAATGGAAATCTATTAAACGTAAGCTTATCAGAGAACACAGTAATTATTTTATAATTAAAATACAACACTTTATTCTATTGAGTCAGTTTTTGTAGACATCATTTGTTTTTGTTTCGTTTGTTATTATGATATAAAAATTTTTTTTTTGTATCTGAATAACTGCGTTCTAACGAGGGGACCGATGCAACTGATAAATCGCTTTTGAGTTCAGACTCTGTGCATAAGATAGACCCTCGTGAGGTATGAGAAACCCTGAAAGGACAAGTGCCCATAGGCCTTCTGTCCAGAGTTCTAGGCATTTTATTGGAATTTTAGCCTATGACACGGTATATACCAATAAATCGAATGACGGTATTTCGAGCTGAGATTTTGCCCACAGAGGGGTCTATTTGTTAGTAGTATATCCTAAAAATTTCAGCTCAAAAGAACATTTTTCTCCCGAGATATTGCAGCCTCAAAAATCGCGCATATCCCACAAAGTCGCTAGAATTTCCTACTTTTTGGAACTTTAATATCTTGGGAAGGAAACACTCTTTTGAACTGAAATTTTCAGGACATTCTACTCACAAATAGGCCCCTCTGTGAGCAAAATCTCAGCTCGAAATACCGTCATTCGATTTATTGGTATGCACCATGTCATAGGCTAAAATTCCAATAAAATGCCTAGAACTCTGGACAGAAGGCCTATGGGCACTTGTCCTTTCAGGGTTTCTCATACCTCACGGAGGTCTATCTTATGCACAGAGTCGGAACTCAAAAGCGATTTATCAGTTGTATCGGTTCCCTCGTAAGATATTCTTTTTTTTTTTTACATTATAAAATCCTTTGCGCATGATGTTGTCCATTAATTTGAGCTATCATTATCTTTAAATCTGTTTTCTTCCTCATTCACTTCGGTGTTGTTGGCCTTTTTCCACACCTCATTCATTTTTTTTCTTCCTTAAAGAGAATATATGGTGAGAAACATGTTCTCATGCTATAAGAATGATGCATATAGATCTCATGTTACTAGTTTCTGGTTTGTATGTTTCATTTTTTTTAAGTGATTATATTTAGGTAAACAATTTTGAAAAGATATCTTTTTTTAATTAGAATATATATTAAACATTTCATAAACTTGTTCGAAATTTAAATTGATATCTGTCCATTTATAATAATTTTTAAGAATAATCATGATAGAAATCTGTTTAAATAGATGTCATTTACTTCAAGAAATATTTCCTTTGCTTTTTTTTTTATTTCATTTATTTCTGTCTTCTTCAGATGTCCTAAAAATAAGAACTGTTTATTTCGATAAGTGTTGCAAAAGTACTTTAAGAAAATGACGTACTTTTTTTCTACTATAGTTTCAGTAGAGTTTAAGATGTTTTTTCCTCTCACTCGAACAATAATGCAAATTACATATTCTTTATATATTTCTAAAGGCAGATGAAAATAGAAACAATATATTGCACACTGGTGAGTGTCGTTTTATTAAAATATAGTTTCTGACTAAAAGAAAAAAATCGCAGTGAGTAAATAAAATAAAAAATTGCTGTATTATTTTAATTTTAAATATTTTTTCGTAAAATTATTTTGTGCTAAAGTTAAGCTATGAATTAATCTTCTTAAATTATTATAAATATTTATAATATACATAATTGGACTTATTAGAAAGTGGTATGAAAACAAAATATCCACGAAATTTCCTTTAGCTGTAAGACGCGCTTTATTAAACTTGTCTGTTGAAAATGAATTTAATAATTATTAGAACACTAGAAATTTTAAATAAAAGAAAAGCTTTTCTACCGAAATGTCTTACTTCTCATTTCTCCGTATCGTACAAGAATTTCTTCAAGATATTTAATATTTCGACAAAAAAAAAATGTCTTTCCTGTCAAAAACTTTGCCGTTAAGAGTATTCATAAATTAATCTTTGTTCAGGGGTTTTGCTGCAAATGTAACATGAAGATGTGCTTAATATTCTAATGAGTATTTCTAAACATTTTCTTTCATTTGTAGAGAAATTTCAGAATATTTTCACATGTAATTATTTCTCTATTTTAGTAAACTATATACGATAGATATTAAAAATTTTTCAAAAATCTTATCAATCTAAATAATTTTAATTATGAATCTAAACCATTCAGAATTCAAAGATCAACTTCCATCTCCATTGATTTGTCGTATATGTGGCGATGTAGCACGTGGTCTAAATTTTTCAGTTATTTCATGTATGTCATGTAAAATGTTTTTTCGACGACATGCACTATTATCACTAGTGAGATAATTATAGAATAACAAAAACAAAAAAAAAGATCCTTTGAAATATTATTTATTTAGCTAAAACAACAGTGTCATTTTGATGGTAATTGTAGTATAACACGAAAAACACGAAAATGTTGTTTACCGTGTCGATTAAAAAAATGTTTTCAAACTGGAATGGACGTACAATTAATTCGTCATTCTCATGAACGAAAGAAAACAATCGAATTATCAAAGGTTTATTTGAATAAATATTTTGTATTTATTTATATCTAATTATGTTATATTTCAGCCAAGACCCCTTAGTTTGCTTGAAAATGATCGTTCAACATTAACGCCAGATGAATGGAATCTCCTATCGAATATAATTAATGCTTATGATGAACAAAATTTATGTAGTCGAACAACAGATTTTCTTAAAAATCAATTTTCTTTACCACCTAAAATTCGTTCTAAAAACTCGAATACTCTTAATTATATTGGAACTTTATTTTCAAATATGTATATATTTATTGAACGTTGTCCTTTATTTTATTCATTACCTCTTAATTTTCGTCAAGCATTGATCAAACGTAATTTAAATGCTGTTGGTAGTTTTAATGCATTTTTTCTTGCTAAAGAAATGAATATATTTGAAAATGAAGCATGTTCAAAATTCATTGATAATATTTATGGTTATGGTTATTCAAATAGTGTTATTCAAGCAAGTCAACGTTTACAACAAAATGGAACATTAATTAAAATAATGTTAATGATTATGACATTTTCAAGTAATTGTGCTCCTGTTACAATAAATTATACTGAAAATATATTTAATCCAAAAATTTTAACAAATATACAAGATATACTTGTAACTATGTTTTGGAAATATTTAATTTATCAATATGGTTTTAATGAAGCTACAATAAGATTTTTATCATTAGTTCAAAGTATTTTAGATATGATTCAAAGAATGTATAAAGGTTTAAATATAGAAAAACATTGGACTATGGTTGAAAATACCGTTGAACAAACAATACATTCATTAAGTTTAGAAAATAGTTCATCATGAAATTAGCACTTGTGTATTTATTTATTGTTGTTATTAGAGTCAAATATTGTCTGATGAATGAAATTGCTTGATTTCAGTTATTATAACTGAAATCAAATGAAATAGTTTATTATCTGTATCATTGTTTCTGTGTTTTTTTTTCTCTCTAAAAATCTTTAAAAAAAAAACATCAAAGGAAGATTCCTCCCTATTATAATTAATTAGCACTATGTGTTCAAGACAATTACTGGTGTCTTATGAAGTACAATAAGAAATTATCGGAAACAAGAAAGTCTAAAAGAATATGGATGGATGTCTAGATGAAGCAATAATAATCATTATTTTAATCAGAAATAGGTTTGAAATATTGGAAGCAATGTAGACTATTTAATTAAATAGAACGAAAATGAAAAAAAAATGAAAGAAAGTAAAATATGAAGTTTATCAAAAATAAGTTAGAAATGTATATGAAAGCTAATTCAATTCAAGCTATTTTTGTTTAAACGATTTAATCTTTCTAGTAGGCTCTTCATTCTTAATAAAAGTTCAATTTTCATCAGAAAAATTAAATTTTAGATAAATGTACGGGAAGATAGTCCGACGTCTGATCTTTCATAAATATTTGACATCTCATTTTTTTATCAAAATTTTTCATGACTGCTGCCATCTACTACGTGAAAAATATGTTTTGATCGTGCAACCCAAAATTCTCTGTCGCTCTTTGTTCTACATATTGATTTTTTTTGGTTAAAAAGAATATGTTAAGTTGTAGGGCAAGATAGAGTCCCTTTTTCGGATTAAACTTTGTTACTCTTAAACAAGAGTACTTTTATAATTAGAGCACCATTCTTTAATACATTGAACTTTTCATCCCTTTCCTCTGCTTAAAAATTACGAATTCAAAAAAAATCAAGACTGTTATGTTCTTTCAAGCAAAAAAAATTAAGTATATAGACTGGAAGTCCACAAGTAATTTTGGATTGCCAAATGAGCTATTTTTGACCTTTATTCGTTGAATATCTTCTGAAAATATCATTGTATAGGAATGAAAATTCCACTATAGCCTGTTCACTACAGTCCCAACATATGCTGAAAATTTCATATGATTTGAATATACCCGATCCGAGATCGATTTTTCAGGCATACAAACTTTTTTTAATGTGTACAGTACCCTCTATCTCTTTTATGACCATGTTAAATATTATCCATGTAATAATCAAATAGAGATACCAATGATTGCTGTTCATTGATTATAAAGAGAAAAAAAAAGAAGACAATGTATTGTATTTTCTGATTGGAGTAATTGGCTTATGTACATTTTAAATTATATGTTATCAATGTAAAATTGATACGGATTTTATTATTGTATAGTTGACCTATTAAATTCAATTTTTGAAAAATAATATGATAAAAATGAACCATAGCATTCATATTGTCGTGAAAATTGATTAGATCACTTTTTTTTGTTATTCGTTTAAAGAAATAAATCAACAAGATATTCTCTGTATTTATTATATTTCGTAGATTCTTTGAGACTTTCTTCCAAAACAAAAATAGTTCATTGTTGTCAGTACTATAGAAATTAAGATGAATGCATAAGAGGACAGGTTGATGTCAGATCTTTCATAAACAACATGATCCGTTATCATCTGCTATGCTGTTCAGAAAAAGCAACAATTTTTTTTTCGTTGTTTATAAAGAGCTTCATTGTAGCGAATTATGTTATTTTTTATTTGAAAGAACATGTGAAGCTATAAATGATTGGTAGAACCGGTTTTTTTTCAATTAAGCCTTTTTATTTTTATATAAAAAACAGCACTTCTATAAATAGATGACCATCTTTCGAGGTATTGAACTTGTTATCCTTTTTCTCCATGTAAAAGATAAAAATGAACAAAAAAAAAGGCCTACAGACTGATATGTTTTTTTACATAAAAAAGAGTTCATATATATATAGAATAAGGACCCTTAGAGAATTTTACTTCGACAATGAAGGTATTTTTTTTTATCTTTGTTTGTTGAATATCTTCCGAAAATATAATGATAAGTTTAACATAATCTCTCAATTCCAGTTTCAAAATTGAATATACCTAGTCGAAGATTGATTTTCGAGAATGGACTGTCTTAAGATGTTGAGAATATAGAAAAGCAAAATCAATATCTTCTCAAAAGTAACAGATGCAATTAACATAATGATTATTTTTTCGATTAGTACTTATCTTACAAAATTTTAAGTGTTTTTATGATACCTGATGTGACCATATCTAAAATATGTTAACCATTTTAAAGTACATATGCGCATGCCTTCTTATTAACAATAGTCAACTAAATCTTAACATCTATCTCATTGTTCGTGTTATAATCAGTAGAATAATTTCTAAATAAATTCTATTTATTTAATACCATAGAACGCTTGCAGCTATGTATATTAAATGGAATATTTTTATTATTAATAGAACACAGATTTGATAATTCATATGGTGTTGGTAAGTTTAGCAGACAACTAAACTAAAAATATGTGTAGAGAGAATTAACGAATTTAAATTATCTTTCTTCTTGAATTATCAATTAAAGAGACAAAAAAAACCACCATTGTTCCCTTGCTTTGCGTTTCGTAACCAATCAATGATAAGTTTAAAATTATAGTTTTAATATTTATAATCTAGTTGCAACTGAATATCTTCAAAACAAAAAACAAAAAAAAGAAAAGAAAGTAGATTCAGATATAGATCTAAAAGTAAGTGATTGACTATCCCAACAGAGAGACCATTTAAAATGCAGATATAAGACTTTTTTTGGCGACAGTTGTTAAAGAAAAGAGAATTATCTTGATTACAAGGAATTGTTCGAATGCCGACAATCTTCCGGTCAAGCAAGCTCTGCATATATAAAATGAAGATTTATACACTTGAGGTCAGATCAGCGAAAAAAAAACGATACATTCAATTACTATCAAAAATCTAGCTTTTTTGTCTATTATTGTTGCATAAACTTTTAGATTTAGAAAAACTTAAGCAATTTATTTAAAAATGATAAAATTTCTTTGAAAAATTCATGTACATCTATCCACAATTTAAACAGTTCCATCACGGATGGCTTCTACTGGCTTTGCTCAAATGATTCTTTTTTTTTTGTTTGGAATTCCAATGTTTATAAATGTCATTTGAGACGTATCGAATTATAAGCAAATAAATCGAATTGAATGCATACGTTTTTTTTTCCTCAAGTATTTGTATCAGATTCCTTGTAAATACTCAAGAATCATTCTAAGTGACATTACTGATTAAGCAAATAATTTACAATGAATACGATTTGTTTTTCTATTTCGTTATCTCAAATTTTAATCTACATCCTTCATGACACTATAATGTCTAGCTACAAGGTCCCGATTTTCTATAAAAGCCTATTCAATCATTATTTTTATTTTTGTTCGGCTTGTGTCTAATTGTATCTAGGTTTATCCTTATTTTTTTCTTTCAATTGATAATATCAACATAATTCACAAATATACAGACGAGTGAATGAAAAAAAAAAAATTAATAGACCAATAGAAATATTCTATCGTATGAAGGCCATGTCCATAGTTCGTGCGCACATCGCTCCCGCTCTTTCTCTTCTTCTCTTGGTTGTCTGTCGCTCTTTTACATCTATCATCAATCAGTCAGAGTCTGCACGACGATGATCAAATTACATTTTTCTCTATACGCGCTTGAGTCCGCCAACGAGAGTGCGGCATTTTTTTTCTTCTTCTTTTTGTTCGTTCGTGCGCTTGCTTGCTTGCGTTAATGGTAGTAAAGAAAAAAGAAAAAAGAAAAAATATTCATCCAACACTATGCACTACACGTACACACATATAACTCATTCGGTCGCAAAATATAACGAGAAAGCAGTCTTCCCTTTCTTTTTTTTCCTTTCTTTCTCTTATTTTCTATGTGATGTGTGGATGGATGTGATGTTGCAAGGCTCCTAAAATAGTAGACACAGTATGTGATGTGTATGAGAATGCAAGAAAAACTAGTGAGTATTATAGATAGGAATCAAAATGGGTTATTTTGTTTTTTTCTTATTTTTCTATCCTTGAAAACTATAAATAGTCGTTATAATTTTGGTTTAACGCTATGAGAATAATATATACATCTACAATAATATTATATCTTCGTCAAATAGTTATAATAGTTCTGTATACATGAAGACATTCCAATAGATGTCTGCACGAACTTTTCTTCTTTTTTCTTCTTCTTCTTCTTCTTCTTCTCCTCCTTATTGATGGGCTATGATTATCCTCGGTTGCCCGCGTCGTTGTCGACCGTTTGGCTCGACCATCATTCTTGCGTTAGTGACGACCCACGACGTCGTCTACTAAGCTACTACTACTAGTAGTAATAATAGAAAATTCAACTGCATCGCTACCGCTGTTACTTCTTCTTCTTCTTGTTCTGTTCTCTTCGTCTTGATCGGGACAAAAAGGGACGTGCCCGCTATCGCTCTCGCCGCTTTTTTTTTTTGATACTCTACTATATAGAAAGAAAGAAAGGTTGAACCTTTTTCTTTTTTTTTACACTGCCCCAATGCTTGATTGCTTTTTCTCTATCGTTTGTGTGTTGTGAGTGTATGTGTGCACTTATCAGAACAACTCGCATTCGCGCCCGCTTGTGTTGACTTTGTCCAAACGAGTAACCCTACTGTCTGTCTATCACTAACTAAACATGCTCAAACACGAAAAGACAACAAGAAATATTGTTCAATTAAAACATCGGACTAGGTTTTGCTCTTCATTTTTATATCTAATTATCTGCAGGTGTTGGCTCAATTTCATATATATTGTTATCTCGTACGCTTCTTCTATTATTTTTATAGCTTTTTTTTTCTTCTAATACATACTTACTTCAATCATATAGAGTATAGTGTGAAAAGCTCATTTTACGTTCATAGTAGTTTTGACAAGTCATATGTGATTTATGATCAATGAAAATATACATTATGATTGATATTTTAGATGGGTAAAGTCGCTATTGACTCTGCTCTTATTAATTGTCTATTCAAATGTCCCCTTTGTCATGGACTTATACGTTCACCTACTGTTATAAATGAATGTTTACATCGATGTAAGTTATCTCTTTTTTTTTTAAAATTAATCAATCTAAATAAATATATTCTATTAATTATAGTTTGCAAATTATGTATAACAAACTATTTTGAAAA
Organism: Rotaria sordida; assembly: GCA_905250125.1. Classification (NCBI taxonomy): domain Eukaryota; kingdom Metazoa; phylum Rotifera; class Eurotatoria; order Philodinida; family Philodinidae; genus Rotaria; species Rotaria sordida. The sequence goes on from CAJNOL010000249.1 coordinate 113,021, forward strand.
TAAAAATAATAATAAATGTCCAACTTGTCAAATAACTATTGTCAATCCATTGGAAACACTTAAGTAAGTCTAAGATAATAGATAACAAAATGTTTGAATATTCTATAATCATTTTTAGATCTGATCTCATTATTCAACGACTTCTATATAAAACTTTTCCATATATTTTTCAACGTAAGTTAATTGTTATTCTAGGTAAATTTATTCTTTCTTTTTTTTTTTATAGGTGAAATCGCGTGCAAACCTTCCCTACTATCGTCAACAATAACTAATGGTAATTGATGATTTTGTTTTTTTGCCCGAAAGGAATATTCTTTTTTTTATTTATACTTTAGAATCGACACGTATTTATATCGATTCAACAATTGATGTTTATCTCGAATATTGGGATATGTAAGTTTATTTTCGTGTTCTTAATATTGGACGAATTAAACATGAAATTAAAGCTATGATTTCATTGGCTAAATTTCGTTTCCGAAAAGACGAAAAAAGAGAAAAAGAAAATGAACCAATTGATGATATTTAATATTTTTCTTTTAGTTCATTGGATCTATTTCCAAATAGTAATAAGTCATCATCATCATCATCTATAATAGTAAAATAATTTTTCTAAAAATTATTTCATTTTGTTTTTGTTTTTATTTTTATTCGTAAATAGTTATCTCCATGTTATTTGGAATGTAAAGCTAATACACCATTATTATTAATAGAAAAATTTCTTCGAATTAAATATTCATTATCGTCTGAACTTAAAGTAAAAAACAAAATAAAAGTTTTGAATTTATTTAAAACAAAAAATTCTTTTTCTTTAGATTGATCTATTTCATAAAACATTTTTATTAAATACAAATAATGAAAAATTAATTGATATTTGCTATTGTTTTGATTGTATGAATAAAGTAAATTGTTTTTACATTAAAAAGAAAAAATTTCAGAAATATAATCATTGTATTTCTCTTTTTTTTTGTCTAGAATCAAACACTTGATATTCGATTTCTAGTTAGTCCATATGGTTATAAAGCCATATTAAATCATATTCATCAATTAAGACATCCTGTCCCACCAACAATTGAAACTGTTGAACAAACATCTCTTCAAATTGATCTTCCACAACAAGAAAATCCAACAATTTCATCATCATCTTCTTCTTCATCATCATTATCAAATTCTAGTTCAATTGATCCAAAATTAAAAGTCAAAATTCGTCGATCTCAAACATCAACAAATGATTGGTATATTCCACAATCAAAAACACCTAATGAACCGGTTGAATTACCTGATCTAGTCAATTCATGTGAAACTATAACAAAAATAACAAAACGTAAACGACCTATATTAAATAACTCAACTATATCATCATCATCAACAACGACAAAAAAGAAATCTTGTGCAACATCAACATTTTTTTCTGTTGGTCATACATCACAACCAAAACGAACATCATTAATAAAACCTCGTACAAAACCTCGACGACGTACACGTTTTATACCAACAATGGTTAAAGCTCCTCCATCAATATTTGATCGTATATCAATGGATCAATATGATTATAGTGATCAAGATTCAGATAATTCACCAATATGTTCAACAAATGAACATCTTGAACGATCTGTAACAACATTACGACCATCAGAAATGGTTATTGTTAATGTTGAAGGTAATGTAACAGATTCTACAGATATAAAACGAACACAAAAAACAATATGTAAAGTACCACCATATATACCTGAAAGTTCATCAATAATAAATTCTCCACCAGAAAAATCTTTATCAATTATTAAACCAACACCAATTTATCCAACATTTTTACCAACAAGACGTACATTATTACCGAAAAAAATTCCAACTATGATACCAACAGTACCTAATCGAATACCATCACCAGATTTAAATAATATAACTCCACTTGATTTAAGTTTGAAATGAATTTATTAATGACGAGTGTGTCAGATACGAAGACATTTTACTTTCTTTTCTTTTGAATTATGTATTTTATTCTATTCGAGATAGATCGAACAGTGATTGATTGAGTTCATTTTCTTTTTTTGCTTTCTTTTTTTGTGTACCTATACCTTTGATTATTTGTTGTGTGTATGTATGAACCGAGTTGAAAGAAGAAGAAGAAAATAATCGTTGGATTTATTTAATTATATTTCATTTAAATGATATTTATTGCTATGACAAAAGAAAAAAGGAAAAATCTCAAAGAAAAACAATTGAATAAAAGATTTTTTATATTTAAATATTGAAAAAATAGATATTTTCTTTTATTCCTCATCAGCACAATTCTAATTGATTGTTCAATGTATAAACCAAACCTATCAAGAACGCAAGTTATATCTACAAGATATCCTTTTAGCATCATAAAAATAAAGATGTAACTGGGCAACAATAAAAAAAAAAATGAATAAAAAATATGTGCACCAAACAAGTTAATATGTAGCACATACTGACACTATTACGGATGGAAACATCTTTCAAAAGTTGTATAAAATCTTACTGGCAGATTTAATATGTTTTTTACTATATGATTCTTCCAAAGTTTCATGTTCGGAATCTTGTAAGATCTAATATAATCCCATCAGAGCATAATTTTAGGTTTCTCTTGTACAAATATAATTTTTATCTGTGGTGGAGACAGAGAGCTGAAAGATCCATAGGAGTAAGATGAGCCTTCCCTAGTCCGAAATCCTGGTTCCATTACTGGTTTTTATATCTATAGTTTTATGCATCCAAATAAAAGTTTAAATGATTAAATACGTTCTAATTTAAACATTACATTTTTTTACAATTGAAAATACACCTTCTGTATAGTGGTGTGTATCTGTTTAAAAAAATCACATCGTAAATCATCTTATTGATTCCATTAGATTTAAAGTAAGTTCGTTTTTATTTAAATTACTTATTTTTTTTTATTGTAAATCACCTTATTAAACTCAATAAAAAAAATATTTTTTAATTTTTTTTTGTTCATGTTCAGTTTAACAGTAAAATTCGAAGGTATGTGAATTAACAGAAAAGATAAACCTGCATTTAAAATGAATATTTCTTTAGGATAGGCGAGGAAGGACGAAGAGGGAAACTTCTTCCTCGTCTCCTCTTCTACCTATCAGGACAATTGACTTCGAAAAAATGAAATAAAACTTGATATAGAACGTTGTAGAAAATCCTAGAGAATCATCCATGAATCTTATAAGATCTAATATTAAAATCATACGAGATCTTACAGTTGGATTGTTTCATCTGGGTATATCTTTTGCATCGTTCGCTTCTTTTTTTTCATCTTTTCCTTCTGTATCCCATCTTTAAATTTTTGTTTTGTTTTTATTTCTCCTTCTAGTAAATAGTGGCCTACAATGAACAATTCCACTAATATCATAGAAATATTTAAAAACATTATTTCTGCACCATTTGCTTATCGTTTTGCCAAATGCACTAGTGTAAATGCATTCCAGAGAAACATTTAAATAAACGCAAAAAAATGAATAGACATTCTATGTAATGATTGGATATAAACTAACATAAATACGATATATGTGTAGGACAGAGGAGTCAATATAGACGAATTTGAGATGCACTTGCGTTTTCTTCCAAGAAATTTTTCTTAGTAAAGAAAAAAAAAAGGAGTTCATGATTAATAAAGATAGAGTTCGAACAACGATTTTTCACTTTGATTCCTATCTACCTCTTTGTCTATTTAATCAACGAAATAGATTCGCGAGACTGACATGTAGAAATGGTTCAACTAAAAGGACATTTTGAAAACAGTGTATTTTAACAACAATTTTTCATTATCGGTTTTTTTTTGATAGTTTTTCTTTTGTGCATTTTTCTATCGATTTGATTTATGAAGCTTTTATTGAGTCAATTATGAAACAGAATAATGAAATCGAATAGATAAATTTTATTTTATTCAAGATGAATACTTCATTTCTATTGGTCAAATTAAAATAAATGTGATAGTAGATATTTCATGTTCAAAAAAAAATATCGATCTAGAACTTAATTCTGCTCTATTTCACGTGAGATATGTCTTTTTATATATGTTAACCAGTGAAATTACTAGTGACAGTCTGACTTCAATTCAACGATGCAAAGATAATCAAATAAACGGTAAATGACAATGAATTTTTGGACAAAGGTCATGAAATAATGTTGTACAAAGGATCGTATTGGTTTTGATCGTCTAAAGATATTTATTATTCGGCTCATAGCTTTACTTTTGATCTCGTTCATAGCCATAATGAGATCGAAAAATATGAAATAGATTCAATGACAGTACGATATGAAAAAATTATGGAATGATAGATTTATAAAAAAAAAAAAAAAAAACTAAATTTCGGTAACTAATTCTTGTGAAATGGAAAATGATCAAATGGAAAGAAAGCTCGATAGAGTATATTCCTTTTTGAAAATCTTTTTTTTTTTAATAGATAAAAATATAGTTCATAGAGTGATTCTACTTTTGATTAATACTTTGATATATGGAAGAACAATGCGATGAAAGCCATTCGTTCTTAAAGAGAATGTTTTACATTCGAGTTTTTAAAGAGAAAGAACTTCTTTGCACATAAAGTCAACAATAAAATATCCCTTAACGACGAATATTAACTGAAAATATTTAGTTTTGATTCAAGCTATTCGATTCAATGATTACAATATGTCAAGGATAAAATAAATTCAAGAAATGTCGTTAAGTGTACTTTATCTTTAGTATTTTTATGTTAACAAAAAACAAAATATATCTTCTGCATTATCATAAATGACGACATAATAGATTTCATAAAGGTATCATTTTATTCAAAACAAAAAAAATATAAATGACAACCATGAATAAACATATTTTATATGTGTATGACAGTAATATTATTACAAACGTATTCCTCATCCTAGAAATCTGTTTGATTTTCTTTGAAGAAGATTAATTTTGTTGTTCTTCGTCATCTATAAATTCAATAATCAATATTTATCCAATGAACAATTTCTATATTGTACATATGTTTATGGTTTTGTTTCTATCAAAATCGCATTTTTTGAAAAAAGAATTAGTTTTTACTACTCAGAAAAGAATGACTAACGAAATAGACAAACGTAAATTCAAAAGAAATCCTTGAGAGAACTTTTGTCCTAATTTTTTGTCAAACAAAAAAAAAGATTTCTATTTTAAAAAACGAATCTATGATTACTTTAATAGAACAATGTTTCTGAATCGAGAAAAGACTTGAACAATTAGAGCTTTTAGAAAACCTGTATCTTAGTCCTGAAATATGTGTACATATATATTAGTCATGTCAAATGTGAAAGAGCGTTGTATGAAAATTTCATTGAAATCTGAGCTGTACTTAAGTATGTGCCTTCACTTCACTGAGCACATCTATTTATAACACCTCATCAGAGAAAACAATGCTGATTTTTTTTTCATCAAAAAAGTCTTTGAGAAAATTTTTTTCTTATGTCGTTGAAAAGTGTTCTTTTTTTTTCTTTTGCAATTAAATTTTCTTCGCGAATTCAAAAAGGAATTAAAAGGAGAAAAGAGAGAAATGCAATCTGAAAAAGTCGGTCTGAACGCGAAGATGAAAACAAAAAAAAGAAAACTTTTTCAAATCCAATCTGCTGGTAAAAAAAAGACATTTTTTTTGAAAGTGAAAGTCACATTCCCTCCACCATCATCACTTCTTTGGATTCCAATAACTAATTAAGTAACTCTAATGAATGTACTCATTCATCGAGTACAACTGAACAGCACGAATGCTCAAATTACTTACGTGAATGCTCGAACAGTGTCATGTATATGAATACGTTTTGTGTATTCTTATGAGTACTTTTGTGATTATTTCCTTATGGATTTAGTTTCAGGTAAGATCATGAGTACTTCATCTAGTATTCATTGTCATATATTGGCGAAATATTTAGCAAAATCATTTATGCATTGGTAAAGTAAATCAATGGAGAACAGAGAAAATTTATTTGAATGACTTATTTATTTATTTTTTTCTTAATAATATTCATGTTCTCAAGAAATTACAATGACTGGTCAAATTGGTGTCATTGACAAAATATTGAAAGAAATCGAACTATAGTTCATCTTCAGTTTTCAGCAATAGAGAATTTTCTACGTTTTTGTGCTGAGAAGACTGAATTCAATCAAAATTTATCTCATTCTACAGTGCCAACTAAGCCTATTTGCCTGCATGGTCTGTATATTTCTTTTCTTTGTTATCAAACTTTTATTTCATAAATTGAATATATTGCTAGAAAACAGATACAACTGAGTTAATTTTCAAGAATGATATTTAAATAAAATGAATTAGATAAATATTTTAGAATGAATATTCAAGATACTTTTACACAATAAAATCCATTAACAATTTGGAGAATTTATCAACATAAATTTTCATGTTTATCATTATTTGCTCGTCATCTTTTTTCAATCACAGTTAATTTAGCTAAGATTGTACGATTTTTTCTAATGCAGGTTTAGCAATTATTAAATGTCATTCCACTTTTCATTTTACTACTGGGAGTGACATTTTTGTCTGTTAGATTCATTAAAAGTCAGACTTTTCTTTGCAATATTACTGTCTTTCTGTTTTCTTTAATTTTGCTCTGTAACACCACTCTTCGATTCATAAATGTTTAATCTATGATATAAGGGTGGGTGTTAAAAGCTTCTTTAATGTGAATACCTCATTACAGTGAATATTTTAAATTCTCGTCAAGCGTTTGTTGTTTGAAATTGTCTTCTTCTCAGTGAACATCTTCTTATAATGAATTGTCAGCGGGTTCTTATCAACTTCAATCAACTAGAAAAACTTTCTAAAAATGAAAATTTTTTATTCTACTTAGACTCTTATATGTTCTCGTGCACATGTAAGAAGGAAATACATCTATACAGTGAACACTTAAATATTGTTATGAACATTTACATTAGAGTGCTTTTATTTTAGTCATCTAAATTGATGCTAGTGACTTGTTGGACTTTTTATGAAGATTAATACTTAATTCTATTGTATTATTATCATAACATCGACATGGAAAAAATAGACAAGTCTTTTTCAGGCAGACATACCAGGCCGAAAAAAAAGATGACAGGCACAAGTAGATTGGGGACGGTATAGGTGAGACCTGCAGAAAGTATCACGAATAACATTCTACAGAGTTGAATTTAAACAGAAAAAAATGTTAGATTAATTGAAACTGAATTGATAGAGTGTAATATTCACATAGGAACAGCATAATTACTTAAATTACACACGCTTCTTGTGGTAGATGACGAAACTTTTTCTCAATATTATATCGTTTTCATAGAAGAGTATAAAATGAGAACTATTGTAGTCAATAAGGAACACTAGATAATAAACTTCATATTTTCAGAGATTGAATTCTAACTATTTTCATTAACAAGAATGCCTTTTTTTGTTTATCTAGACTTAATTTCTTCAATTACACAGGTAGATTATTTTGAGCATCAGTAGTCATCCGAATAATGAAAATAATTGCTTCGTTTCTCATCATTCAAGATCAACATTCTATCCTCTAAATTCTACGGTGGACAGAAGCATAATTGCATAAATTTTCTTTTTTGAGAGGCAATAGAAAGTTTTTTTTTTCTTTTTGTTCTTTCTTTCATTATTTATACTAAACAAGCTAAGAGTATCCATAACCCTATGAACTATAGGAAGTTATATTGATAATATATAAAATACTATAAAACAGAACACATGAATCATTGTAGTATTGCAAACAAGATTACCAATTGGTTATTCATTTCATTCATATATACCCGTATTCAAACACGTATTTTAATACTAATGAATTCTAACATTATATCAACGAAACATTTACTTCATTCACCATTGATCTGTCGTATATGTGGTGATGTGGTACGAGATATGAATTTTGATGTTATGACTTGTATGGCTTGTGAAGCTTTTTTTTCGACGAAATATATTACGATCATTAGTAAGTTCTTATTTTTATCTTACAAAATTATCTAAATGAATCTATTGAATAGAGTACATGACAATCTAATTGTGAAATAACAATAAAAACACGAACAAAATATCTAGATTGTCGTTTAAACAAAGTGTTTTACATTAGGTATGAAACCACAATTGATCCATTCCTTTACTCGACATCAAGTTATTTTATAATGATGTTCGACAATCAATAACAACCAACAAACAGCACATTCAATTGTCAATAGTCAAATATGAAAAAAACAAAATTTCCTTGGTTATTTTGTCTTTTTTGCATTCTATAGCTTGAACCACTTGATCTTCCTCCAAACAATCATTCAATACACGGAACTGAACAATGAAATCTTCTTTCAAGTATTATTCATATTTCTGATGAACACAATATTGTTAATAATGCTAAATGTTTACTAACTGAAGGATCATCGTTACAAGCAAGACTACCTGTAGAACATTATTTGCATTAAATTATATTAATAAATATATTTTATACATTGAAACAATGATTAAATGACTATTGCATGTTCATTCTCTAACAATTGATTCTTGTCAAACATTTATGAAGCATATTATATAGCTCGCAAGTTTTTTTTTAAATAGAATTTTCATTTGTCTTAAATTTGAGTTTTCGAAACAAAAAAGATTTTGTAATATCCTTCAATATTTTATTTCGATCTAATTATTTTATACAGTTTATTGTAGTACTAAAATGAAAGAAATCCAAATAATATATTCTTTAAAATAATGTTGTGGATCATTGCTTTTGTAGTTAATTATCTCATTATTGCCTTTGATAACCTCTACTGAATATTAAAAATACATCAAAGTCGATTAATCTCATTCATGTTCATTTTTTCTTTGTAATGTTATCGTGAAAATATTTAGTTTATTAATATGAATATACTGAAGTAACACTTCACCATTCTTCTCTCGTAAAAATCTTATTAGACATTTTTCATGAATTAGAAGAATTAAATTCAATGATTTCGGCAGATTTTCGCCGAAAAGACATCGTTTTCGGCTACAAAACTCAGAAAAATGATAGGAGTTCGGTAATCGGATCGTCTAATTCCGGTCGTAACCGAGCAGAACTAACCACCAGATTCCTACTTACGAGTTTCTATCACTTTGTCGAGCTTTTCGGTCTCAATACAGCCCATATTTCTTGACCTTGGTAAGCAGTTGAAGTCAAACATTTTCAGTAAATGCTTAGCATAACTATAGTACAAAGAGAACATACGTATGTGAATGATAGATTATTGAATCGAACTGTATTCAATATTTCAAGGCATAAGAAAAGTTTTATATTAATGATCTTCATCATTTATATGATGAAGTTTAAAAAAAACTAGAATTATAGATAATTCTATTCTAGGTTATGGCGTCAACTCGTCCTACTTCTATATATACCATTTTTAATAAATAAAAAAAAGGGTGGAATTGATGAGTCTATATGCCACAGATATATTATGATATTGATAATTTAATATTTTAGTATGCAACCGACTTTTGTGTTGATAAGAAAAAAAACCAAGCTTTTTATAACATACTTAACGAAATATTACTTATTAAAACTTATTTTGACTAGTTGCATAACTTTATAACGATATTAAAAGTTTTAAAATAATCATGTCTTATTTTCTTTTGTAATATCTTTTCTTTACCAAAAAATAATTATATTTCTTGATGAATTGAACAAACGATATTCAATTATTTTTAGTTGTAATGATTTCATCAATTATCATTAGGTGAAAAAGATAAAATCAATATAATCAAGATCGGTATAAGAATAAGTAACAGCTTTAGACAAGAATAGGATATGTATAGAGTATTACAAATTATTTTCTCTCTTCAGCTCTTTAGATTAACGATCAAGGATTGATTCTTATGGTTTTAACATACTCAATATTCTATTGATTTTACAGACTTATATCTGGCGGAAATTGTATATTCTTACATTGTTTTCCTTTGCCGAAATGTCCTTCATAGTTCAGGTACAGTGCGATTGTGTGCTGTTCTCTTAGACAGACCAATATTTTCAAAGTGAGTTCTACTTAGAGCATACTAAAAGTACTGTTATCTTGATGAAAAATAAAAATAAAAATAAGCTCATTAAATTTTTCATCAAATGGGCGCACTAGTCATCATTGTTATTAATACATAATTACATTCACGCAATCCATTTATCAAACTTTTTTTTTCAGTCTTCTTTGCTGATTGAATTCAGGATCTTGGTTAAATGATGATGCAACGTTTCTGAATTGTTTTGATCGCATAGACATTATCTGATCAGATCAAACAGCCAAAAACCACATTGCATCAAGCCCGGAGAATTAGATGATTATGCCATGTCATGATACCTTCGGATTCAACGAACGTAGAAACATCTTCATGAGCATGTGGTTTTGCATTATCATGACAAAGTTCAATCACATCTGTATTAGATGATTGCCTTTGCTTTTTGAATCCATTTCGAAGAAATTTCAAGCAAGTAATCTTGAGAAAGATACAAAACAAGGTTCGTGAAGCAAAACAACTACGTCGAGACATACTAGGTGGAGTATTGCTACTTGCTATTCAAACAACTTTTGACGACTACCACCGAGATCGTTTGTGATAAAACCATGATTCGTCACCTGTTATTACATGACAAAATCGCCAGTGCATATGCGAACCGTTCGACTCGTTGAGCATCAATCAGTTGGCTAGGTAACCAACGAGTGATGATTTTTTTTGTCAGTTTCAGATAATCGGAAATACTTCGTTCGACGGTGTCATGACTTAGAGTAGTTTGTATTTGCAATGTGTCAATCCTAATATGAGGATCATCATTGATAAGATAATCGACTTATTCGATATTTTCAGATGCTGTCTCGGTTGCGCATCTACCATATTGTGGTTTATCTTCAATTTCTTCTTGATGTTCATAAAACCCTTTTAATCATCTTTCAACTGTTCTGAGAGATGGAACTTGATCGTCGAAAACAGAATTCAGTTCACCTTGCATTACTTTCAGTTGAGTATGAAGTGCTTTAGGTACTTTAATGTGAAAGCGAAAGTTTTTATTATTTATCTAAAATAGGAGTAAAGCTTCCATCGAACTTTTCTCATACAACAATATCAATTGTAGAACGACAATATATTGACAAAATATAGATCCAGATCAATCAAAACTGATTTCATTTATGGTCTGTTTTCTACCAGTAAACGATAACAAACGGCAACTTTAAGGCAGTAATATAGACCATATTATCTCGTAATCGTGTCCATAGTAATAGGATACCGTATATGTGTCGTAATCTGCAACGACACGATCGTTTTTCTGTATTCAGTATTATGATGGTATATATGGCCTGTATTTTTTTTAACCTGGAGGGTATAATTTGTGCCAACAGAATATGAAACGAGAAATTTTTCTCGAGTTTTCTATATAGAATTATAGCATCGTCGCCACTACTTTTAATATGCTCTAAATATGTCTTCATTCTAATTGATCAGTATTTTCTTCAGAAACAAATATTCCTAATCGTAGAATAGAAAAAAAAATCAGAAGTTTGATATAAATAATTTTTAATATCGAATATATAATACAAAGCTGAAAACACACATATTCTGTAAGAATAAACAAGAATAAGAAAAAAAAATTCTTTTTTTCTATGCTGATATAATAAAATCTCCATTTTTTAAATGTGTTACTTTAGGTAATGGTGATCGTTTTTTTGTTAAATGTTCATTTGTTGTTAATGATGCATGATCAATAAATGGATTAATACGTGACAATGATGGTGATCGGATATGTAATGGTACTCGTCGTCTTTCATCAATTGTTTTTTGTTGTCGATTAAATCTAGGTGATAAATTTGTGTGTGGTACAAGACCATGGACAAATGTTGATCTTGTTAAATAATTTTCATAATTTGAAGATATTACTGTTGATATTGGTTGTTGTTTTAATTGATGATGATAATCAATATCTGTTGGTGAATCAGCTGATGTAGCTGTTGATGTTGATTGAGCAAATGAAGTTGATGAAATTTTATCTTCAGATGATTTTGATGATACACGAAAACGATTTGATTTAATAATTATTATAATAATAAGTAAAACAAGAATAAAAAATAATATTATAGCTATTGCTATAGCAATTAATGTACGAATAAATGCTGTCGTTTGATGTTGACGATTAATATGTTTATATGTTGAAGATAATAAATAATAAATTGGTGATGTTGTTTGTGTTGGTATTGTTGAAGAAAGAAAAGGTTCATTGAATAATTCTTCATGAATTTGTCGAGATATTGTTGATGGACGACATTTATTACCATCGCAATATGTACCTATAATAAAATAAAATTTGGCTTTTTTTTCTTTTTCTTTTTCTTTTTTTTCTGTTACCTGTTGGACATTTTCTTATATTCGATCCAATTCTTTGATCATCATTATTATCAAATCGACATACTCCTGTTGGTTCTAATTCACAATCAAATACACCATTAATTTTTCTCACTTTACGTGTTAATTTTGGACAAACACAATGTGATGTTTCACTATTATCACACCATTTTAAACAACGTCTTGGAAATTTTGTACAATTACTTTGATCAATTGAATCTGTACAAAAACGTCCAATACCTGTTATATCAATATTAGCTATATTTTCATTAAAACATTCACATGTTTGTGTTAATTTATTGCAATGTATAAGATCTTTAATGGAATATGAATTTTGACAATCTTCATCATATTGACATTTCATATCAATTGATTTTTCGTAATTTATTTTAAAATTAAATGTTTCATTTGATGCTGTTAAATAAACTAATTCTCGTGAACAATCATATGCTTTACATGAACGAAGAGAAATTTCTCCTAAAAAAAAAAGAAACCCAGTAAATTATTATATTTTATTTTAACTCCTTCGAGTTCCAACGCTCATATTTATGCTTCAGTTCTGATTAGAGTCCGTCGGGCTCGTCTAAGTTCGAAAATTTTGGACTCAGTAGGCTCTAGTTCTAATTCAACTAGTAACTGACTTCAATATATTTCTTATAGTGACGTAACTCGAAAGTTTTCACTAGAAGAATAGCCAGTAGAGATCAATTTCTACTATGGGGCTAAAGTCGTTTTTTCAGCTGAAGAAATGCTGTTCATTCTGAGGCCTTATCCTTGTCTGATCACCTAGCGGCTACGCTACTAGTCTCTTATGTTACTGCGATGACAAAGATAATCCTACGGATCATGGATCCGAGATTTCGAATATATCCTAAAATTATTATTCATATTGTGTTTTCATTCGTCTTCTTTCTTTCTGGAGCTAGACTGATTACTTCTATGCTATTTTCTTGGTTTTTCGATGAATCATGACACCTGATATCCATTTCTTTTGTAATATCCTTGTTATTTTCATATGAGTTCTCTCTTTTCTAGTGTATTCGGGTTCTGTCCACTATCTATATATGTATACTGTCTCAGAATCTCAAAAAAAAAAGATATATCTTTCCACAGTAAACCTATTCTTAAGAGATTAATAAAAAAAGACAAACCTGGTTGTAAAAAAAGAACTGATTGCATGCCAAGATCAGTTATATTCATAACACTCAATTGAGTTGTCATGTATTCAGCTGTTGATAAGAGTCGATTAGGATATTTATTATGTCTCATTGTATATTGACATTCTGTAAATGTCAAATTAACCGGTTGATGAGCACATTTTATTAATAAAGGTACAAGTAACATCCAACGATTACCTAAATTATAAATAAGTGTATTATTAATATTATGATTTTGACCAATTGAATAATAGCCAATAAAATCAATTGAATTCGAATTAAGAATATTTGCACCAAGTGTTATATAAAGATTTGTATCAAATACACATTCAGCTAATATAACAGATGTACGTATATATGGACAAGTAGTCAATATTTGGCTAACAAAAATGTGAATATAAACAAGAAACAATCGAATAAACATGGCATGGCATGTGTAGTATTCACATCATCATCTAAAAAAATAAAAAAATGTTAATACAGTAGATGGATCGATCAATATTTATTTGATTTTATAGCCTGCCCAGTCGGTGCCCATTGTCACTTGTTTCGATTTATAAACAATAAGCAGACTTGCTGCCATGCATATATATATATTTTAATATAAAATAGTGTGATTAGAACAGTATGGGCGGTAACCCTGTTGCACAGTATGCCTACTCTTCTCATCATCATTATTCTATTGCAATCAATAAACTGTCAAATATAGCGAATGTTTCTCATCAACTGCACACATCATGAAAATATATATTATCGTTTGATTCTTGTTCATACTAAAATAGACAGACTATTTATTTTATTCAATTTTACATTTAATAGTCTTTCACTTACTTATTCTTCTTTATATATATAGTCGACTATTTTAAAATAAACTGATTAAGTTCTATTAATGATATGGAATCAGTACCAAAATTATTCAATAAGATTTATTTTTAATTTTTTCTTTTTTCGTTGTCGTACGCATTAGAAAGGATTCAAATAGTGAGAAAATGGTTTCTGACAAGCATATAAGGAAATAAAAATTACTATCAAATTCACAAAAATAGCAATTCTAAGAAACCAACACACCCTAGCCTTTTTTTTCTAGTACCTAAAACGCTAGAGTAAACAATTCTCTACAAAATGAGATGTCTCCGAGTTTTCTGCGATATTTTTCAGCTGAGATGCACCAGTTTGTTTGAAGATTAAAAAAAATGACTTTTCTAATAGAAATTGGAAAAAAAGGTTTTAGAGGCTTTCATAAAATTGTTATATTTTAGCTAAAAATCGTCGCAGAAAACTCGGAAACATCTCATTTTGTAGACAATTATTTACTCTAGCGTTCTAAATGCTGGAAAAAAAGCTAGACTTTTGGTTTTCCGAAGTCTCTGTCTTCGGAAACAAGATAATAGCTATTATTTTGCCTATATTCCTTTCGGCAACAATTTTCTCACTATTTAGATTCTTTCTAGTGTTTATGGCAGCGGAAAAAAATTTGACAACAAACCCTGTTAAATAATTTCGATACCCACTTTATGTATACTTGCATCATGCAAAAAAAAATATACATTTTTTGAAGTATAAACTTCTATTGAAATGATCAAAATCAAAGTTGATCGAATTGTTCAATGTCATATGTTAAACCCATTTGAAACCTTGATAATAGATGAATGTTGGTATGAATTAGAGTGTTAATGTATCAAAGAAATATAGTTTAAATCTGATGATGATAGACAATGTTGATGTTGTATTTATATTGACTAAAGTGAACGATTTGCTCACTCACGAGTGTTAATAGGTTCCTGGTTGTATGCTTCATAATATTGTGGTCTAGTGATGATTGCGGATAATCGTGTCGAATTTCCGCATTACTCTTATTCTTTCTTTTCTCTAACATTTACATCACACAAACGTATAAGAAAGAGTGAAAAAGAATCTTTCCTTTTCTCTCTCTCTCTCTCGTGCACCCCAGAACGTTGTTTGTACAAATCACATGAAAGATAATCATTTTGTGATACATATATACGCACACATACGGCTACGCTCTATTTTTTTTCTCTTCATTCTTCACTATGCCTCAGAAAACGATGCTAATTACTTGATCTATTCGTTTTTTTTCTGTTTTGAGCTAACATACACACTCAGAAAGAAGTGTTTTACCTGTAGAAACAATTGACTACTTGGACATCTGTACTATATGCCATTGGCAATAATAAAAATTAAATGAACAATACCATTCTGCTTTTTGGAATAGTTATAATGATTGACAGTTGTGAGATTATATGACGACACAGTTCATTTAATGAATATAGGGTATTGTTAGTATGTTTAGACGATGATGGTACATCACATCATATGCTCTTTTGCAATAGATGTATCGCCTCGAGATAGTCGAATGTGATGGCATTGATTATGCAACAAGAACAATAAATTGTACGCTCTATAATGTATGTGAATGATCACTTCTAACAAAATTGATTCTCTCCCCCTCTCTCTCGCTCTCTGTCTTTCTCGTTTTGGAAACATGCGCGAATAAACATTCCATTGACTCACGTACACTTTTGAAGATGAACAAAACAATATTCATGATTTATGTGTCTATAGATGATTATCATTCATTGTTTTTCTTTTAAGTGATCGAGATATTCAATAATCTTCAACTATTCCATGTCAAAGAAAATCATCACTACATGACTGTCATGGCCATGATGATTTGTTGTTGTTTACATGATGTTACAAATATACGTGAATGTTGATAAGATTCATTGATCTCTGTATATTCAGATGTGAACCAAATAAACGTTATATGTATTATTCTAGCAAATAATAATAAGCAGTAACTTGAGCTAATACTCATTATTTAGATTTATTGATTTTTTTTTCTCATTATATTTCATATAAAAATTATTCAAATAAATTGGTTGATTAATATTGTTTTTCACAATAATATAAATGAAATGTTTATTATGACAGTTTGATTAGAGGGCAATAGAAAATGTTAACGATAAGAAAAACTGTCGACAATCAATAACGATTATTAATATTATTATTATTTCAAAAAAAAAAAGTTATTTTATTCATCATCAACATTAGTTCCAATAATAAGTGCACGTTGATATACATCAAGTTTTTCTAATGATATTTTAGGTAAATTGAAAGCAGAGCTACCTATATGAAAAATAAAAAAGAACGATTTTTCAATTTAGTTTTTTTTTCTTTTGTTCAAAAATTCTTACTTGCTTCTATTAATTCAGTACTCCAATGTGTTAATGTACAATTATTTTGTGCCAATAGTTTTCTTTTCTTTCGAAATTGATCTAATGTTTGATTATATACAAATGTTGCTGGACTCATACTAACATAAGCAACAATTCGTAAGAAATCAATTGATTGATTTTTTAAACTTTCATCAGAAATAAATGCACAAGAATTACAATGTACAAGACGAGAATCCCATACAACAAGATCACCAGATTGACAATGAATAAATTTTCCAATAGCATTTCCTCGATCTAAAATTGAATGCATACTTGGAATTGCAACAAAATCTTTTGAACGACGTGCAAGATTATTTAATTCATTAAAACGTAAATGTGTATGTGAAAAAACAATAAGACCACCTGTTATTTCATTATTATCAGTTAATGAAATAAAAGCTTGTATACAACATCGATTAGGTTTTAAAATAGGATTTTGATCAACACGATACCATCCCATAGTTGTTTTCCATTTTGGTTCATAATACCAATTACGAAAAATTCCACAATCGTCAAATGAAACTAATAATTCATTTGTATTCCATATATGAGAATAAACTCGTTTTATATTACGATTTGAACGAATATTCCACATAAAATCCGATTGACCAATACCACAGTCATTTATAATACCAAATAGTGTATTACCAGGCCTAAAGAAATATTTTTAAAAAGATTTTATTATTATTATTATTATTATTTTTCTTTTCTTTTCTTTTATGCCAATTATTTGACCATGTTGTTGGATCATTACGTTAAATATGACGTCCAGGAATGTTCTCTAAAAAATTCCATAGTAATTCTTTATTTATATTAATTTCATTTTGAAGCATTATATCACTAAAAATAGCATAACTATGTTCATTTAAATGAGTAGTACCATCATTAAGACTATCATTATTAGTTATTGAAAAACGCGGTGTTAATGTTGTATAATCAATACGTATATGATTTTTGTCTAAACAGTAATTTATTGAATTATTATCGGACATTACTAATTGATTCAAATGGCTTCTTTTTAGCTCAGATTACTTACATATATATATAAATATTAATAGTAATTTTGACATTACTTAAAAGAATTATGTAATAACTAATACATAAAAGAAGCCATATAGTTATTTCGCAATACAAATACTGTAAACATAACAGATGAATCAGAGTGAATTCATGAACCCTCGAGGTTTAGACAGCCGTAATAAGATATCCATCTGTTGTTGTTTTTCTAAGTTCAACACAAGACACATTTGTATAGCTTTGATAATGATAATAATAGGAGGTGATTCATTGATGCCACACTAAAGTTTAATCCTTTACCTTCTATTGGCCATTTTTGACAATGATTGAATCAATACAAGTATACTAAGTACAAATATTTTTTACTTAACTATTGTACTTTGTACTTGTATTTAAGCACATTTTACCTTAGTCCGCTTGTACTTAGTACTGGTACTTAGTACAAATGTACTTCATTAACTTCTAATCTATACCCGTACTAAGTACACAAGTACTTAAATGTAGTTTAATATTTTGCTTTGATAAATATTCTTTTATGAATGTCTATT
>CAJNOL010000249.1:131446-166367 GCA_905250125.1 Rotaria sordida
AACAAAACAAAACAAAAACGAAAGAAGAAAAAAAACTAACAAACAAAACAACTTTAAAAAATAATCTATTTAGGTCTTTTCTGTTATAAAATGTTTATTTATTGCCATGTTTCACTGTATTGAGCTCTATTAATACCTTTTTCATCAAGAAGTAATATTGTCACATTATCACCTTGAACTGCACTAGCCCATGCTGGAATTGATGATGCAATTAGACGACCATGTATTGTACTATTTCCAATATTTTCAGCTTTATTAGAATAAACACGTACACGTGTTCTTGCTCGAAGTATATATGAATCAGGAAATTGATAAACACTTTCTGGTCCATTATTTATACTACGAACAAGTGTCCATCCTTTAAGTGGTTGATCAGCACAATTTGTTGAAGCATTATTTATTGAAATAAAACCTGCTTGAACTTGATCAATATCAAATTTACCTAAAATAATATTACATATGAATATTGAACCTTCTTCATTTGTTATTTTCATCTCACCAGTTTTTGATATAGCACGTTGTCTATCATTTTTTTTGACTGTAATTATTTGTTGTTGTTGTTCTTGTTGTTGTTCTTCAACAGGACTATTTTCTTGTTTACCATTTGGTAGTGATGTATAATAATAATTATTACTAGATAATGATTTTGTTGTTTCTAAATCTAATAATTTTCTATATGTTTCTAATTCAAAATGTACAGAAAACCAATATTGTTTTTCAATTTCAATTGCTCCTGTTAAATGATTTATTTCATTTATTAAACGATTATATTCATTATCAAGACGAATACGTTCTTCATCAATTTGATTTTTTTCTTTTTGTTTTGCTATATAAAAATTAATTAATGATTGATATTCATTTTCAATATTTTGACGAATATTTTCAGTTTGTTTAAGTTCATCATGTAATGTTTCAATTGATATTCGAGATGTTGATGATATTTCTTGTTGTTTATTTGCTTCATATGTTAATATTTGTGTTTTTATTTGTTCAATACGTTCTGTATAAGAATTTTCAAGTACAGCTTTATTATTTTTTAATAATATTTGAAAATCATGTTTAATATCTTCAATAGCTTTATCCAATTCATTTGTATAAAATTGTTTTTGTTTAATTTGTTCATTAGCTAGAACCAATAAAAATATTTAATTTTCATTTAAAGAACATATCGAGTAAGAATTCTATGAACTTGTGGAAGTGTTTGTGTTGTTAATTAATAAGACTAGACATATTCCAATCAAATTAAGATTTCTACTACCAAACTAATAAATTTAAAATATCGATTACTCTTGACACGCATGAATCGAAATATTCGAATTTTACAGTATTTATCAGATGCTTGCAACTCAAAATTTCGGTAGAGTTTTAAGTAAAAACAAAACTTTTTTTTTACAAAAGGTAGCATTTGCGATCTATTTTTCCTTGTATTTGAAGACGATGGTATCTTGGACGATTTCTTTATCTGAAACATATTTTCTTATGCAATTCGATCAACTCTATTCAACCATCACAAAATAAACTATGCTAAAATTTTAAATTGTAAGCCGCTTACATATACTGTAAGGCCTGTAGAATTCAAATATCTCGATCCATGCGCGGCAAATGCAGTCTACATTTTGAATTTATTAGTTTGTCAGTGTAGGCTCTAAGTTAAATCCGGATAAGATTAATGGAAACTTTTAGATTAGCAACTTCTCTGAAAAAATCCAGTCGGATGTCAAGAAGTAAAAATTGCAAGTCTGAAAATGATAAATAAAAACTTTCGGTATCGGACCTAGTCACAATAAATTGACAGTTAGAATTCTCTAGATCTTGATCAATAAAATATTATAAATTCGTTCCGAACAAAGAAAAAACAATAACTTTTTTATGGTTTTAACAATTATTTCATACATATCGATAATAAGATTCTGAAGAATAGAATTCTGATTTTGCCTATCTACTAATAATGCTAAATAGTTTTCGATTAGAAATGTGCAAGGTAAATGTAAGAAAATTTCTTTCGGTCAAGATACAGGGTACAAGAAAAGCTTACCGTGCACATCTTTAACGTGATACTATTTTGCTATTTATCATTTTTAGAGCCTTCCAACTAGGAAAGAACTAAGGGAAAGTGAAATCAAAATTTCTTAGGATAAGGTAATCGTATATAGAAAAATTTCTTACTCAGTTCAGCTTTTTCAGTTTCATAAATTGCTTTTTTTAATAAAGTTTGTTCTTCTATAGTACGAAGATTACATTGAAGTCGAATATTATTTAATATAAGATCATGTAATTCATCTTCAAGTTTTTTATATAAATCCTTCATTTGATTCATTTCATTTTTATTTGCTTGAGATATTTTTTCTAAATCTTCATAATGACTTGTTAATTCTTTTAATTGTATTAATGTTTGTTGATATTCATTTTCTAATGTTTGACAACGTTTTGCGTATGAATGATCTTCTTCACTACGAATTTTATCTTTAAGTAAAGCTAATTCTTTTAATGCTTGATCACGTTTAAGCATAAAATGTTCAGTTAATACAGCTGATTCATCCATTTCACGACGTAATTCATTCATTTGTACTTCAAGATCATGATTATCTTGACTTGCTAAATTTTCTAAATAAGAAAAAACAAAACAAAAAAATTTTTGAAAAATTTTTTTTTGAAAATTTTACTTTGTTTTTGTTTTTCTATATCAACTTTTTTTTGTAAATCATCATTTTCTTTAGTTTTTTTACGTAATGCAATAACATAATTTGAAAAACGATTGTTTAATTCATCAAGTTCATTTTTTTGATCACGAATAAGTGTTAAATGATCTAAACTATTTATTGAATCATTAATCAAATTTGTTTTTTTTGTTATTGTTGTCATATTAGAATAAGTATTTGTAAGTAAAACATTTTCATTTGTTTTTGATGTTGTATTTGTACTATTAGCAAGAGGTGTTATCTCTGATTGAACACCAGTTAAAATTTGATGATGTTTTTCTTTCTTTGAAGGCATTTTTAAACTCGAATGTAATCTTGTATGTAAAGTAAATGTAAATGTGTTTATTTCTTTTCCTTATTCTTCTTCTTATAGTCTATGAATATATATAATATATAGACACATGATAAATATTCAATCGAGGGTTTAAAATATAGATTCGTTTTATTTGAATCATCGTATGATAAAATAGATAGAAAATCAGCTGAATCATAGCGATCATTGTCTATGATAAAACAATCAAAAGATATCTATCTATGTTAGTTTGTTTTGAATGCACATCATTTTTTATTATTATACGTATGGTATATATAGGCTTATTTCAACTATAGATATTTTCATTAAAAATCATTCAGTACATTTCAAAAGAGACAAGAACAATGATGCTTTAAATTTATTTACACATATGTAAAAAAAAAAGCGCAAAATTCATCAAAAAACAACTTTTTAATATGGAGTTATTTATTTTGGGAATTATGACATATCGATTGTTTCGTTTTGTTGGTTTACTGAGCTATGTCAAAACACTTAAAATGTTGATAAACTCTTTAATTAGAATAGATTTATTATGTTTTATGTAAGGTGGCGCTAATCCAAAAGTCGAGGAAAAATTAGATTTCCTTGAATTATACATGAATGGATAGAGTTCACGACGATGGTTACGAATATTTTTTTTAAAACTTTTTTAGATCGTGTTTTAAAGTAAGAAATTTAGGAAGAAACAAAAATTTCAGCAAAAAGCAAAAAAATAGTGATTTCTCTTGAAAATCAAAGATTGTTTTATTTTGCTGAAACTGTTATTTGCGAGCTCAACATAAAAATCTGTGACATCTATATGAGTTTGAAGAAATTTGATCGCTGCGATTCAACTTTGTTAGCTTCATTAGACTTACTTTTAATCAGACTGGCATGTTCATCTTGCTAATCTATCTTCATTTTTACGATAAGAGCTCAAACTATTTTTAATATAGCATGCGGACTATCCGATCAATGAGAAAAAAGTTGTGTATCCTTTTAATTTTATATCTTAGCATTGTTGAGAAAACTCACTTTTCACATAGCAATTGCAAAAAGTAAGGTTGTATTTTGAAGTTTTTACTGCAAAAAGTTTACTGCGGGATGAAATGGATACAATATTCCGTATTAATATTAAAAAGTTGCATTGAATAAACTCTATTTTGTCAAAAAATATTTCTCATCAAAATTTGGCTTATATATCCCATCTGTTGTTTTGTACTCGCTATATAAAAAATAGTTTGAGCTCTTATCGTAGAAAAAAGAGATAGATTAGTAGAGTGAACGTGTCAGCCTGATCAAAAGTAAGTCTTGTGAAACTAGCCGAATCGAATTGCAGTAATCAAATTTCATCAAACTAATGTAGATATCACAATTTTTTATGCTGAGCTAAAAAAAAAATAAATTTCAGCGAAGTAGAACAATCTTTGATTTTCAAAAGAAATGGTAGCTTTTTCTTTTTGCTGAAATGTTTTGTTTCTGTTTAAATTTCTTACCATAAAGCACGGTCTAAAAGAATTAAAAACTATATATCCTTAATCATCATCGTGAGCTCTACTCATTCATGTATAATTCAATGAAATCTAATTTTTGCTCGAGTTTTGCATTAACAGCACTTTATTAATCCAATCAAGATTTTTGTTATTGATGTAAACAACTGGTGAGATTCTATAATTGATTTTTTCAGAATATTTCTAAACAAACTTTTTTCTCTTTATCGTCTGTTATTGAAGATTATCAAAATAAGAAACGAAAAGAAATTGCGAACACAAATCATGAAATGGTAAAATTGTCATAATTAACACTTTCCATGATTAAGAATAAGAAACAACTCTCGGAGTGTGATGATGTTCATTTCAAAAATACATTTTTATTCATTACTTTTGATTTCCTTTGTCGAAATGATTCATCTAATTCTATACTTTATGACCATGAACCTGTCTTCAATTCTTTTTGGATGATTATAACTGCGGGCGGCTAATGCCAAAAAAGAATAATTTCGTCAAAAATAGTCGTTTATCGATATTTCTCACTAGAACTATATGGGTGAGTTCCACAGATAGCAGCTCTTTATATTCTCTAATCAGTTTCATTGCACGTTGAACAGAATGCTACGAAGATATTTGTTTGATTTGTACAAACATATCCTTTTAAAATCTAAAATTTTTACCTTAAAATGTCATTTGCATCGTGTTCTTGCTTTTCAAAGATAGATCAAAATAATTGCAAACAAACATTGCACTGAAGTCCATCTATCAATACATAGATTCCCATTTTCGAAGTTGATTACTCAAAATTTTCATGAGAGATTCAATGTAATATGAGAGACTTGAAGAATCTGTATTTCATGAGGAATATCTCGTAATACTAATCCTTGGTACTACGGATCTGATACATTCATTGTGACCTATAGATTTCTGATAATCAAAGAAGATCTATAAAGCCAGAAACGAATACAGATCATAGAGCAATAGTATGAGGAGAGATAAGCCGTGATCTAGATAGAAACTAAAAACTCATGGTTTCGCAATATTATACTTATGAATCAACATTTTCAGGCGAAGTATTATGTTTGAAGTGATAGTTTGGATGTATGAAAGACCAGTCAAATAAGTATATCCTTAAGATAATGTAGGTATTTATGTGTTTCATGCTGAACTATGATGTTCACGTATTTTCTACTACTGACACTGTAAATCATAATAGGATATTATGCGGATGTTGGCCTCTCTACAATGACAAGGAATCGAGAAATTAATTTTTTGTAGCCTATATGTCATCGATAAAGTACAACTTACAAAAACTTTCATCTCTCAGTATTTAATGTTATGAAAAAAACCAGCATCCCACTACTATGCTAATATGATCCACAGCACCAATGATAAAAAACATACGAACATAAACGTACAGCATGAAATATATAGATACTGATATCTTTTTAGAGGTATGCTACTATTACTAAAATCTCCATATGCACAAAATATCATTTCAAACACGATACTTCAATGAAAATATTCTTACCAAGGTTGTTTTATTGCGACATGTCAAGGACGGCAACACAAAAAGCAATCCAAACTGCCATTGTGATAGTTTAGTATTTTAAAAAGTATCTAGTTTTTTTTTTACATGATTGAAATTCATTCATTTTATTCATTAATTATTATTAGAAACCTAGCTTTTTCTAAAGATTTGATTTCATTGACAACGAGCAACAATATCTTTTGACGAGTTGTATTATATTTGCACAAGGATCACGTAAACCACATAAAATAAAGCAAATAAACTGCTTTGATATTCACTAGGAAGTAGTGATCATGATATGGATTAGTGAAGCAAAAACTAAATGTTACTTCTACCTATGATATTGAGAAGGTACCTTGTTGATTTGAATTTTCGACATTCGTTTATCCGATAATGTCAATGTACATCGAGCAACTCGTTGAAAGTTTCATAAGTCTTTTTTGAGAAGAAAAGAATTTTCATTTTGTATATACTCGTACCATTTATTGGTAATGACAATAGGTTGGAGATTCTTCTACAATGATAGAGGAGAACACCCTGTACATTATTAGTAGCGAATGTTTTTTTCGTAATATATTTCTTTTACTTATGAAGTTGGATAAATTTCGAAACTTTTTCTTGTCTATATATTATTATTTCTAACAGAGCTCAGGTTGCTTAGTGATTGTAAGAGGAATATTTTCCCCATTTGTAGAATGCAATATCCTCTATTAATCTGTGCAAGAACAACGAACCAATCTTATATTATTGATGAGAAAAGTTAGTTTTACTTTTTTCGTGTCAAATGTATGCAGTTGTCCAATTTCTGTTGAGCCTAACGTTTTGATCCAATAGTCCTATACGAGGCAATAGAAAACGTCGATCGAGACAGTCGAAAAACAAATAGAAGATATGCATCTGTAAGTCGGATTTGAAAATAGTTTGACAGTTAGATAGAGAAAATATTGTTCTACCTGTCTTTCAAAAGTTGCGCATGCATAATGGAAAATAAAAAAAGTTATATGCGTTGCAAATGAAGTCATCAAAAATTTGTATAGAATCGTTTCACTCTACCCTATATATTCCATGATCAATATAACTTTGTAGAGAAAAATCAGGCATGAATCGATCACATCAATATGTTTTCACCGAGAAAGTTCTTTTTTTTTCTGTTCTACCACGACCAGTGATCGATTTGTTTCTTAGTCATAGGATGCGGAGAGAGGATGTAGCTGCGGTGGAATCGATAACACTGACCAAGACTCACACCATATCCGCATCCGCGATAGCTAGAACAAAATGAACTTTGGTTTCTTGTTTATTTATGCTGTTTTTCCGATATTTCACTTTTACACCGATGTATTGGTGAACACTACTAAGCATCGAACTAAACATGATTATACAAGAGAAAGACTAATAGTACCTCTTGATGATATCTTGACCTTTTTTTTTCAATGTTTTCATATGATTGGATGGGTGTACCTGTGAAAGTTTCTCTTTAACTACCTCTAACCAGTCATCCAGCCACTCTCAAATGCTTGAGCTTGTTACAACAACTCAGCAATGTAGGCAGTTCTTACATTTTCCCATTTCTTCGTTTTAATATTACTAGAGGTAAGACTTTTGAATGTTGTTTCAATTCGAAAATATTTCTTGCATATGAAGAAATCTTGGTCAATTATACTATTAATAATCTTTTTCAGTCTCATCCATCTTTTATTTAAAAGTATTTCCGTGCTCCAAATGACAGAAGTCATAGATTTCTCGTTGAAGTAGTACCCTTTTGGTAGTGTGACACGACGAAGCAAGTAAGACTTTCTTGTTTACCAACACTGCCAATTTAATCGAAAGAAGTTTTGAATGATTCTGTTTCAAATGAGAGATTTAGACTTATTGAGAATAGACTTCTTTTTGTGATGTCCGTTCTATTTTTTACTATAATACATTTCCACCAGAATAAATATCGGTATCTAGTGAAATGTTTTCATCCAGTTCAGTATACGTTCATAATAACTGTTTCATGTTATTCATATGTCCAGTAGAAGAACATGAAAAAAGAGCTGTTCTCGTGTTACATAGGCAAAGATGCTGGACATGATATTACACTTTTATCCTTTGTTTTTTCATTCACTCTTTAACCTTCATTCTTCTATCTTTATTCAGTTTTCAGTTCATTTTAACGATTCCAGGATCATTGTTCAGCTATAATGACACTTTCATTTTTGTCAACGTTGTTTGTATAATAGCACTCATTTCTCTAGATTTTCCACTTTCACCTGTTCTTAAATATACCAATCCTTGAATTTTCTTATTACCTCTTATCAACTGTCCTCTGTTCTTTGTTTCTTATTGATTTTCTGAGGTGATATTCCATATTTATAATAAAATATATGGTCAACTGATGCCACCTACTGCATAAGATGACTATTTATACTTCTCTCTTAATATATTCATGATATTTCAAGTCACGATTGAAGTAGACTTTTGACGTTTTTAAATGTATGAATAGGATGTATGCACGCGTGATATGTTGAGTCAAAGTCGCAAACCTTGAAGTTTTTGCATACAAAATACAGTCAATGTCCCTAATAACAACACTAAAAAAATTTTCTTCCTTGTTCGACTCGGTTCTCAGCTATTTTACACTCGACTGAAAATACTTTCATATATGCATAATCTATGGAGTTTCCTCTTTCAAATGGTATAACAGCGGTCTTTCTCTGAAATGTAATGGCGGAGAAATCAGCGGTCTACGATAACGAACTGCTACTGTTGTTATTAGGGACAGTTTCCCTAATAACAACACTCAGCTATTTTTTGTCCCTAGTAACAACACTTAAGCAAAATTTAAGCCAAATCAGACTTTTTAAGAGAAAAAACTTTTTTTTACGCGTTTTCTTTGAAAAACAAGCAGAGACTCCGCTGACAACTTTGTAGAGCATGTCAAACTCTATCTAAATCTAAAGGTTCATGAGAAAAAAAATTTCCTTTAATGAGATATAAAATCTAAAAGGAACATGTCTAACAGTGTCCAAAAAATAGGTGACCCTAATAACAACACCAAGCTAATTTTTGTCCCTAATAACAACACCTCCACCGAAATTGGTGTATGAGTGTGCATAAAACAAAAACTAATTTCCATTTTAATAGCTTGATGGATTGTGATCATTTTTCACAACTTTATTTCATTTTTCATGATAGGTCGATTTTTTGTGCCTGGGGTACCCCTCAGGTATTCGAAAAAATATTTTTGTTCTCGTTTGAGTTCTCACATTTATAAATCGATAGAACTCAGTGTTCTGATTACGAATGTTATGTTATTTTTTCAAAATTCATCGAGTAATAAGAAAAATCTAGACCATTCAAGACAGGCATAAAAATCAGTTTTTGGCTTATAAGACCATTATTATCCGTCTAAAACACGTTGGAAATAGGCTCATTCGACGCAGAAGTTTTTTCTCTATCAGAATATATATAAGGCTTTAGGAAACAATTATGTTTTTCAATCGATAATTATTGAATACCGAGCCTAATGGTGCTCTATAGTCCCCAACAGTGTTTTTTTGACCTCTTTTTTATTCTTAAATTTCAAGTCGAAAATAGTTTTACGAGAAAGAGCTCATTGAATTATGTTTGTGGTAAAAAAATCTCGATGATGTACCTGAGTAAACTATATTCCCACAAGCTGGAAAAAATCATAGTAAATGACCATAGAGACCCATTGGACCCGGTATTCGATAATTATCGATTGAAAAACATAATTGTTTCCTAAAGCCTTATATATATTCTGATAGAGAAAAAACTTCTGCGTCGAATGAGCCTATTTCCAACGTGTTTTAGACCGATAATAATGGTCTTATAAGCCAAAAACTGATTTTTATGCCTGTCTTGAATGGTCTAGATTTTTCTTATTACTCGATGAATTTTGAAAAATAACATAACATTCGTAATCAGAACACTGAGTTCTATCGATTTATAAATGTGAGAACTCAAACGAGAACAAAAATATTTTTTCGAATACCTGAGGGGTACCCCAGGCACAAAAAATCGACCTATCATGAAAAATGAAATAAAGTTGTGAAAAATGATCACAATCCATCAAGCTATTAAAATGGAAATTAGTTTTTGTTTTATGCACACTCATACACCAATTTCGGTGGAGGTGTTGTTATTAGGGACAAAAATTAGCTGAGTGTTGTTATTAGGGAAACTGTCCCTAATAACAACAGTAGCAGTTCGTTATCGTAGACCGCTGATTTCTCCGCCATTACATTTCAGAGAAAGACCGCTGTTATACCATTTGAAAGAGGAAACTCCATAGATTATGCATATATGAAAGTATTTTCAGTCGAGTGTAAAATAGCTGAGAACCGAGTCGAACAAGGAAGAAAATTTTTTTAGTGTTGTTATTAGGGACATTGACTGTATTCATAACTTTAAATGGATCTGCCTAAACTCTACTTCTAACGTAAGTCGAAATGCTATATTAGAAGATAATTCCAGAGGACTTCATGCAGTTAGTAACAAAATTTTAACTTACGGCTCTTCATAAGGTAAATACATCAAACAACTTTCGTTGAGACAGTCACGATATGTTAATTGTTTCTTTTTCTAAAATATTCGAAAAAGCTGTCTAAATGGTATCTTAACATGCCTCAAGACACGTATATTAACTGTTGTCTTGTCTTTACATATAATGTCATCTACAAGTACTCCCGGAAACTCAATTAAGTACCAGTACAGAAGATATAGGAGACATTTGGGATATTAGAAATACTGCATTAACACACGCAATAACATTCACATTCTATATCTCAAATATCTCCTATGCTAGTACTTAATTGAGTTTCCAAGGACATACTGAAAAAAAACATCTAATCTGTCTTTAGTTGAAATTTCTCAAGCAAGTTGACGTAGGTGAACAGTCTTAAATCGTAAAGATGACAGACTCGTCTCTCTTGGAAACAAGAAGGTATGTACAGGTATTATTCTTATTCTGATGTGTTAACGGAAGAAATAGTCATTGAGGCATAAAACAGAGGAACATACCACCAAGTAGAGAATGGATGGTCTCAGTTCTTCGTGGAAAATTATCTGAAAGAATACAAAAAAGACACGTTTATACGGTCAAAGCTATTTTCACCGTGGCGGACTTCCTTCTTAAAAACAATCTCTAGTTACCTGCCTGACAGCAGTGCAAGTTAAATCTATTGTATTATAGTCAGCTGCCAAATACTGGATTTCGCTTTATGACACCTGCCAAACTACTCGGATCCCTTGTTGGAATTTTTGTCATATCTACAATTGTGTTCAGTACACTTTATGGCGTCGAGAAAACCAGAAAAATAACAACAACAGTAGAAAGAGCTTTACCATTCACAACAACTACAAACGGTATTTTTCCTATTTAAAAATGAAATCTTATGGTTGTGTGATTTTGTTTAATTAAGATGTATGCTTGACCCCGTATTGTGTTAAAGCAGGTATATATCCTTTTCTAAGAAAGTCAATGAAATATAATCATCTACTTTCTAGCCAACTATCTACTTGAAAGTATTGATGAAACTGTCGAACCGTGCGAAGATTTTTTCCATTTTTCCTGTGGAACATGGATTAAAAATACAAGAATACCAGATGATGGTAAGAAGAAACTTCTCTTTCATATTAATAGAAATTTTTTATTTATTGGTTTGTTCTAGTAAGCGCACAGAGTAATTTCAATTTGTTACGAACCCAATTGGATTATAATGTTGTCGGTATGCATAAAAGGAATTTATTTAAAATTGTTTCTCTATTAATATCATAGATCTCCTATCGTCGCCGCCTGCGAATGATGCCAACGAGCCCAAAGCTGTTGTCAATGCTCGTCGCTTTTACAATTCCTGCATAGATGACACAGAAATTGAGACTAATGGTGTTAATACTATTCTTTTATTGGTCAACACAGAATTTGGTGGTTGGCCCATACTTCAAGGTTCATCATGGGATAATTCAACATTTGATCTACCAGATCTCTTGTTTCAATTGCGAAAATATTACAGTAATATTATCTACCGAGTAGACACAGCAGTCAATGAAGAAAATTCAACAGTGCACAACATTGAAGTACGTCTAACGATCGATCAACATAGATGTAGGCATAGGACTGTCGAAATATTCAAATGGTAATCGAGCCAATTAATGTGCTAATTGACTCACTTGAGCTGGCTGTTTTTTTGAGGGCCATAGTTGGAATTTTATAGAAAATCTCTGGTGTCTATTTGTGTTCTAGAAAGGCGTCTAGAAACAAAAAACATATATCTCCAACGGACCAGAGAGCACAAGACTAGCGATTGGCCCACTGAGTTTTCTTCGACAGATCGTTCTAGAAACTATATAGATTCATAATTTAAATACTAACTTATTTTTCTGCCTTTTTACAATATCCGTGTTTTAGACCACGACCCTATATATGCATATATGCATATATGTATATGTATATATGACTTATGCCATATGAAATCACTTCAAACCTTAGCAAAACTGTCTCACTATCAATACATGTCAATTTCGTTAAGAGTCGACAAGAATATCAGCATAATACACATTCGATAGCTTCTCAAATTATAAAACATCCATCATTCATATATAATATCTTCAGAAAAGAAAAATACTTGCTCGTGGTTTTTCTACTATGACTAGGGAACAGATAGGCCCAAAAAAAACACCAAATGTTATGGTTCATCATACTGATCACTACAACTATGGTCAAAACTATGATAAAATGGCATGAATTGTGAATCATTCTCTCGATTATTTGTAATATATCTCGAGAATCGAAAAAAATCAGTTTTTCATCTTGTTCATAGTAGTCAAGAGCACTTAGACTTTCAAAATAATATGAAATAGCAGGGACAGCATGACATGAACTAGTGCTAGTTATCGTGTTGATCATCATGATTCCAAAGATAATAATGAAGAAAACATGGAATAATGGTATATCTTTCATTTAAAAGAGCAGTATGCTTAACCTTTTAAAATACGTAAATAAGTAATCCTGTCTGATCGGTAGATTAAGATCTATGTATTATATTCGATATAAAAATGCTATTTATAGTTGCCTGTATGGATCTTGGACTGTAACAGATTTACATGATATTTTTTCGATGGAATCTTGATAAAAGTTACAAATTGTAAAAAAAATTGTTAGTTTAGTCACTTATAAGGCTGATGGTTGTCTGGACAGGATTTAAGTGAGCTAGGATTTCCCTGAAATTTAGAAATAGTGCGCCAAAAACTCGCAAAATCCAATACTCGTATGAAATGTGGCACGTGTTCTCTCTTGTCTTAGATACGCACATAGTGATGAGAACTGTAGTTTTGATTATTCACAGTACACCTAGTTTTTCTATCACCTACTAAATATCTAAAGTATTCGAGGTATACCCTACTTTGAAGCCAGCTTAACGTTCCTTTTAAGCGAATATATTATACAGTTGCACAAATCCATGCACACTCTGATTTCACGGGCTTACGTATAGTACAGATACATAGAAATTCAATAACGACTAACGTCTTTATGTTTAGATATCCTTGAGACAGTCATTGATCAAGAGCATATTTTACGCTTTTTTTACCATTACTGCCAGCATATCAGAAATTCTTGACATAATAACTAGCACTAGTTCATGTCATACTATGTGTCTGACTATCCACAAACTACACAGAAAAATATCACGCACAGATATTCTTGTTGATCGTAGTCAAAGTGGTTGACATAATGATCTTTTCTATTTCATATCATGCTTGGAAGCCTAAGTACTCTCTATCATTACGAAAAAGATGAAAAATAGATATTCTTCCATTCTCGAGATATATTACAAATAATCGAGGGAATGATTTGCAACTCATGTCCTTTTATCATAATTTCGACCATAGCTATAGTGATCAGTATGATGAACTATGCCATTTGCCGTTATTTTCTGGGCCTATCTGTTTCTTAGTTATATCGAAAAAATCACGAGCAGATATTTTGCTTATCTCAAAATATTGTCAAAATAATGATCCGAAATAGTGATTTTTGTCTCATTTTGACTAATGATATAAGGATTGCCAGACTGACCAGCCTAGAAACCTTGACACATTTGGATCGTTGTAAAAATGTAGCTTATCTCTAACTGCAGTAGAAAAAAACTCATGAAAAAGTGTTCTGCTTTTCTCAAGATATTATCGAGATATGAGATGCAAACATGACGTATACGAGTGATAGATGCTTTATAATTTGATAAATTGTCAAATGTCTATTATGCTAATATTCTCGTCGACTCTTAACGAATTTGACATGTCCTGATAGTGAGATAGATTTGCTAAGGTTTGAAGTGATTTCATATGACATAAGTCATATATGTATATGCATATATGGAGCCGTGATTTAAAAAGTGGATATTGTAAAAAAGCAGAAAAATAGTATATAAATTATGAATCTATATAGTTTCCAGAACGATCTGTTGAAGAAAATTCAGTGAGCCAATTTCTGGTCTTATGTGTCCCCGTCCTTTCTCAAGAGATCAAACTTTACTGGGTGTTGAAGAGCTTCTGATTGTGCATTGTTCAAGTTTTTTGAATAGATCATCAGCACTACATTCACATGGAGACAATTGTTTCTGTCAACAATATCGGATATGTCGTCTAGACTTAAACCTAAATATGAATAGTTGATACTAACTACACATTTAGTGTATTAGAGAATTAAGTTAGTGTCTTATTCACAGAAATTCGATGGTATTTTCATGTCACTAAAAATACAGATCCTATTAACCATTATAGGTTGGACAAAGTAATCTTGCACTAGGGCAAAAGCAATACTATGCCAGCGAGACCAATGTCACGATTGCTTATCGACAGCTAATACGCGAATTGGCTAATGCATTAGGAAATGACACATCAATGATTGA
Organism: Rotaria sordida; assembly: GCA_905250125.1. Lineage (NCBI taxonomy): Eukaryota > Metazoa > Rotifera > Eurotatoria > Philodinida > Philodinidae > Rotaria > Rotaria sordida. The sequence goes on from CAJNOL010000249.1 coordinate 146,371, forward strand.
TCAGGATGTAAATGATATATTTGAGTTTGAAAAGAATATTGCAAAGGTAATCAATATCTTTTTTTTTCTCATGTATACACTAATTCCACTAAACTTGTTCTGCATAGTATCATTGGACAAATGACGAACAACGAGCACGCTTTAATGAAACTGTTCGAACTACAGTCGGCAATCTATCATTCACATTCAATACCACAGTCAGTTTCTCTTTGCTTTTTCTCTTTTATCTTCTTTTCTGTACTATCTTGTCTTGATATAGTTTGATTTTACTGATTATGTTCGTCGTTGCTATCTATTAGGCAACGTGACTTTACAAGACACGGACATTGTAGCCGTTAGTGAAGTCGAGTATTTGAATAATATATCATTGATTCTTAAGCAAGCTTCACCACGCACCATACAGAATTACATAGTTTGGCGTTTCATAATGGGCGCAACTTCACTAATGTCACAACAGATTCGAAATATCAGACAACGATTCGATCGAATCTTTCATGGTACGAATGCCGAACGGCCACGTGACGTAGAATGTGGAAGTTTGACCAATGCTTATATGGGTTTTGCTGTCTCAAAACTCTACATTAAAAAATATTTTGATGAAAATGCTCTCAATGAGGTTTGTTCAAACGTATATCGTGTTTTTTAATATTTTGGTATTTTTAAAGTCTATTGAAATGATAAACAATATTCAAAATACTTTTCTCGAAATGCTCAATGAATCTACTTGGATGGATGCTGAATCGAAAGTAAAAGCCATCGAGAAGGTAAATCTAGAAAATCAATGGAGATCAAAACAAAAGTATTAGTATATAGGCCAAAACTATGAATCAACATATCGGTTATCCTGACTATCTGGGTAGCGATAATAATACAAAACTTGAAAACGATTATGCTGAGGTAAGTAATGTGATGAATGTTGAACTATATATGAGATCCTGTCACGTTGACTTCGCTATAGACTATCATAAATGTATTATGAAATTTCTCTATTACAATTGTAAAATTGTTCTGAGTCCTATAGGAACTGCTCTGATAAACGTTTTCAATCGAGAAATGAACTTCTCTTTTATAGCGTGTGTTTCTTTTAATATAGTACAACTTCAATTCATCCTACATTAGAAACGCTCTCAAAATACTTGAAATAAATGTCAAGAAAAGTTTTCAACTACTGCGAAAACCCGTCGACAAAAACGGATGGGGTGACTACTCTGCACCCAGTGTTGTCAATGCCTTTTATGAACCATCGAAAAATCAAATTAGTATGTTTATTGATCTTTCATATTACCTTTATACTGTATACAAGTATTATTCTGATACTTCAGGTTTCCCAGCTGGTATTTTACAAACTCCCTTCTTTAATAAAGATGCACCCAAGTAATTATTCTTTCTGTATTGTCTTGTAATTGATTCAACTATTCTATTTATCATCTAGGTATCTCAATTATGGTGGTAAGCATTAAAGTTTGAATGTATATAATCGCAGCACAGCCGAAAATTTTCCTACAAAATATTTGACATTCTTTTATGCATTCAAATAAAACGGATAATAGTGAAAAATAGTGTATTACAATCGTTCACATGAATATTGAAAAGACTTGGGAGGTTAAAAGACAAACAGAATTTGTTTTAGAGAAGACAAGAAATGTTATTAAATAGAATACGTTATATTAAAAAACCTTCTTTTTTTTCTACAAAAATGTATAGGCTGAAATCAAATATTTTTATTATAAATTGTTAATGCACAGTAACGACTTCTCTAAATTTTATTGCAAGAAAAATTCTGATTTTTTCCCGATTTTCACATTTCAACAGAAAGAAAAAGACAAATATTTTGTTTAAAAAAATATTTAGTCCATGATGTTTTATGTTCATTGGAAAACTCAATCGGGATTTTTTTATCACATGTGCTAATTTAGGTATCGGGGTCATTATTGGGCACGAGATTACACATGGATTTGATGATACTGGTCGGCAATTCGACAAAGATGGCAATAGAATTCCATGGTGGACGGATGAAACAATCAAAAAGTTTAACGAGCGCAAAACATGTATTATCAATCAGTACAGCAACTATACAGTGACACAGATCAATATGAAAGTCAGTTTTCCATTTTAAAATTGTTAAATTGAATAAATTACTGTTATTTTTATCTTTCATTAGGGAGATGGAAATCTAACACAAGGCGAAGATATTGCTGACAATGGTGGCCTTAGAGAAGCATTTTTTGTAAGTATATTTGAGATATTAGTATGCATGCCTTAATCTATTATGCAACGTTTTCGAGATGGTTTGATAAATTTGTCACTTGCCTATGTGATCCTGAATATCATCATCTGAGAAAATATCTTTTTGATTTAGGCTTATCAAAAGTGGGCAGCAAACAATAAGAATGTTGACAACAGATTACCTGGTCTTCAGAAATATTCTTCAGAACAATTATTCTTTATCAACTATGCTAAGAGTTGGTGTATCAAGATGACCAACGCTCATGCACTTAATCGACTTCGGACAGATGTTCATTCATTGGGTCCAACCAGGTATTTTTTTTCTCATGACTAATTCGATGATGGATAAATTGGTTGCGATGTTTAGAGTGATTGCTCCAACATCAAATTTCGATCAATTTGATCGAGCATTTGGGTGTACACCGGGCCAAGGAAATAGTCGAAAAGACAAGTGCATTGTATGGTAGTAGAGTGTGTTCATCTGTAGTATTACAGAACGATAAAAAAGAGCATGTGCAAGTATGCTTGGATTGCTTCATATTGTGATTAAGAATGGCTTATTTTAAATATTTAAAAATTTAATAAAAAAAAGTTTCGCTTGATCTATCGAATTTTCAGCTGATTTAATGAAATAAGGCAAAAACAATTGAGGTTTGCAAGTAACTTTAGAACAATTTGTAACAGTGTATAGCTTTGACAGATGTGAAAATATTTCCATGTTTTTCGAAAATTTGCTTCTGTATAATAACTCTTTGTTTTCTAAATTTTTCCAATTGAGAATCGAAGACAACAATATCTCAGTAAGCAAATGGTCGAATCGGAATTTAATCGAACATATTGGAAAGAAATGAATTAAATATTTCCACCGTATGTTTTACACACTAATCTAGCATGGATTGTGTTGAAAGTTTTTTTAAAGGAGTATTTTAAGACTGAATATATGTTGATATAGAACTCAACTGCGTTCATATTTGATGATGGATGAATGTGTATGTTCTTCTTCTTCTTCTTTTTATCCACTCACCTTCAAAATATGGCTGATAAATCTCCGATGTTTTCTTGTGATCATAAGCAACAGAGCATGGCGTATGACTGATCCGTTAAAACCATATTCTTCTGAACTCTCGATCATGCTCATTGAAGCATCTGTTTTACGTGCATATACCGATATATTTCCTGTACTTATGTGACATATTGCGTAAAAGACGAACTGATGGATATTGACAAACTTTCTAGACATATTCGAGAGCCATTTAAAAAATCGAGAAATGTGGATTGCTCTTGTTGAGTTGAAGTAGAATAAAATCGATCAGATAGTAACGAAGAATAGAAGAATATAGGAAACGCTCGATTAATGGTCGGCAAAGGATCAGACGAAGAGAAAGAAGACGAACAAATATCTTAATCAATCAACAACATCCGAAGTCTGACATTTCGAGGTATGTTTTGCCTTCGAGTCGATCAATGATACGTTGACCTGATCTACTTCTCTACTTAAATCAACGAAAAGGAAACGCTCATTCATAAGCAAACAGCGACTGGTCTTCTTACTAGAGAAACATTAACGCTATCGACCGATTAACTGGAGCATGTTCAGATGGTATAGCTTCTATATGTTGCTGACCGATAGATGTCAAAATTTCTCATTCATGAATAAAAATAAGCAGTCGCCAAGACTTCATTCGCAGCGTAAGTAGGGTGATTTTAAACGTTGAGTTGATTTCAGGCGAAGTCTAGATGATTTTTATCTTTTTTTTGAACGTTGGTTTACTGCACTAGTCTTTTAGAACAAAGTAAAAGAGTAACTGTGGAAGATCGTATGACTTTACCACCAACTTTCTCTTCTTTTTGAAAAACGTACATTTCCCGAGAATACCGATCGGAGTTAAAAGCAGTGTGAAAGTGCTCAATATAAAACTTCAAGACCGCACAAGCTCATTCTCCTCATATTCGCTTTGACAGAACTGTTGTCTCACCGAACATAATTCCAGTAATAAATTTTGAAATTTTTCGCCAACGTTTAACTATATGAACTACAGATTTTCACTAATTTGTTCATTAATATGAAGTTTACATAGCAGAGATCTCAATCTAGTCACTTTTATACGAAAAAGTATGATTAACATCCTCGCAAAAACTATGTATAATATTGGTGATGCTTATTCATGACGATAACGAAAAAGTCGTATGATCTAAGGATTTACCTTGAGTTAAGATAGTAATGGCGGTGGTTTATGTGATCATACGATGAGAGGCAGAACTTGGTTTAGTACAACTACCTGAAATGGTATGAAAGTATGCAATGAAATCTTCCAAAACCCTAAAAAATATGTCAAAGTTACAAAAAAAGCATTGTATCCGTAGAAAAGGACTATGAGTGTTAAAGCTTCTTTTCGACCCAAGATATTTTTAAGAAATAGTTATATGGCGATAACAAAGTCTATACAGGCTACAAATCTAGCATAGTCATTTGTCTTGAAGTGACTTTGAGGATCATGAGTCCTCTACCTCGCTCAGAACTTTGAGAAAACTTTTTCAAAAAATTCAATTTTCCAAAGTAACCAGGAATATCAAGTTGACTATGCTGATCATAAATATTGCTGTTGTAAATCGCCAAAGTGTAATGTTGAAGAACAATACAATTTTTACCTATACCTAACTTTTGGATCTCAAACCATGTTTTTGATCATCCTTTCTTATAGATTAATCTAAAGAGGGTGAGTGTGGGCGCACTAGTATGGTTTAAGAGAAGATCTACATCATTCATTTCATTACCCTCTTGTATCTGGATATATATATATCTTTCACCTTCCCCTCTCTTCATCTACTTTCTTCCGTGTTTTTCTCCATCTCTTCATGTCCCTCTTTCTTCTTCTCTTCCCATTGTTCTTCTTACTATTCTTCCCAGTGTGAGAGCTGAAACTGCTTGAGTTATAATTAGAGTTATAACTTTTGGCTTATAACTGATCAACTTTTCAGTCAAAAACTTAATTGAGTTTTAATCATCAACCCGAGTTACTGCTATCAACCATATTAACTTGATTAACTTTTTGATTTTTTGAGTAGATGTAATTATGTTGAAATAGTAATCATTTTGATTTAATTACATGTTCTGTAGAATAAATAAAAATATATGTATTTCATGGTTCTTCACTTTAAAAGTTTAGTATTTATAGACTATTCTTTGAGTGTTTTTTTATATATTTATCTACAAAGTTAAATTTTTATCGTATTTACATAGCGAACACGAATGCATGTGTTATACAATATATTTTTCGTTATATGACCAACAATGATCTTTAAAATAAGAGCAGCTAACAATAGTATTTTAAAACTGAAACTACTCTATTCTATTTCTTATTCTCTAAAGTGGTAATTATCTTCAATATATGTCGCGAGAAAATTCAGATAATGCTTCCTGTCAGTATAGTTATCTGTATTTTATTTAGACACGAAATTGTCATATTAGGTTATTCACCATTCCTTCTTATACATTCATCACTGCTTTTATTAGCATATATATATCGTTTTGTTGTTTTCATTCTTTATCCTTACTCTATCAACGAACGAGAGAAGCGAAATGAAAGAATAAAGAAATCAAAGCAACAAGAGAAAAGAGTAAAGAAGATGCAACCATTGTTTTCTTATAAATTGAAGGTAAAGAGAAAAGCTTCCTACATCATTCAGAAGGGACAAGTGAATGGTAGCTTGCTGATGCTTGGTGCGAGCGTACTTTTTTATGGCATGAATATAACGAATTATTCTGATTACTCTCAAATCTTGAGTAATGTTGAAAATTATATTGATTAATGCTTATAACCAAACTGGTTCTAAATAAAATTCAAAATTATACTTATGATCGAAAAATTTATAAAACAATTTTAACTTCCACATTAAAACTGTGATGTAATTGTGGATGAATCAGAACTTAAAAGTCAATACTTATTGTAGGCTCAAGCAAAATAAAAAAATTTATAATATCCAGTTTTTTTATGGCACCATAAACAAAAATGAAATTTTATTGATTGTTGAGGTCAAACGATAAGTTTACAAACAAAAAATAATAAAGGCATGTTCACAAATTCAAGATGAATCGAATAAACCAAAGCAACTAAAATTTTTTCTATTTTTATAAAAAATTATTCTGCAATGAAATCTAATTAAATTTGAACGAATAAATGTGCTCAGCAACACTAATATTGGTATATGTTAATGAATACATAGGGTACCCTCTGCGCTACAATCACACAGGAGTAGGTACAATCTCAATAACTGGACAACGACAACAGCTACCGAACTACGGATTTCAACGATCGAAAGAAGAAAACTCTGGAGATTTTTTTGTCTGATACTATATAAGACAAAATTATTTTAAAACCCATCATCTTTGCAAACAATTCAAAAGCATGCATAAACTTAGTGTTTCGTTTCAAAGAAATTTTGATGAAATATCAGAAAATTTGCTAAAAATTAATAGAAACTTATATAATTTGACTAAATACATACGTGATTTCGCTTGTTCAACATTGAGATGTGAGAAGATAATCATCTGAATTGTGCCTTCAACGTATGTTGCGAAAATGAAAGTTTTAAAATAATTTTGTCTTGTATAGTATCAGACAAAAAGACGTCCGAAGTTCTCATCTTTCTATTGCTGACAACCACAGATCACTAGCTGTTGTTGTCGTCAAGTTATTGACCTTACGCCAAATTCTCTTTAATTCTGGCGTGGACATTAGATAAAATCGAACTCCAATAATAAACTTATAAATACAATTTCTACTAGATTAAGATATGGAAATCACTTGTTCTGTGCAGCTTTATTACAAACTACATAAACTAAAGTGTCTCTAATAGTTGAAAACTCTTCTCCAAAGGTGTATAATTATCAGAAGAGTGTTTTGTGTTTTGACTATGCATTTGCTTTTTCATACCGATGCGCTGTTTTCGCACTGATTCGTCAGTTTTATTTTACTTAATCTAGCGATAAGTTAAAAAGATCCACAAAGATTTGAGAAAGTTATAGAACCCTCGAAGGTTTTTTTTTGTAATTTAGCCGAGACACCTTTATAGTTATAAAACTAATGTCTGTCTGTAGACATTCGGCAAAATTTTTTTTTTTCTATAAATAGAATATTTGTATTCTTGTTCTTATTTTATTCATTCTTTTATATCAGTTTGATAAAATTATTTATTGAATTGTATAGTTTATTACAATAAAATTTTATCCATGTCTCTTTCCTGAAGAAGTATGATCGTGAGCAGCTAATCCTAACAAATAGATTTGTTCGGGATATTTCGTTGAAAATATTTGCATATCATATTTTTTTGTCCAAAATACTGAACTATTTTGTAGTCTAAACTGTGCTAACAATTGTCCATTTTTATCAAGAAATTTCGTTGTAAATAAGCCAATATCATTTTCCATTTTTAAATGATTACCATTCCAATTAATTTTAAATAAACTACCAAATAATTGGAAATTTTTTTCAATTAATCCGAGAACCCATTGATTTGTTCGAGGATCTAAAATTGAAATTTCTGCTTTGTATACTAATAGTTTTTCTACAGCTTTTAATCGCCCAACTTCTTGTTTTGATGGATAAGCAATAATCTTAAGACTGTGCAATTTGGCATAATTAGATTCAATACGATAATAAAGATGTTTTCCACTTGTATCACGTATTGAAAATTCACCTGCTTTAAATCCTTTAAAGAAATCTTTACGAATAGAATAACTCTTTATAGGATCTGCAGAATTAACATAGATCAATAGTATGCTTGCCAGTAAGAGTACAGAATAAATATGAATCGACATGTTATTTATGAAAGAAAAGTAAAAATGTATAGGTTTATATATATATTAGCTGGCATCGAGAACACTATACGTATTTGGATGATTCAGTATTGGCAAACAAAATACGATATGAAAACAGTGTTAAGACCACTTATGAAATAGAAACTGAATAGCAAACGAAAAAAAGTATCTTACAAGAGAGAAAAATTATGGTTTCTTTTACTGAATAAACTAAATATACATTTATTTCGTACTTCTATCAACTCTAGAAAATATAGATAGTGACATGTTCTATTCGAAATCAAGTTTCATAGTTTTGTTTTATCGCTATGACCGCTTTGCCTGACTGATCAACTTTGATTACAATGAAACTTTTTCACAAATCATACACAATCAAAAGGTGAATACAAATATAATAAATAATAATTACATGATTAATTGATTGCAACTTATTTAATGCATATAATAACGCATTTGTATTCTTTTGTATACTTTATAATTTTACCCCAAACTAATATTCATCGATAATTAATGATATGTTAGTACAATTGAGTAAAATTTCGAAGACTATCATCGATGTCAGAATTCAAAGTACTGGGATGTTTTTTGAATAACTCTTCATAGGAACAAAATAGAGATCTGTGGTTTTCAATGTATGATAGCCAAGACTCAAAGGTATATGTTCAGGAGCAGAATATTTTCTAAGAAAAAATTCAAAGATCGGTTTTTTCAGAGGCATTTGGAAAACCACACTGGATTCCTGAAAATTGTCATAGGAGTCTATTGATTTTTTTTACTTGAATCGATACCACAAAGTGTCCTCTACAAAACTTAATTTGTACAAATACTTTATCTTGCAAGGGTTAGAAGTACTAGGCAGTTTTCATGAAGTCCTAGGACTTGTCTTTCTTTAAGTATGGTACTATTATAAATACATGAAAACATAGGTTATCGACTATGTTAAACGCTGTAGCAATATCTTTTTTTTTTCAGAATAACACTTTTATTGATCATATCTGACCACAATTAATATATGGTGTTTCCTTGTGAAAAAATGTCATTATGACGATTTATGTCCTCTTATTTCTCGAATACAATACAAAATATGAAGAAAAATAATTTTTCTTGTGCTACATAGAGAGATGAATTATCTGCACGATCATGTACGTATGGATCTCCATTTTCAGTACGCTCATACTGATTCACACTCTATTTTTCTTCGCAACATGAATATCAACGTTTTTTTGTGTTGATTCGAAATTGTCAACATTCTAGCAACAATTAGGCATTAGTACATTTCATGTTCCAGTTAATAATCTCTCTCTGGTAAGACTTTTTCATCAAATCGATATTTAATATGATAAACATGTGATTTTATACATGGTAATCAGATCGATAAATATCATAGTTGCTATTTAAAACTCTAGTATGAAAAAAAGTATGCATTAGAATATTTCGTTATTGATAGAAGGATTAGACTTTGCATTCGATAAAAAATATTCTCATTCGAAAAAGACTAGTAACTGAATCATGGGATGTTTAACAAGACACAAAATCACTAGATCAGTACAATCAATTACATAGATATACAGTGCGTTAAAAAAATCATTCAACTAGATTTACTTTTACTTTTTTGCCGTTGCCATAAGTGCTAGAACGAATTCAAATCGAGAAAATGGTTTCAAACAAAAATATAAGGATATAAAAATGATTATCAGATTCGCAAAGATAAAGACTCCAGAAAGCCAAAAGGCTAGTTTTTCAACACATAGAGCGCGTAAATATAATTTTGTTTAAAGTATATAGGACGATAGAGTAAACGAGCCTCTAGAAAATGAGACATCATTGAGTTCTCTACGACATTTTTTGGTTGAGATACAATAATTTGATTGCAGGCCAAAAAATGGTTTATCTATAAGAAATCGATAAAAAAAATGGCTTTAGGGACTTCCATAAGATTGCTATATCTCAGCTAAAAAAAATGTCTCAGAGAACTCGGCGGTGTCTCATTTACTAGAGAATTGTTTGCTCTCTCGTTCTATGTAGTCTAAACAAAATTATATTTAAGTGCTCTAAGTGCTGAAAAACTAGCCTTTTGACTTTCTGGAAGTTCTATCTTTGTGAATCTGACAATAATTTTTATATCCTTATATTCTTGTTGGAAACCATTTTCTCTATTTGAACCACTATTTGGATTCTTTCTAGCACTCAAGGCAGCGAAAAAAAATGAAAATAAACCTTGGTGAATAATTTTGATAGCCATTGTATGTTTCGAAGAAAAAATGACCGACTTATTGGAAGACTTGTCTTGTTTGTTCTGGTATTTATTTATAAAGACAATGTAAATATGTCAACGGTGATAAATGAAATAAAATATTTGATTCTAGAAACATACGAAAACTATATTGGTTTTTTTTGTACAATAAATAGATCCAAGTAGTTCGTCACTTCTTCTAACTTTCATGGGAAATTTGAAGAGATTAATTTTGACAAAAATATAATTTATTGATCGAAAAAACGAAAAATCCGATTAATAAAAGTTCTTATTTTCTCGTTTCTTCATCTTCTGAAAAATGTTTTTCAAACATTGTTGTCATGTGTCAAAAGAATTTCATTATTATCCGACACATGATGTCATTGTCTTCTTCATTCCTATTTTCTTGTTGTTTTCCTTCAATTTTTATCACAATGTATATTATACTAATAGATTATTAGAAAGAGTTAATAGCAAAAGCTAAGAAAAAAGTTTGAAAATCCTTTTTATTTTAATGATAAGAGACTCAAAAGAAAATTCAATAAATAGTTTATAAAATATATTTTCATACTTCTTAAGACTTCAATTAAAACATTTAGTGGAAGAAGACAACTTAAGTTGTATAATTATAACTGAATCTGGTTTCTGTTAAGATTTTTAAATTTTAAAAAAGAAAGAAAAATGCTGTTCCTTTATTACTTATAATAGTAAACAAGGACACATTGCCCTTGGCTCTTCAACATAAAATGTGCACTTTAAATAAAAATTTATTTTCTAAAATGCGAAATAACAGGTGCTCTTTTCCTTTTGTTTCCTATAAAAAGATTTTTATTATTTATTGGTTTTAAAATATATGACACAATACAGATGATCATTAAAATTTTTATTTTTAAAAATAATATGTATTTATAATACGATTTAATTACCTAAAGCTAAAGAATGTGTAGTGTTTTTAGTAATAATATCTATCATTTTTATATGTTGTTTACTATTAATTCTATTGAGTCGATTAAGTACATCTAAATAAGTCTTGCTAGATAATTTGTACGTCGTAAAGCTTCAATAAATCCATATTGATAGACAAAATATTTGCATAATATAACAATAAATATATCTTGAATGAGTATGAATAATTGAACTCATTGAACATGTTTTTGTTGAATTGAATGTATGTTTAGATAGAACTAGTGAACAATTACTGGAAAATCCTAAAATAATAAGCCTCATTTTTTATAAGTGTTCCATTGGATTCCATTCTTATCATAAGACATTGACTTTCTTTCACATAATCTGCTTCATATATTTCATTACGAGTTGCAACATGAAACTTCTTATCGAATACTTGTGTTTGAATAGCAATAAATAATGAATTAAATGTCCCTATGACATTTATATTATTTTCTAAAAGAATTTGACAAATATCTATTGGTATTTATATAAATAAGGAGAACATTCTATAAATGATTGAATAGTTATAAAAAGTAAACTGATTAAATCAAGTGTATTCGACTTTTTTGAATGAAGTTCTGGTGGTAGAGATGATTGTTCTTGAAATGAATTTTGAATTTGTAAAATTATATTTTATTCATCATAAGCACAAATAATATTAGAAATAAGAGTCCATTCATCAGATGTTAATATTGAAAGATCTTTAAGTTAAAAAACTAAGTGTTCCAAGCTATTGACGATAAAAATAAAGAATATTTGAGAAAATCATTCATTGAAAATAATCTGAGATGACCAACTTTGTGTTTATTTGTTTCTATCTATTGTTGACATGTAGAACTAATTGATTTTTGAATTGAACAATGGATTAATTTTGGATTCATACCAAGAGAGAAACATTTTTTTAAAGCAACAAGCTAAACATCTACTATGTGTCTGCTGTGTTATAATACAATCATTATTAAATTCACACTCAAATTCTTTCTTATAAGTTTAATTAAGATGTATTCGGTTTTTGTTTTGTTTTTTGAATAAATATTAGTTTACCGATCTTTGAGGTGCATTTCTTTGAAAAAATGTTTTACATGACATACATTTTATAACATTAAAATTCCTTCTACGTACTACATCACCACATACAAGATAGACTAGAACTGTATGACATACTAATCTAAAACTTTTGTGTTAAATTCATGTAAGAGTACATTTACTATGCTTTGCTTTATTATATTCTAGATGTGTGTAATATTTCTTTTTCTTTTGCCCCCTTTTTGTATTTGACGCTGTCATTTATGATATTGTTTTAAGTGAATTCTGAGAGAAATCTTTTTGTTTTATGAAACTTGAAAATAATAATTATATGCATACTGTATAATTTTCATTTACCTTCCTTCCAGCACAAAAAGAGACACATTGTTTACAGATCATAAATAAGTCAGTAAACTTCTCATAGAATCAATATTTTTCTTGCTTTCGTGCAAAATATAATACACTTAACAAACATACTTTACACAAATAATAAGAGCCTGGTTATTGTATACGTGAATAATATTAAAAAGAAGATTTCATTGTTTATATGTAAATGATGAACTATCATTTTGAAGACGACTAAGTCGTTAAAATTGTAAAATACAAACCCAATAATTAGTAAAGAAAATATCAGAATAATCTTACTCTTGTGAAGGAATGTCTTCTGGTGTGACTTGCCAATCAAACGGATATTTTGTCTATAGGTAAGCTCCAACAAGACTAGTAAAAGCCTATAAGGATTTGTTTCCATGCGCTATCCTTCCAAAGATATTATAGTTTTATTGAGTTTTTTTATCTCTGGCAAGATTTTTGTGAAATAATCGAAGTACGGAATTTCAATTGGATATTTCCCCCATAAGTGGTAGGTCTCGTGGTCTTTAGAATGACCTGATAATTTCAGCCTAAAGAAGTATATTCTTCTTGAGACATTGAATATCCAAAAACAGTCATTTACCACAATGCACAAGGTAAGAAAGTTCAGTGTTTTCAACATTCGATGTCTTAAGAACAATGCATCCCTTTAGACTAAAATTTTCAGAGTATTCGAAGCTTCACGAGACCTACTTATGAGCAAAGTATTAGTTCAATGAGTGAGTCACACTTGGAGACTTTCCCTCGTAGGACAACGAATCAATTAAGGTTTCATATCAAATATGAAATATTTCTTCAAACTTACTATATCTTTCTTGTAATATTTTATAATTACTTTTTCCTTGTCCATTGAAATGTGTCCGATTCAATTGATTCATGATATTGTTTAGTTAGATGAAAATAGGAACTTATTGACAAACATAATACATTTCGTCGAAAGTAATACATTACAAGACATCTAAGCAATAGCATCAAAATTCATTCTATGTGCTACATCGCCACATATACAGTAAATCAACAGTTAGCGAAGCATTTTTTTCTTTTAATGAATTATTAAATTCTCTCTTATTTATATGACTTTATGATATTCCCACGAAGTTATATTGCTTTTTATTAGTTTTTCAAAAATTTGATATTCGTATTTCTGTTCCAACTGTACTATTTAGTAAAGTATATGTTTATAGGAAACAATCAAACATCATATAATTATTTTTATTGTTTAGATGATTGATAATGCTCAAACTAATTTATCTTTATCATCAATAAATTAAGTGTGTAACACATATTAATAGATATGTTCGTTAATCTAATTAGGTAAAATTTAATGTTTGATAATGATGTGAAAGATACAGAGTGTATTTTCATATGCAGAGTTATTGTATTTTATTTTACTATTTTATAAAAACGTCACATTATCTACAACTATAGAAAATAATTTTTTTAAATTGTTTTCATTCTAACATAGTTAGAATGATATTCTGAAATATTCTTTTCATCTTACAAGAAAAAAATTCCCAATCTTCTAATCGCTTTTTATTTCAAGCTATTGCCATTCAATCGATCATGATAAGTAGTAAAAAAGAAGTCTATTTCAATTTGATTTTTCAGTTTTCACTTATTATGTTATGAGAGTTTTACTCGTTTTTCGTCCTACGAGGATAGAATCGCTAAGAGCTTCGATAATCAAATTTCGAGCTGAGATTTTGTTCAGAGATCGTTCTAACAGTCACTAGAAACACTCAAAGCTTGGGCGAGGATAAACATATCTGTATTAAAACGTAAATTTGTCATAAAAATGTCCTTCTTTTGAAAAACAGGCATGTTTTTTTTGAAATCGTGAATATCTTAGCAAGAATATGTTCGTTCTAATATAAACTTTAGCATGTTTCTATTGACTATAATGATGACCTGTGAATAAAATTTCAGTTCGAAAACTGGGTTATCAAATCGAAACATAGTTTTTCAATATTTTTCATGACTGATTGAATGACAATGGATCGAAGCGATTGAACAGTTTGAAATGTTTCCTCGTCAGTTAAAATTCTATTGATTTTTTGATTTTATTTTCTATATATTCAATCAATATTCATCATATATTAGCTATTACAGAAAGAGAAATTTATTTTATTATTTGTTTTCTTCAACACCTACTAAAGTTACTTCATTTCAAACTACACAATCATTTCACGAAGACAATACTGTTACAATTAAAAAAAAAAGGAGAAAAATAAAAATCTAAGGATTAAACTCATTTAAGCAATACATTCTCGTAATATGAATAAAAAGGAATTTGTTTGAATTTTTGCACAAAAAAAAGAGAAAAAGAAAACGAAGAAGGGAAAAGGTCAGTATGAGAAAAAAGAAAGAAAATAGTAATACATAAAACACACGCATACAACAGCATTGTTTTTCATTCGACTACATATTAATTTTTTTTTTTTTTTGCTAAAAATATTTGACACACGGAAGAAGAAAATTTTTAAATATCTCCATTTAGACGTGAAGTTGCCTGTTGTGGTAGATCTTTAACATAAATTTGAAAACGTGTTATAGCTCGACCTGTTTTCTTATCAAAATCAATATTTTGACCATATACACGGCAGACAACATTAATTAATATATTTGGGCTTGGACTATTAAATTGAACCCAAATATATGGTGCTTGATATTTATCTTCACGATTAATTTTACCTCTAGAAAAAAACCAGATCGATCTATTCATACGAAAAGAATCTTTCATCATACTCATAAGGAAACCATGAGGTTTCAAGTGCACCACATTTAGTATCACGACCGTTTTCTGATATATAAGTTATATTTCCAATATTATCTTCGTCAGCGGGATACTACAAAAAAAAAAGTAATTTTTCATTTTTTTGTAAGTGATTAAATAATATAATGACTTCTCCATAACAATGGACATAGACTGCACTAGCTGCTGTGGAGTTAGTTTTACATATACTAATATATGATTTTTTTTCGCCGTCTGGTGCACCTGGTTTTGGTTTAAAGCCAACAATCTAATAAAATATTTTATTTTTTATAAATATTTTTCTATTATTTAATTTTACTTTATTCATTTTAACAAGTACACATGGTTTTCCTTTTGCAAAACCATATTGAGTAGCATTTGTACAATCACCTGGTTTATTAATGATGAATTTTCTAGTTGGTACTGGTCTTTCTCGAGGATCATCGTCTTCATCATCACTTTCTGCTTTCTCAACCTTATCTTCTTTCCAATAGACTAAATAAATAATTGTCTTAGAAACAAAAAAAAACAAAACAACAACTACTGATTTTATTTACAAATTTGAAGGTATTGATCAAGACTTTTAGCATAAACATTTGGTTCATTTGGGCGAGCATTTTTGTCAATGATTATTAAATTTTTATCAGCTTCTGGTTGAGGTCGAAAGCCAAGACCTAAAACAAAAAGCTAATTAAAAAAAATTTTTTTCATAAATAAATATTCATACCAGGTGAAAGTGGATTTGATCGAGTAGCCATACGTGATTCTTCTAAATAATATCGTGGTCGATCACGTGGTGATAATGCCATAAAAACAGCTAACATTGCACAGAAAAAACCAGCCAAACCAAGGTAGAAGAAGAAATAAAAAACACCTAATTTAGCTATTTAGCAAAAGAAAAAACATTGTTCAATTATTCTTTTTTTATTTTAAATTTTTATTTTTATTTACTCCATCCTGCTCCATCTCTGCCAAGAAATTGTTTTCTTTTGGGATTGTATAATGCATTCATGAAAGAAGAAACTCGACCACCCATGTTGATAACTTTATTGTGTATGTATATTACTTATCTACAAGAAAAAAACAACTTGTTTCTTCGATGGTGATCTGATTTCTTTCTTTTTTTTTTTGCCTCGACTAACTCTATTCACGATAATAAAAAAAGAAGAAAAAAGTAATTCTATGTATGCTGAATAAAAAAAAAAAAAAGAAAAAGGAAGGTATTTTATCTTGGTGCATTACGATCGACTGCATACAGTTTATCATGCAGAAAAAAAACCCGAAAGAAATGATTTGTTTCTCTTCTTACACGTAAAGCCGCACTATGAAAAAAACTGTTTTTCTTTTATTAAAGGGCAAACGATTCTATCGGTTGGTTGTTATTCTCGTTGGAAGAAAAAAAAAAGAGTCCGACGTCGAGGAATAAAAAAAAAAAAAGAAGTTTTTCATATTCTTATTCATATTTATATTTCAATGATCAGTAAGCAAAAATAAAAATAAAAAGAACGAATCTAAGGTGTATATTCAAGGTTATTCAAGTTTATGATGCTAGAGAAAATGTTCAAGGCCATATATCAAATATAAAAGAATTTCTTCGGCTAAAACATATATCTGCCATCGTAACTCTTTTTTCTTGTGTTTATGGAATATGCTTATCTTTTTATGATTGGTTAGATGAAGCTGGTGCAACCAGTGATGCCATGATTTAGCGACCTCTGATGAATTCAACAAGAACAAACGCACTTTCTTTATGTAAAAACGTAGAAGAACTTTACGAGCAATTTTTTTTATATATCTTAACAGGTGAATCGTAATCTTCAACATTGAAAGATATTAAAACTTAATAATGAAAAATTTTCTGTATATTTTTATATTTTGCTAATTGTTATCAGAAATACAACGTTGAAAAACGTATTTGTTGTATTGAAGTTATAAATTCGATCAGACTGATTATCGAAGTTGTTTTTATCAAGTTAAGTAATAAATAGTTGATTATTTTTATGACATCATCGAAAATTATGTGTAAAGTTAATCTTGTATCGAAACAAAGAACATATATATGTGTGTACGGAAAGAACAAAAATGTACGAGCTCCTATATACCATGCGATCATTCACAGTCGCCTAAAGAAAGCATGGATATCAACAAGAACAGCTGTGGATAATCACAATCATTCAACGAAAGTCGAATTTGTATTGAAACAGGTACTTCAAGTAAGATTACATGCCGATGTAGACATTGTATCGAGTATACAATCGCCCAAAAAAAATTCAGAAAATCTTCTATACTGACTATCCGGACTACAAAATAATACGTATCCAAAAAATAGCCATATACCTTATTTACAATTGATTAGTACGTCTCATGAGGGAACATTTTCGACTAAGTAGTCGCTTTTGAATTTAGAAGACAGACCCCAGTGAGACATAAAAAATCTCAAAAGGACAAGCTCCATTAGACCTTCTGCCCAAAGTTATAGGCATTTTATTAGAAATTTAGCCTCTGGTATGGTATATAACAACAAACCAAATGATGGTATTTTAACCTGAAATTCTTCCTATAGACAGGTCTATTTGTCAGTGAGCTGGTTTTTTCAGAACATTTTACTGACAAATAGATTTGTTTGTGGGGAAAATCTCAGTTCGAAATGTCACGATTTAATTTGTTAGTATATACCGTATCAGAGGCTAAAATGCTAGTAAAATAATGCCTATAACTTTGAACAGAGCACCTAAGAAGACTTATCCGTTAGAGATTTTTCATATCTGACTGGAGTCTACTTTCGGAATTCAAAAGCGTTTGGTCGATTGAAAACGTTCTCTTGTCAGATCTGCAGATTTTAATAATGGAGATAATCAGCTAACAATTTTTTTGGCTCTTTTTTTTAGATGATTGTATATTCAGCATAATATCGACATCAGCATGTAATCCCATTTCACGTAACTGCTTCAATACAGATTTGACTTTTGTTGGATGATCATGATTATTTACGACTGTTCGTGATGTTTTTTATAATTTCTTTATGTGATTATGTCGTTTACAAGAGTCTGTACATTTCTTTTTGTTCTTTTGATATATACATAGATATGTCTTTTTGTTTCGGTGAAAGCTTAATTTTAAATGTCAGTTTTGATGATCTCATATAAATAATCATCTATTCACTGCTTAATTTAATCAAAACAGCCTCGATACAATTTAATATACAATTTTGCATAATTTATGATATATCATCTTCAAAAATTTTTTCTCAAACAAGTGAAATGGACAGTAGTGTTATGAATCCCAATTTAATTCTAATTCAGATCGAATATTTATTAATTTTACAAAAAAGATACAGATCAATGGCGAACACATCTTTTAACTTCAATTATATTGGTAAATTTAAAAAAAGCAAAAATCATTGATTTATTAGATTCTGGATTTGAAATCAATCTTCTTGGTATTCATTAGAACTGACACAACATTTTGTCTTGTAATATGACATGATAATTTTCTTTTGATATACTACATTCAATTAATTTCACATTTGGCCACTACATTTGGATTCAATTGTGTAATAGATGAAATGAGTAATCATTATATGAATATTGACTAAATTACTTTTTCGAGAAAGCAATAAAAAATAATATTGGAAGCACTGGCAATTATATGCAAATAAATATAGAACAAGTTAAGGAACTGATGTGCTCTTTCGTTTGTAATAAAAAAAATACAAAATCAACCTTAGCGAAGCAAAAACGTCGATGACATTTTTTTTTGACTGCGTGCATTGAGCATTTTTATCGTACTATATAATTTTTCAGCATAATGAAAATAGGTTTTGATATTCAATGAATAAATCATTTATCAAACTAAAGCTTATAAAAAAAAGCAATTATTTCCTTTAAGAAAAAAAACCAGTGTACTAAAACAAAGATCAATGAGAAAATAAGTATATTTCCTTTTGTAGAATTTTTCAGCTTCTTTTATGCTAATGACTTTTTAAGTAAAAATATCCTAAAAACTGCTTTCGAGCGCCCTCTACTGAGCTTTTTTTCCTTTTATTAAAATTAGTATTTATTATAATTTTTTTTCAATAATAAAATATTATAAGAATAAAATTTTCAAGTTTTTTTTTATTTCATTGACTCTTTTTAAAATGATTGGTATGCAAGATGCTTATCGGTTCTTATAAGGATATTCCAGGCTGTCGACACGCTTAACTACAGAACGAGTGTCTGTACGTGTAAATCCTACGTATGCATGTTTTAACTTTTTCATTGAATTTAGTGAATCATCTATAAGAACATATGATTTTCTTTTTTTTTCTTTATAGTTGTCATTTCAATCTAGAGGATCATGCAACAATCCATTATACGTCGTCGTTCATCTATTGCAAAATTAGTTCTGGATTTTCCATGGACAAAAACAAAAGAAGATATTGTTGATTTTTTTCATGTTGAAGAGAGTAAAGGTCTCTCTCAAGAACGAGTTAAACGTGATCTTGAAAGATATGGACCTAATGGTAAATAAGAAAAAAACAATTGCGTATATATAATTAGAATGATTTATTTTCATTCAGAATTACCAGTTGAGGAAGGTAAACCACTATGGAAACTTATCTTAGAACAGTTCGACGATCT